>JAQHUG010000106.1:4499992-4634347 GCA_028555095.1 Dicrostonyx torquatus | reverse complement strand
AAAAACAATAAAAAAGAAATATCAAGAAGTTTAGAGACTAGAAACAGGCAAATTGGAGGGCCATTTTCAAAAGTAAAATAATATATGCTTCTGACAAATTCTAGACTTTTATGGTCGAGCCTGTATGCATGCAATACTAGGAAACCACAGCAAATAATTATCTTTTTAAAAAGAAATTGAGAAAGTAGAATAAACACTTAAAAATAAAAGATATCTTTCTGAAAAAAATAAAAATTGGAAAAATAGTCTTACATGTTTATAAAGAATATTTTATTTTATGTCTTAGTCCATGCTTCTTTTTTCTTAAATATATATATACACTATTAATCTCTCAATTTTAATATAATCTTTCCTTCCCTCCTTCCTTTCTTTTATCCCTTTCTTCCTTTTAAGTTTTTTGAGACAAGGTCTTATGCTGTAGTTGGGCCACAATGCCAAACTCTCTGTGTAGACCAGACTCATCTAGATCTCTAAACAAGCTTCCTGCCTCAGTCTCCTAAGAAATGAGATCCAGGCATTAGACATCAGCCAGCCTAATGTAGCTTTTTTTCAGAAATTTCATGGTAATTTCTGTTTTAACCCTATTTTATCTGACCATTTTTATGTTGAACATTGGCTTTGATTCTGCTCCACCACTCATAAAAATATAGCTGTAATTGATGGTTTATATCACTTTGGGTCTTCAGGGCTCACAGAGCAATGGATGAGCCAATGGCTTACTCATTTTTCCTTTTGCTTTTAATGAATCCCCACACTCTCTGTCTTCTAGGTTCATCCCTGCATTAGAGCTTATGCTTGACAATCCACCCAGGCTGCTTCTTTCTCAAATTTTCAGCTTCTTTCTACATATATCATTTTGAAATTATGCTGACACTGTTGGAATTGAGAAGAATAAAACCCTACACCTGAATACACTTTGCCACAGTGCGTACTTTGAATTAAAGAGAACTGGAAAGCCTTGGAGGCTACTTTGGAATAATAGGGTCTCAACATTTTCACAATTCCCCTCCTTTAATCATGGGAGGGGGGACTCTTTCTAAAATCTCCTTCTCCAATGAAGGGGCTCTTCTAAGAGAAAGCTAACGTTTTAAAGCATTGAGAGCTTGTGACTGTCAGGTAGACAGTAACTTAGTCCAACGCAGAAGCATAGTGGAGCCCAGTGCAGAAAGGCATCACCAGTTGCCTCTGAGCAACGCTATAGTCTGGTGCACTCCACTGATATTTGTCATTTTGTGGGTGGGATGAATGCCTGGTTTTTATTACTTTTACTTGACCAGGCTCATTTAAAGTTCCAGGACAGCCAATAAAAATAAATAGACAAATAAATGGCACACCTAGAGGTGAAATTATTATATAAATATCTAGAGTAATAACAGAGTAGGCTTTGCAGAATATAACTGAAATGTTGATCTCTAGAAGATAGTATGAATAAAGCAAACTGGCCTCGGGATATAGGCCAGGTGGGGTACAATTGTTAAGCATATGTGACGCCCTGAGTTTCCAGCACCATTCAAAACATCAGTATTTTAATGTGGGTAGCTTATTTGTATAATCTCAGAATTTGGGTTCTGGAGGCAGGAGGATTAGAAGTAATGTAGTGAGTTTGAGGTCAGTCTGGGATATATGAAACTGTGTCTCAAGAGATGGAAATAAAGAACGAAATCAAACAAGGAAGGAACAGAGAAAGAAAGAAGAAAGATAAATGGGGGAAAGAGAGAACTATAAAGCAATCTGAATAAATAAGATCATTACAAAATTCCCACCAAAATTGCGCTGTCATTTTTCACAGAACTAGATAAAACATGCCAAGCTATCATTGTCAGTTAAAGTAACTCTAAGTGGAAAGAACACTGTCAGAGTCATCATAGTGTATGACCTCAAAGTTTACCATACATCCATAGTGACAAAGACATCTAGATCAATGGAAGATGGTAGAAGATCTGGGGGTACACTGACACAGTTATGGAAAGCTATCTTTCGACAAGAGTGTAAAAAATAAACAGAAAATGTCAGTTTATTGAATAAATGGTGTTAGTAAAATTGGTTATCCATTGCAAAAGAATAAAATTAGATTCATATCTTTCATTCTATACAATAAGCAATTCAAACTGAACCAATGACCTTTATTTAGAACAAGGAATGCTGGCATTGGTTAAGGAAACATGGAGGATATACTTCAAACACAGGCTTATGTAGTAAATCTAAAGAAATTTCCAACAGCTTAGAAATCAGCTTTAGGAATTGACAAATGTAATTACATGAAATTAAAAAAAAATTCTCCATAGCGAAAGTTATTATCAACATACTGAGAAGACAGACAACAGAATGCTGGGAAAATATTTGCCAAATAGACTGCAGATAAAGTATTAATATCACGAATACACAAGGAAAATGTAAAGAAAGGGTTTAAATTTCTTTTTAAGAAGAGAAAGTTAAACATCCTTTCATAAATCAAAATTGTCCATCAGTAACGAGTAAAAGAACTGAAGAACAAGGGGTTAATAAACATTGAAAAGTGTTCAACATCCATATCCATCAGCCAATTAAATCTACTTTAGGACTTCACTTCACCCCAGCCACAATGGCTATCATCAAGAAAGCAAATAACAACAAACGTTGTCAACGACATAGGGAAAGAAGAAAGCATGTACTGATGCTGGGAGGGTAAGCTGGTGCAGTCCATATGGAAAGTGCCATGGAAGCTTCTTAGGAAGCTAAAAGTCAACCTATTGCCCAGCCAGCTCCCCCTCCTGAACGCAGAGCTGAGATCGCTGTATTGTGCTACCGAGACACTTGCACAGCAATGGTTTTGCTGGTTTTTTTTTATTTTTTTGTTAAATTATTTTATGCATTATAGTTTGATCATGTTTTTCCCTCCCCCACCTCTTCCCAGATCCGCTCCACCGCCTGATCCACTCAAGTTTATGTTCCCCAAACCCCCCATAAAACCAAAAAAGCTAAAAATAAAAATAAAAACCCAAACCTCCCGAACAAACAAATTCCCGCAAGAACACAAAAACAAACCACATTCGAGGGCAGGCCCTGTGGCCAACATAAGACGAACGCAATGCCATTTCTGTAGACTTCTTTCATTTTGCTGTATTTTGGTATATCTATGTTTATCATAGCAGGTTAAAGATTATTAACAAGGAGATGTAAAAAGGCTAGGTACCTACCAAGAGGGAAGTGGATAATGAAAGCACAGTGCACATGCAATGTGGAATTTTACTCTGTGAAGAAAAGCATTTTTGGTAGAATGCACACAATGGGGAAATATTACGTCAAGTAAAGTAACCCAATTCCGGTTGTCTCTCATGTGTATATTCCTGTTTCTAATTTTTAAATATGTGTATTTACATTTGCATGGGAGTAAGCGTGAGTAAACATGTACATTCACATTTACGTGGGAGTAAGCTGGGAAAATGGAAGGGGATTTGCGAGACAGAACACTCAGAGTCTTTAATGATGGGGGAAGGCCACAAAATACATGAGGTGTGCATGAGATAGGAAAGGGGAGGGGGGAGGCTGAGGGATGGGGGAAGGAGCAGAGAGGGTCACATTCTGACAGGACATGCATGGTTTTCACGTTGTTATTACATTCTGTTACATATTTTAAACTGAAAGCGTAGATTTTAAACCATGTCCAAGAGAACTCTGGTCAGTTTATAGCTGTCTATGATGACACCCACCAATAAGTCTGAATTAGAACAGAAGGTAAGTCTGGAAAAATAAGCTTTTCCTTTTGAAATATTAGGCATTGGTTAGGATTAGAAAATGGACAACTGAGTATGGTAAAACTTCCACCAGAAACAAGGTGGTAGGCAGCGCGGTTAGTAGCAGTTTCGTTGCTAGATATCAGATTAGCTGTTGTCAGCAGTAATGAACTGAAGATCATGTGTCTCCGTACAGAGAATCATAGATGTGTGTGTATGTGTGCGTGCACGCTCATATGTGTGTATGTATATGTGCACGTGTGCATTTGGAGAGTCATCTGCAAGGAGAACAATGGAACATTTCTAATTTTATAATGTTAAAACAACTAAGCTTGTTTTTTTGTTTTTTTGGATTTTTGTTGTTGTTTTTGCTTTAAATTTGTGTTTGAAGCCAGACATGGTGTTGCACACCACTGATCTTAGCACTTGGGAGGCAGAGCAGGTGGATCTCTGTGAGTTTAAGGCCAGCCTAGTCTACATAGCAAACTCCAGGTCATCCAGTGGTACATGGTAAGACTCCGTACCAAAATAAAACGAACACAAACAAAACCAACCAAATTCTGCCATGTGGCTAACTTGCCTAGACAATGAACATTTAAGAGACAAATTTACACCCACACGCATACTGATGCCTGTGTCTCCTTCCAGGTGACCAGCTTTGGGCCTGTCTCCACAGAGTTCAAGCTACCTGTGATAGCCACGTACAGTTCCCTCGTCCCCAGCAGAGTGAAGAAGCACGGGTTATGTATTAGGTGCGTGATAAAACTACAGTAAATCAGTCCTTCCGTGGGCCAGTCCCGGTGAGGGGAAACAGCACAGCCACAACTCTGCAGTGACAGTGTTTGGCGAGCCAGTGGTAATTTGCCTGAATTATGACTGTAAGCAATAGATTTAGAGTAGTATGAAAATATATGCTTTGTTAAGTGCTGGGAATTATGCTGAATAATTCTGAACATAACTTTTACTGAACTAATGAATCAAAATGGAGCTTCCCACATTCTCCAGCATCAGAATGGAAAAATGTGTCCAGATCCTCACACGCAGGATGGAGCCAGTACTGTTGGGGGAGAGATGATTGTCAGCCGTGTTCAGTTTAATAGACAAAGAGCCTCCATTTGGCAGTTCAAGACCATTTCTAACTTGGTAAAGAGCCTAAAAACACAATTTGGAAGAGTTAGCCCACTGGGTTGGGCCTGGAGTGCTTTTTAAAAAGAATGTATAACCTGCCTTAGGGCAAAGTTAGGCCAAATGCGCAACTGCATAGAGCTGAATGGAGGAGCAGTGTCCTATGGGCTTGGGAACCTTCCTCTCCTCTCTTCCTAACCCAGGAAATAGGAACAGAAACTGTTCATCCTTGCTTACTTTGGAAGAGCTGAAAAATAAGATGTCCAAGTACTAGTTGAAGACAACATGCTACTCATAGGGAATTTGAAAAAAAAAATAAAAGTGGAACAAAGATAATAAAACCCATCTCCAACAATATTACCAAATGAAACAATATAGATATTTATACACACCGAAAACTAGATATGAACATATGCACGTTTATATGCAACCTATTTTATTTCTAAAAAGAAAGAAGAAATATAAGAGGATTTTATATTCCTCCTTAATTAAAAAACTAATAGTTTCTTTTTCATACTATGGTAGGTCTCATCATATTTTAATCTATTTTTTTTGCTATATGGGTGCACAAACCACAGAGAGAAGCTAGGACTCTCCCTCTAGCACTCTGCACCACACCGTTTTGATACAAGGTCTCTCATTGAATGGGAAGCTCACAATTTAGGTTAAGCTGTCCGGCCTGAGACTTTCTAGATCGTTCTCTGCACCACAATTTTGGGGTCACCGTCACACACATCTGTGCCCAGTTTTATAATGAGTGCTGGCGATTTGAACTCAGGTCCTCATGCTTACAGAGCAAGTGCTCTTATCTCTTGAGTCACCACCTCAACCTCCAAGTTTCTAATGTTTGCATTTTTTTTTAATATGGCAGGAAACCATACAACAGTAAGGCTCTCTTTAAAATCCCACACCAGTCCTTTGAAATCAACCACAGCGGGTCATTTTGCTGTACTAATACAACAGATGCTACAAACCAGAACCTCAATTGTTGTCTTTGTGGGTCATGAAAACTTAATGAAACAATTAACAACTCCAGTATATTTTAAAGCCATCCCGTCCGTGTCTGCAGTGGTTACATTATGACAAACGCCGAGCATTAGGCAAGCAGTTCCTTCACTATTAAAGAAATCAGTTACCTTGTGTAGCATATGACTGTCATCTGAACCTTTGCCCACCATCTTTCTCACTTCCGCCTTTTGCATTAGTATAATGTTTAAGTATCCATCTACAAGATTTGGTAGTGAAAATTTATCAGTACTCCCCTAACCCGTGTAGGTTCATCACCACTGAGTAGCAGCAGGGATACAAACCACTCACTCGCTGGGAAACTAAAGGTGAGAGTCAGGGCAGAACGCTGGTTTCGGTAGATACATGTAGGGTTTTGTTGTTCCTTTGCGGTACTGTGTATTGGATACAGGATCTGGTCGATGCTGTGCAAATGCATCACCACTGAGCTATATCCCCAGCCCTTGTCACCGGTGATTCTCCAGGGTCTCAGGAACCTGACTAGAGTTGTTGACACTCACTCCATAAAGGCCAGCCAGACCTTACCCTAAATATTGAAGGGTAAGAAACTCACCCAGTTTCCTCTTTGGTGTGAGCTATAATCTGAGTCTGAAGTGCCCAAAACTCATATCCTAAGGGCTTAAATCTCAGCCTGCGACACTTTGGAGAGGTGACAGCACCTGTAGGAGGTGAGAGCTAGTGGAAGAAGCTAGGTCACAGGGCAAGGGGCTCTTCCTGTAGACTCATTGGGACTGGTTTGTTTTCCATACTAATTTGCTTTCCTTGTTGCTGTTGTTTGGCGTAGTTTTGGCTTCAAAGCCTCCATGCAGTCGTCCAGTACTGTCACCTCAGCAAGGCTGACTGACCTCTCCCAGGTCCAAAGCAACAGACAAAAGCCTCCGAAACTCTGAGCTGACACAAATAGTTCCGTAAGTTATTTCTGTCCAGCGTTTTGTCCCCGTGATATCAAACTGTCCCACATAGTCTTTATTATTGATTGGAATTTTTATATGCAGGCTCTGTCTTTGAGATGAATAAAGAGCATATCTTTGCTTTACAAATAATGGGGTATTCCTATACATTCTATGCTATATACTAATAATTTCTTTTGAATTTTTAATGTGTCTAGAATTCATTTTCAATGTATTGCTACTACCTAATCTTTCTAATCTCATGCAGTGAACAGTTATTTCTTACTCTATGTTCTGTGACCTCTCTTTTCATTAGCTAAACCATTATTTTGAATTGGATTGGGTCTAGGGATGTTTATTGGATCATAATGTATGTCCTTTATTTTGGCCACAAACAAAACCCCAACTTCAATATTTGCTAGGGTCGGCTTTAACACTCTCTCCAGTTTATTCTTATTTCTTGTTTCTTCTTGTAGGTATCAAAATATCATACAGTTTTCCCCCAAATAAATGATACATTAAGATTTCAAAGAACTATTTTTTAAATGTATTAGATGTCGCTTTTGCAAAAAATTCATATTGTACAACAAGAATAATGAAAATCTCTCGTGGATCCTTACCACAAGCTTCAATTGAGAATATGCCTCAATGAGATCAGACTGTATATAAGCCTGCAGGGTATTTTCTTAAATAGTGATTCATGGGGGAGAGCCCAGTCCATGTGGGTCTTCCTTGAGCTGATTGGTTTCTATAAGAAAGCAGGCTGAGCAAGCCAATAAACAACTGTCCTCCTTGGTCTCTTCATCAGGTCCTGCCTGCACCAGCTCCTGCCCTGCTTGAGGTCCTGTCCCCTCCAAGCTGCTTTGGTCATCACAGCAATAGTGACTCTAAGACATTTTGTTAGGTTCTATAAACAAAACAGGATAATGACTTTAAATGGATTTGAGAAAATGAATGTTCTTTGAATGTTACTTCTGAATGTAAACTCATACACATATATAAATGTATGTGCTATAAATAGATATGTATACACATATACATATATGCAAATACATCTTCTTTTTGGAAAAATACTCGTCTTTCTAAAATGGTAATGGGCTCTCTGGAGAGGAGTATTTCAATGTGTACACATATTTTATATGATTGCTTTATTATTTAACAATAAATTATTCTTTTCTTCTATTAAATTAATTTTCCATGATATTGTATCTACGACTAACAAAAGAATGTGTTTTGTCATGGACTATGCCTTTAATTCTTGGTGTTTTTCAGACTTCTGTCTTGTTCAAAGCATTCAAAATTGGCTAAAGAATCAAGACAATGATCATATTTTCTTCCAAGATAAAATTTTAATAATCTAATTTGGTAAATACTTTCATTTTTTAAATAAAAAATTTATTGAAAATCAGTGATGAAAATTTTGCATGGAGGAATAGCCTGTCTTTGGTGTCCTCTTTGCTGTTAGTTTCTGATTCTTAGTGAAAGATCTGTGCTCCCTTCCACTGTAGAACCACAGTTGACCTGTGAGAAACCTTGCAACTAGGTAGAGTTGTTTACTAAACCAATTACCTCAATGAGAGAGTTAGCAACTACAGTTGCAAACCAATGTTTTCTATACTGAAGCACTCAATAAAAGTTAAATAGAAATACATATTTACAACACAGAAATGTTACCAAGGAAGTTTTAGCTTTAATTATGTCTGGATTCCACTGTAGCAGAGCCATCATGCTGGCCTATGACATCATTCAGTGTATTTCTTACATTTATAACTTTTTAAATGTTTACAGGAACCTTGAGCACATGAAGCAAGGGAGCCCCACTGAGCTACCCCATCCACATTTCTAAGACCTTCATCATCTCACTCCTTACCACTTTTAACATCAAGGCTAAAATTTAGTTGTAGCAGTAGAACTCCTGCCTTCATCCCTGTATTGGCAGAGGTTTCTGTCCCACCAGGTACCACAGCCATTCAGTCTCAAAGAAACACACACAGAAGTCTACATTAATTATAAACTGGGTGGCCTAGTAGCTCAGGCTTCTTATTAACTCTTACATCCTATATTAACTCATAATTCGTGTCTGTGTCAGTCACATAGCTTGGTACTTCTTTATCAGTGAGGCATTCTCATCTTGCCTCCTCTGCATCTGGGTAATGACTGATGACTGAACTTTTCCCAAAATTTTCCTGTTCTGGTCGTCCTGTGTACACTTCCTGCCTGGCTACTGGTCAATCAATGTTTTATTAAAATAAAATTAACAAATCTTTACAGGTTACAAGACCATTGTCCCACAGCACACCTGCCTTCTTTCAGCCCTTTAGTGTTACTGTCAGAACTTCTAGGATAGTGCTGGATTTAGTCTTCAAGTCTGTGGAATGTGCTGCATTTCTTACGCATTTGTTTTTATATAAGCACACCCTTACTTTGTCTTTCTAATCATCCTCACAGTCTTTTGGGAAGACATTAAGTTAACTAACTTAAAGTTATCTTTTATTTTGTATTTTACACCTGTGTATTTTGGTGTATACTTCCTGTTAAGGTTCCCATTTTACTCTAGTTATATTTCTGAACTTTTCCAAACGTGAATTTGTTCTTGTTGATCTGTCTTATACATGTGAAAATGAAGACCAAGGTTCACTGGCAGTGTTGCAGACTTGGGAGCTTGCAGTTCAGTAATGGATTCCCTAATATGACATACATGTGGCAAAATGAACATCAAGATTACCTTGTGGCTCCTGGAACTCCCTGCTCGAGTAGCAGAGGAAAAACTCACTTCCATTTGTGAGAAACCCTATCTAAGGACTTCTGCTTATGTTAAAGATGAATTCCTTGAGAAAGATCAATGCTATTGTTTAAATACAAAGTACAAATAGTCATCAAAGCAAATATTTTATGTCTAGATTCACATCTTCCCCAACCATTGAACATCAAAACAAGTGTGCCAGTATATGTGTTCAAGAATGGCTTTCACATCACTTTTATAGTAATAAATATGTGGACAAGATCAAGAATTCATTCTGGCAAAATTTTGACTAAATTACCAATATTATGCTATACACACACATATACACAGAGGCACACACATATTTTAAAATATAAGCAAATCAGATAGAGGAAAGTTTATTAGAGTTTTTTCAATATAAATACAAATTGCAAACTTGTATGTATATTAGGACAATTTGAATCACAAGTTTTATGTCATATATAGATACCTTATGGAAAATGCACATATATACAATATTATATACATTCATAAATCCATGTGCTATGTGTGTGTGTGGTATATACATATCTATATGCATCTTGGAGAGATGGCTCAGCAGTTAACAGCACTGTCTGCTCTTCCAAAGGTCCTGAGTCCAATTCCCAGCAACCACATGGTGGCTCATTCAAAAAAGAAAAAAAATGCACCGTTCCATAGTCTATGTCACTCTTATAGATCTGGAAAACTTATACCAATATGTACTGTATGTCCAAGGGTGTAAGTGGGCACCTCTAATTATTTGCATATTGGTATGATTGGTATTTTTAATTAGAAAATGCATCATTTGTCCCTTCCCATTCCTCCATCTACCTCTCCTCATGCATCCCTATTTTATAATCTGACAAGTCCATAGCCTTGTCTTTAATAATATTTAATAATATTTAATTTAATAATAATTTAATTTAATAATTATTTTATTTAATAATATTATTTCTTTAATAATATTTACACACACACATACACTCACTCCTCAACACAGAAATACAGACAACCAGTTCAGGTTGTGTGATATATATGGATATGATCTCAGGTCTGACCTCCTGGTACTGAATAACTGACTGAGGACGCAGCCTGTGGAAGACAACTTCCCTGCTCTCAGCATTCCTTAGTCGCCCCACTTCTGCCTAGGATTGAGGCTCCATGAGGGTTCTCCCTTCTGAATGAACGTGCCTATGGATGGGTAGCCTTGTTCAGGCCTTGTCCAGGCAGACGTGTGGATGAAACTTTCTGGGCACAGTTTCCCTGACTACGTAGTTTCTAGGAAACAGTCTCACAGCACATTTCCTGTTCACGAAAGTATACTAAATTAATTTTAAAAGCAACATACAATGCTACTAATAATGAGAAGCTAGTAAGGATTTACTCTCAATCATATTTATTTGATTATAGTAGCATAACATAATATTTAAACATAGAATTTACTGTTTAAGGCTTCTATTATATTTATTTGGTTTATAGTAATAATAATTTTTACAAATAATTTTTAAAATTTAAGAAATATTTATTTGATTAAAGTAGTACATAACATAATTTTTCTATATAACATTTATAATATTGGGCAGAATCACAATGTGTATGTGTGTGTGTTTCTGTTGTCTGTTGTGTGTCTGTGTGGTAGTGACTCATTCAAGCTTTGAGAAAGCACCAGGGATGTTGCTTAGTGGCCAAATGTAGTTTAGCATGCACAGGCCCTGTGGTTGATCTCAGTACTGAAAAAAATATTATCCAATATCATATTTTCCTTTCTTGACTTTATAAACTTAGATTCGCCGTTCAGTCGCCTGGCATAGGTCTTCAATAAGTCTTCTGAAGAAAGAGAATGGATTTTAGTGTATCCTCCCGTACATGTCTTGGAATGACTTTTTCACATATTAATGTAAACTTGAAATGTCATTCCCAATCTAATCACAAATGTTTCTCCAAAGACGTCTGGGGACGATCAAGTCTGAGGACCTCAGGTCGTGATGCTGAGTCATGTGAGCGGGGAGCCTGACCCCGATCTGCTGCTGTTTGTCTATCAGTAAATTTCTGTTTCTGTCTGGATGCTTGCCAGTGTTTAAGGCTTCAGTCACTTTAGCTATAATATTTCTAACTGGGAAGTCTCTCTCTCTCTCTCTCTCTCTCTCTCTCTCTCTCTTCTCTCTCTCAGATGTCAGTTTCCACTTGGTCATTTTTTTAAAATTGATTTCTTTCATACCATTTCCTTTTTTAGTATTGTGAGGGGAAAATTTTCATTCTGCATATGAATTAAATTTTGTTTTCTGATAATCCCAGTACAGAACTTAACCCTACAGTTGCTAGACTCTCTTATCTTCCTTGGCATTATTTTGTTACCATGCTTACTGCATCTGCCTTCCACTACTTTTTTCTTCTTATGACATAAATTATATATTTCTGAATATTAGTTAACTGACAAGTGTGTTTCTAACATTTTCTATTGGCTCTAAAATTTCTCCAGGAGTGGGGTACATGTGATTTGCTTCATTATCACGGAGATTCCGTTCTCATCTGTGTCTGTAGAGCAGACTCCAGAAGCATCTCTGTGGCTTGTTAGGATGGTCTTCAATGGGATTGACGGATGCGGAGACAGTTAAATTATCAACACATGCAACCAATGGGCATCAATTTCATTGCTGATCAAGTAGATTTCCATCAACATTTTCATTTTTTTAACCTGCTTGTTTTCTAAACCAGAAAAAAATTAAAAGTAGAAGAAGTAAAACCTCAAATGTGTCAAAATGAAACACAGTTCATAAAAATTATCTTAGGAGAGTGTGGAAGCATGCCTTCTTCAAGACAGCCTATGCCAGGAGAGAAATCACTCTGCTCCTTCCCTTTAAACCAATGGGATCTCGTGTTTTAACACTATGTATTTAGCTACTGATTAGCCATCTTATACGATTCCGGGGGTTTTGCCCATGACCATGTGAGTTCTTTCAGATCTTTGGCCTGAGTCACAGCTGTGCTTCAGAGCCAGGGGCTGAGGCTCCTCCTCAGTGTTATCCTTGTGAACTTTTGAGAACATTCAACCAGTATTTGGACAGAATGTACGAAGAATTTCTTATACATTCCTATTTAATAGTTCTTTATTGGGGGCCTTGAGTATCAGCCTCAGTACCCCCTCAGGACTCAGAATTGAATGTCTATGACAGGCCAAGATCTGAGAGTAAAAGATTAACTCCAGTACATTACCTCTGCATCTTCTTTAGTTTTCATGCAAGGGGAAAAAAATGAAATGAAGGGGGCGTGGAGGAGAGGAAGAATAAGAAGAAGAGTAAAGGGATGAATAAGGAGAAGGAAAAGGGAGAGGAAGAGTAAAGGTTGGTCTCCACAAGGATTCTAGATTTACAGACACAGTTGGAAAATTCCATAGGTAAGGACAATTATGATATGCATCTCAAAACTACAAAAGGGTGCAGGTAGAACCTGACAAAGCAGCACTCTGGAACAGATGGCCCAACCCAGGAAAGAGTCAGCATTCAAGGGGAAGTATCTGACATTCCAAACTATTAGATAAAATGACTAAACATCCCTGAATCTTGGATGCACCCACTCTCCTCACCTAATCTCTTTGGTGGTAAGAGCCAAACTTGGGGACATCCAAGTTTGTTTGTTAACAAAGGTGGGGCATGCTGCCTTTCTGCTCAGTGCCTGTCTTCTATAGAAGTTTCTATGTGGTCTGTTAGCAGGAAATTCTGTGAGGTTGCGTCTATGTAAATTTGACTGTTAGAACAAAGAATGAATGTTGTCGCTCTAAGGCCTCAGGGTATGTGTATGTGTGGGGGTGGAGCAAAGTCACTCCATTGCCTGCTCAGAAGTCACACTGCTGAGGTGTTTTGGGAATGAGTCCCATTTCGAAGGGAAGAATCATGGCTTCACAAAGATATGACAGTGACTTTTCCAAAAGACAAGTGTTCCCTCAGCTCTGCAAAACAGGTTACTCCATGTGGACGTGGTCATATACATTTCCATGGATCTGCCTACTGGTCGGTCAGCTGTGCATTCACTGTATAGTCTATGGGCTCCAAAATTCTTCATGTTAGTTGTTCTGAACTATTCAGCATTTCTAAGATTTTAAAAAGTTACCTGACTTGCTAGGCAGAGGCAGACAAATCTCTGATTCAAGGCCAGCCTGGTCTACAGGGAGTTCCAGGACAGTAAGGGCTACACAGAGAAACTGTCTTCACAATAAAAACAAAAGTAAAAAAGCCCCCCCCCAAAAAAGTGACCAGAAAGAAACAAAACTTTTCTCCTTTGTTTAAAATAGCACAGTAAAATAATTTCCCAGAATTCTCTTTATTAGTTCAATCTACAAGACTTCAGAGTAAAGAGGTCTGAAGGCAAAAAATTATGTTGTTACAGTTTCCCAGTATTTTTCTTTTTTATTAAAATGTAATTATATCACTTACTCTCTTCCCTGTCCTCCCTCCAATTCCTCCTTTGCCCCCCTGCCTTCTTTCAAGTTGATGACCTCTTTTTGATTATTATTGTTAAACACACACACACACACACACGTGTATATACATACATACATACATAAGCATAAACATATAAATATAACCTGCTAAGTCCATTTCGTGTGGCTTATATGTATATGATTTTAGGGTTGTCCAGTTTAGACTGGCTAACCAACTAGGAAACTCATCTTCTCTAAATAAAGCTCAATTATCCCTCTCTCGGCAGTCACTAGTTACCTGTTCCTCTTAGTCTTGGAGTGGGATCATGTGATATTTCCTCCTTACATATTAGCATATCTGTCAATACTGTCATTGTTCAAACCTGTTCACGAAGCCATATTTCTGAAGTGTCCCCAGTGTGGCTTCCCTGTAATTTCTAGGAGACACAATCTGACAATAACCTGGTCCTCTGATCCTGCACCTTCTTCCACGACCTTACCTGAGCAGGAGCTGTATTGTAGGTTTATCTGCTGGGGCTGGGGTCCCCATGATGTGCTGATCTCTGTATGATGACATACTGTGGTTTTCTGTAATGGTCTCCCTTTGCTGTACAGAGAAGCCTCTTTGATGAGGGGTTAACTCTTAGGCTTATCTATGGATAGAAGGGTATGTTTTAGACACTAGATAAGAATTATTCTGATCTAGTAAGCAGATGGTAGTAGGTTCCTCTCTAAAATCTTGGACCTCTGAGTAGTTGGCTAGATTTCTAGAGCCAGACATGATGCTCATTCTATTGAGTGGGCCTTAAGCTAATTAAAGAGCTATTGGTTACTGCCAAGACATGAGTGCCACTATTGCACTCATCTTGCCATGATGGCCGTTGCTATCAGTGGCACTGTATCTGAATAGGGCTATTGATTTAGTTCCTCCCTCAGCACATACCTAGGACTTTCTGGTATTGCAAAAGTTAGATTGTAAGAAGGAGGCATTCAGGTTAGATCCCACTTCACACTGCCTAATTCCTCTATCCAAAGTACATGGTGTCTTCAGCAATAGGGACTTACCCTCCATCCTTGAGAAACAACCAAAGACAACAGCAATATGTCCTGTTTTTAGGAGTCAATTGGAAAACTTTGACCAACAACTTGAAAGGAGGTTTCTCATTCCTGGTAGTGGGGATGTTGTAAGAGAGTCTATGGTTCTTGAGGGAAGTATTTTACCCAGAGTGGCATAACTTCCTTTATGAGAAGTATGTGTGTGTGTGTTCATTGTGTATACCTTTGACTTAATATAAAATCATATGATTCATTAAAGCTAAAACAATATTCCTTGAGGTTGTATCAAACATCCTTGCCATTATTTGTCTTTTCTCCTTCCCTCTCTTCTGTATTGGCCTTCCTCTCTTATCCCCGGTTGGAGACTCCCCCGCCCCATTTTTCCCCTTCTTCCACTTCCTCTTCCTGTCAGCTAAATCCTGCTTCTTCCTGCTTTACCCCTCACCTTGCTCCCATTTTGGTCCCTCGTTTCTGTGGGTTCTTAGGATGTACACTTACGTCTGAAGATTTGGAGCTAAGAGCCACAAATGAGAGAGAATATGTGGTGACATTTGTCTTTCTGGGTCTGGGTTACCTCACTCAATTTCTTTTGTAGTAACTTCCATATACCTGCAAATTTTATGAGTTCATTTTTAGTTTTCAAACCTCAAAGAATACATTTAAATTACTTTTTTTTTTTTTGGTTTTTCGAGACAGGGTTTCTCTGTAGCTTTGGAGCCTGCACTGGAACTAGCTCTTGTAGACCAGGCTGGGTCTCGAACTCACAAAGATCGATCCGCCTGCCTCTGCCTCCCGAGTGCTGGGATTAAAGGCATGCACCACCACCACCCAGCTTAAATTACATTTTCTACTTTTAATACAATGAAATTTTAAGAGACTAGTCAACATACGCATACTGCCATGGAACATTTTTAAATCAAGCATAATTATGCTCATAAATCAAATTTTTGAGTAAACTTGATGTCCTAGAGATTGTTATTTTCAAAATTCTCTTTTATTTGTAAACTCTGATTGATTTTAAAAAGCTCAAGGACATAGGTGATTACTTCAGTCAAAGAACTGTTGTGCATAACGATATGCACACACACTTAAATACAACTTTCTGTTTTAAACATATGGCCACTGTGCAAGGAAGACCCTGAGATTGAATAGGGGCTAGGAATTCTGAAAAGAAAACCATGCTTATTAGGATATGCCGAAGCAGTATGCCAGTATCCAAGTCCCCAGATCCCTTCTTTTATGGTTTCAGGTCTTTGAACATCTCTGGATCGCGTTTTCTTAGTGGTGAAATATTAATAATGATAGCACAAAATTACCTCGGCAGTAATGAGACACTGCAATATTCTCTACGTAGCAAGTTCCCATGCAAATATACACTAAACTTCTCGCCATGCAGTTACAGTTGGGGGTGTGATTAGTATCTCCCACAGAGATGTGATTTCCAACTCGGAAGGATAACCACTGTAGAAATAATTGTTAGCGTATTTATTATGGGCCATTGCCATTGTGAGTTCTTCTTCTGCTCAAATGCTGCTTAATGTCCAGTTAGTAAAGCGAGTAAACTCGGTTTCTGTCTCCAATGGACTATGAACGAAGGTCTAAAGAACGGTTTCATTTACTCATTTAAATAATTACGGGACTTCAGTCAGACGGAAAGTACTTTGGGTTCATTAATAAGGACTGGTTCAAATTACATTATGAGTGAATTCCTGAAACACCACTTTAACTACGTGTTTTTTTTTTTGTTTTTTTCCTCGAGCACACATCAGCATGGTTGGCTGAGGAAGAGTCATACTCCTGGAAAAGAAAGCATGAGCTCAGGTAGGAGACTGAAGGGGCAGGACAAGGGTCTCTGGGAAGCATGAGCGTTTAGCAACTGAAGCTCACCCTGGCTACCGCCCAGTCTCACGTCTAAACATGGAAAAGTCAAGAACTCAGAGCCAGTCGAGCAGAGGCTGAGCCTCAGGTCAGGCTGGCTGCTGGTTCTCTCCGAAACAAGAACTATGTCCAAAATTCTCTACCTTCATCATCTTTGGCAACTTGTAACTGCCTCTTCACTACCTCCGTGTGAATATCTGCCCATAACCCTCTCACCTAAACACGGTGCCCGTAGTGCATTGCCAACTTGCTCTAGAATCATGTTGGGTCTGCTGGGCCAGAATCATCAAGAGACGTGAGGGACAGATCAAGTCAGCAGATGACTTTGGGAAAGAGTTTGCTGAGTCATCAGGTCTTCTTGAGCATGTGTTAGATGCACAAAACCTCTGGATATGAATCCATGGCTATTGCATCCTCAAGAAACCATTTGCCCTACAATAAACATACAAATCCAGCTCTCCTGCTCATCGTTGAAAACACTAGTTGGCTTTTGTCTAATTTCAAAGATTATTTTAGGCGTTCTGGAGCCTCTGCAGGGGCAGTTTGTGTGGGGATTTGCCTGTGTATGTGCGTGTCTGTGCATGTGTGTGACTGCATTTCCATGCATTTGGTTGCTCCCTTTAAATAACATTAAGGAAAGAAGATGCAGATTTCATAACAGCCCATCTTGAATACTAATGTCAGCCATGGCACCGTTTGGGGTTCAGTTTGGGACCTCTGAGAAACTTAATCTTCTCATCTTTAAGATCAGTGTAATGTTATCTACACCCATGTACAGCTCTCATGGTTTAAAAAGGGTACCATAAAAAGGCCTCACACAGCTTGTCCGTATATGAAGAGGGTGGTCTCTTTCCTAGTGATGCTCTCCACAGAGAGGGAAGGTTCCGATATTAATGCTACTAAATTTAGTCTATGAAGATACGTGGAAATAAATGATTGGGAAGTTCAGTGCAGACACTTTATCAACGCTGTCCATGACAGAAAAGGATGGATGCTGAACTCAAAGAGCGGAGTCAATGAGCTCTACGGAAAGACAAAACTTCCCATTGTTTAAATTGGCCATCGCTTGAGATCTCCAGGGTTAAAAAAATGTGACTTTGAAAATAGATTTGTTTATTTTTATTTTATGCGTGTGAAGGGTAGCGTGCATGCAGGTATGAACACTGTGTGTGCAGTGCCTGGAAGAGGCCAGAAGAGGGCATCAGATTCCCCTGGAACTAGAGTTACAGAAGGTCATGGGCTGCCTTGGGGATGCTGGAAACCTATTCGGGATCCCTCGCAAAAGCAGCAAGTGCTCCTCACCACAAAGCCGTCTTTCCACTCCCAAAATGTAAAAAAGAGAGAAATATATTCTCTGGTTTATATCTATATACCATACCTAGAAGATTAAGCCTTTAGTTGCTCAGACAAATCTTACAGTTTTCATGTATCCTTTCATTAAAATAGCTGAAACAGTTTTCTCCATGCTGCTAGACGCAGGCATCTGCTATCCTGTGCTACTCAAACAAAGGCCGCTGGGCCAAGACTCCCCGCCCTGCTGTGTTTCAGCATAAATAAACACAGGTCTGTGAAGCGAAGACTTGGACAGATCCAACCAGAATGTCTCACATCGGCTTCCAAAACAGTTCTCCTTAGCTAGCACTCGGCCATTGGGGGAGCGGGGGAGGGGAAGAGATTATGTCCCAATAAGCACTCCTGAGAAAAGCAGAGGCCATGAAAACATGGTGACATTAGAACTCTCCTAGTGGCGGGGAAGTCCCAGCTCTCTGTGACTTTGGCAGCACAGAGCCCCAAGTGGTACTGATCTGAATTGGGGCAGTGAGACCTCAAAATCTGTTCATGCGGACCTGTCTTTAGATGGAGCTTGTGGGAAGTATATTGCATGGGATAATCCCCACAGTAGCTCAGAAAGATTGAGGGATTAAGCCTTTAATATTTTACAAATAGAGGTCAATGATGTACCGAAGGTCACATGATCTGTGCAAACCTGGTGGCTGCTGGAACTGTGTCTTGAGTTTCTATAATCACTCAAAGTGAGAAAAATAAATATCCTTTTAAAAGGAAGAAGGCAGGAGATACAAAATATAAAGCTCTATTTATATCTGACAGAGTAGGAGAAATTGATGTCTGCAGATACTTTATATATTGATTTGCATTCAATACACCTGGAATTCCTGCTGTATTTAAGAACCGTTCTCCATGCAGGCTAAAAACCTTGCTGAGGAAGCAGATGATTCAGTCAAGGCAAATAAGACATTCTGCTATAGCCAAAAGGTTTAGAAAAATACTATAGCTGAAGAATAGAACAAATGGAGTCTCCCCATGCAAAGTCTTTTGGGGATTTCCAAAGGTGAAAAGAAGATGAATCTTCATGAGCAGCATCCTCGAGCCTTTGCTGGTGCACCAGGCATGTGCTGGACTCACGAGCACACTTAGGATGGGCTGTGCTCAGATCTTTAGGATGGGAGAAAACCAGAAATGTGAGGAATTAGGTGGTTATTCTGAGAAATGTCACCAGAGAGACGAAAAGGTCTTGTGTGGGGAATTAAATCAGACATGAAAGAACTGAGGAGAGAGAGTCCTAAGAGGCGGACAAAGAAAGGAGCTGATGAAGTTACACTAAACATGAGCAGGGATATACTTTAGAGCAATGATATAAATATATGAACTTATAAATTATGTATTTTGAACTGTACTGCTTGTATACATCTATTTTCATGTTTCAAGTTTGTCACAAAAATTGTCATTCTCGATATATAATATTATATTAATAATATACTATATGTATTTTGTATTCAAAGAATTTCCATGGGTCTGGGAAAGCATCTCAGAGGTACTAGGGGAGTAGCTTCAAGGCCTTGGTTCAGTTTGTACAATCTACAACTAATGGGGGTGGGTGGGCTTCTTCCCTTAGCCTTGTATATCCCACACATAAATTCTCTTTGCATTTTACATAGAACAACTTTTCAAAAATGTGATTGCTGAGTAGAATAACAATATCTTTAAATTCACAGGTAAACAAAAACATTATCTCATACACACATTTTATATATATATATATATATATATATATGAAGCTATTGATTTATTTGAATTCCTCACATTTTAAATTAGCTGTTGTTTTTCATTAGCAAAACCAAATTAGCTCAAATGACCAAATTTCTTATTGTGAGTTGAGACACACATCTTTGCAAGGTGAAAATTCAGAAATCACTTGAGCAGAATCAGCCAATGTGTAGCTAGGAGTTCTGCACTGACCATTAAATAAAGCAATTTTTTATCTCCATGGCAATGGTTTCTCTTTGTCCTCTCCTATGAGTCATCTCACCTGGAAGTTAGCTACTTACTAGACTTATGGACAGAAACATATGCAGACATTAAAACTCTTCAGTTGACTCCAATGTGTGATATTTTATGTTCTAAACTATAGCCAGGATACTGCTTGGATTCCAATTTAAAATGCCGTATTTAATATTTAAAATAACATGTAATCTTTCTACATCTAATTATTTCATTTCTTCATCACCATTTTCTTGCACAAATTTAGGAAAAAAGAAAAATGAATTGTCTAAAAACCAGGCTTGTCCAAGTCTGAATATGATCACCTTTTCCTAATTAGAAATAAAATAAATACATTTTAAAATATTTTAATGAAATGTATACTAGTTGTTGCAACTCTTCCTTTCTCACCAACAGAACAATAAAAATGTCATGGTCCATTACCTTAAATTCTCAATGACTTTAGTTGCTACCACATTGACAAAATCTTCTAAGGAATTTCCTTAATTTCAGTTTTCTGGCATATTATATTTAACCTCAGTCCCTTACATGATTATGTCTCTTGGAGACCCAAATTCACAGAGACTCAAGTTCCTTAGTTATAATGGTATAGTTTCTCACATACTGCGTTTATATTTTTCTGCATACTTTACATCATCTTGTAATTACTTACAGTAATTAACATGTTGTAAAACTTTTGTGAATAACTTAAATGCTATATAATATATATATATATCAGAGAATAATGGAAAGAAAATATACATTCAGTGTAGATGTAACTTTTCTGAATCTTTTAATCACATATGTAGTACCGACTGTTAAAGTTGATTTATTTAGAGGTGCTGTTTATTTATTTAAATATTTAGATGTGTTGAGGTTCATATGCTGACTTAATAATGAATCAGCTTCATCTTTACATCCTATACTGCTTTGGCGAATCGTTTAGTTTGGGCCAATGTCAGTGTTTCATCTGATTTCATTCATCTTTTGGGCACACCTTAAGGATGCATAGTTCCAGGCCCCAGTTCACCTCCTCCTGTGTTTCAGTCAAGTTGGAACCCTGTCTACAGGATCTTCTCCCACTTTGGCTTCCATGCTCTAGAGTGATGGGGTCACTCATGGCAAACCAATACTGTAACAATTATAGACTACTAGAAAAGTTTCTTCGCAAATAGCTGTTTAACACCACAAAGAAGTTAGGTTAAAATTGTTTCAAAGTCTAAAATTAGTTACGTTTTAAGCTAACTGCATATGCTTTTATTGTCTCTGATCTAAAATATGATCCCAGGAGGTTGTGAAAAGCATGCGAATTACAGAAAGCTAATTTGCTCCAACAGCGTCGCCTCCCATGCAGTTGGGAGGTCTATTAGAACCAGTGAATTCTCTGTTATTTGCATATTAATAGCACCTGCTGAAACACTCTGGGATTTACTGCCACTGCCAGCAGAGGGACAGAAGTAAAATATATAAAATTCCTTTCATTTCACTGTGTTAGGCATAAAACACTCAGGATGAACGAAGAATTCTGAATTAATAGCAGGAGTGGATGCGTTCATGTTGCACCGGTGGCTGAGTGCCTAGCTCATGATAAACTCTCACTTGTGTAAGTGACTCCAGACAAGGTCACTAGAGCCTTCAGGTAGAAAGTAGCTCCTTCCCCCAACACAAAGCCAGAGGATGCCAGCACAAATCCTCCTGCTTTTCTCTGAGCAACTACAATGTTGTAACAAAGGAAACTCAGATGCAATGATTTTTAAAACAACAATGACTTCGAGTCTCAGGATAATCTGGGTTTGGCTGTTGCTCATTTCTAATCAATGCAAATATATATCCAGCACTGACTTAAAGAATTTCTCTAGCCAGGCAGTGGTGGCGCACGCCTTTAATCCTAGCACTAGCACTCGGGAGGCAGAGGCAGGCAGATCTCTGTGAGTTCGAGACCAGCCTGGTCTACAAGAGCTAGTTCCAGCGCAGGCTCCAAAGCCTGAGAGTAATCCTGTATAAAAAAAAAAAAAAAAAAAAAAAAAAGAATTTCTCCATAACCAACTTTACTTTTCCTTCTGATCATGAATTTTCTTCTTGCTTTTCTTTCCCTGTTGAAACAATAAAGAGGTCTTACAGGCACCTAGAGTTTATGGTATTTTGAAAGAAAGGATACCTCCTTGTTTTCTTTAAAGAACATGAAGTGTTTCTTTGACTTCCATGTCTTACTTTTGGAACACAGGACTACGGAAATATAAGACCCATACTAGCCACATATCAGCTGATCATCACAAAAACTATCTAACCAATAATATTCTACACATCCCTTTTCTAAGGCCTCCTGCTTAAGGTTCTCCCACCTAAGGAACATATCTTCTATATGCATTCACTTATGTCAATTAAACTTCTATTCAGTCCTAAGGAACATACCTTCTATATGCATCCACTTGTTACAATTAGACTTCTATTCAATCCTAAAATCTCAAATTCTAGTTAGGAGGCAATAACTGGTGATACGTACAAAAGGAAATCCTAGTAAGGTTTTGCAGAAATGCACCATTAAACCAGGTATAGTAGCCCATGTCTGTAATCCCAGCACTTGGGACACTCAGGGAGAGGAGTGAATTCAATGCCAGTCTGAAATAGGTAGTGAGCTTCAGTCCTACATGGCCAACAAAAAAAATAAGTTGTGGTGGTTTGAACAAGAATGTCCCTCACAGGTTCTTACATTTGAATACTTGGTCGTCATTGGTGGTCCTTTGGAAAGATTAGGAGTTGTGACCTTGTTGATGGAGCTGGAGGTGGGCTTTGAGGTTTTGAAAGATTCAGTTCCATTTCAGGTATGCTCTCTGCTTTCTGATTAGGGTTCAACACGTGAGCTCTCAGATATTCCTGCCTCCACAAGCTCTCTACACTACTGTGGATTCTAATCCTATGGAACATAAACCCAATTACTAGCTTTCTTTTATAAGTAGTCTTGATCACAGTGCTTAAGCACAGCAATATAAAAGTAACTAATACTCAAGTAAACAAATAAAATCCACCAACCATGCAAAACAACAAAGAAAACAAAAACAGAAAGCAGAGACATATACATGACTAAAAGGACACAAACATTTTCAATATGACATTAGACTGAACATTTACATCAATTTGTTTACTTTATGCATATAAAATAGTAAGGACAAACTAAAGAGAAAAGATTTAGATCTTCGTTTATAGTTTTGGAGATTTCAATACATATTTGATGGTGTCTTTACTTTGGAGCCTGTAATGAGGTGGTGTTACTGACAGTAGCACCCATTTAGTGGGTGTAGCCCATTCACTTTATGTAGAGAAATAGGAAGAAATCAAAGTTCCATGGTTCATTTCAGTGGTACTGCTCTGATGAAGTAAAGACCGCTTGCTAGGCCTCAACTCTTAGGATCCCACTACCTTCTAACAGAGCTACTAGAACAACCTGGATCTCTCAGGAACACATCTAAATTTTAACAATGAAGGCAGACTTGCCTACTAAACATAGCCCACTTCAAACCTTAATCATATCTGGTAAGTATATTCATCATTTTCATGTCTCCTCCTACTTATGAATGAGAGACAGAAGAATGGAAAGATTGAGTCCATCAAAGGTCATACAGTTAGTAAATGTTGTAGTAACAGTTGAAGCAGAGGTTGATGAACTTCAGCTACATTCTCTTTTAATATATAGAAATATATAATATACAGAATATATTTTATTAATTTTTCATACAATATATTTTAATCGTATTAATCCAGATCTTCACTTTAGCTCCTTCTAGCTCCTCCCACACTTCCATATTGCGTCCTATGGGTCTTTGTTGATATTGTTCTTTTATTTTGTTTATGTTAATGACCCTTTGGCTCTAATTTGGGCTTTCTATATACTTCTGGGTGTGGGGCATGGTCGACCTACCTGTAGCCATACTTTTAAAGGAAATTGATTCTCCCTCCTTATGAAGCTATCAGTTGTCCATAGCTTCTCAGTTGGGGGCAGGACTGAATGAACCCCTCCCTACTCTTTGTTAGAATTTTCAATGGCTTGACCTTGTACAGCATCTATGTGTGATTGCTATAAGATCATAAGTATAACAGTCCTGTTGTCTTAAGATACAGTTTTCCTCAAGTTCTCACTGACCTCTTGTTCTTACAAACTTTCCACTCCATTTTTTATAATGGTCCTTGGTACCTAGCACAAAAAATATATATCACTTGTGGCTGATCTCTCTACAGCCACTTATTCTCTGTACTATGATTAGTTTTGAGTTTCTCCATTAATTGTCATCCATTACACAAAGAAACCTCTCAGATGAGGTTTGAGAGATACACTAATATGTAGATATTGGCATGCAAATTCAGAGAGCAGTTTGATATTATGTCCATTTAATAATATAAGAGTAGAAGGATTATCCCTGGGTCCTATGACCTCCCCAACCATGAGTTATTATACATATTTTCCATGTGCATTCTCCTATGAAGTAGACCTTAGATCTCATCAGAAAGCAATTGCTTTCTCCTGTAATGCTCATGCCACTATAGCATGGTTGATCTCATCATGCCAGTCATTATTTCAGCTCGCAACGCTCCCACCTGGATAAGACCATTGAAGATTATTTTTTATCCCTCAGAATCCTGCAGAGCACCTTTCCCTAATATGTGGGTTATTCAACATGGAGAAACATTTCTGGTCAGTAGTAACTTCATTTCTCCACGTCCTCTGGTGTCTTCAACAACAGAGATTTGATATCGGGCTATGGTTGGAAGTTAAGAGCAACAGTAATAGGCTGTTTGATTTTGGGAGCATTTCTGGGACACACAACTTGTGAAGTATTCTACACCTGACACTGAGCCTTTAATTTGGCTTCTGGGATGAGCAATCTCTGTATAGGATAAGTAAATTAAACTTTTTATATGAAAATATACATATATATATATACATACACACACACATATATACGAACATCTATCTTTCAAATACCTGTGGTATTAGTTAGTCTTTCTTCCATGCCCCCCTCTGTCCTGCATTCTTACATTACCTTCCATATTGCAATTTGTCAGTGATGAGTATCCTGTCACACTGATGGAGGAAGCCTACTTTAGAAATTTACCAGGACAATTATAAATGTATTAGGTTTTATAAATATAATGAATTGTTGCTTGTCATGCTTCACAAAACCATCTAAATGGTTAGTTGTAATCACTTAAGCACAATTTATTCATATCAGCCCCAGTGCTTGGACATGAGAAGGGTTATATCAACGCAAATGTTGATAGCTGATCACTCCATCTGATAAAAGATCACTGCTCTGTCAACATAATATTGGAGAAAATATAATCTTAAAAAACTGAAATATGAACAAAGTCTCCTGTTGTCTGAGTTTTCTGTCCTGCCCAGTTACTGTCCTCCCACCAGGTTCCACAATCATTTAACCCCAAAGAAAATCACACAGAGGTCTATATAAGTTATAAACTGATTGACCCATTAGCTCAGGCTTCTTATTAACTCTTACAACTTACATTAGCCCATTATTCTTATCTGTGTTATCCACATGGCTCAATACCTTTTTCAGTGGCAGAGTCATATCTTACTTCTTCAGTGTCTGGACAGGACTGGGGAGAAATGGGCTTCCTCCTTCCTAGAATTTTCCTGTTCTCATTGACCCACCTCTACTTGCTGTGTGATTGTCCCACCTATACTTTCTGCTTGGCTACTGGTCAATCAGTATTTATTTAAAACATAATTGATGGAGTATGGATAATTGTCCTGCAACACTTCCCCCCCTCTTAAAAACAAACAAACAAAAAAAAAACCAAGAACATCCATAGTCCATTTTTTGGGAATGTGGGCATAGTATTCCAGGCTCGTTCCTGCTGATTGGGGGTGCTGATGATTTTATGGGGACCTAAAGAAAATTTTAAATTATGATCAAGTCCTGACTGGAGTATCCTGTGAGGCTTCATCATCTCAGGTAGCATCTTGAATCTGTTCTGGATATAGAACTCAGACATCTGGGCCATCTGTTCCTACTGGAGATTTCTCAGGTGGTCTTCCTTGATCAAACCTGATTTTTCTTAACTCAGAATGAATCCACAGACTCTCATGTCCTGTGGAAACAAAAACAAAATTTCTTCTCTAAAGTAACATATCTTTTGACTTCAGTTTTGAAGTCGAGGTATTTTCAAAATACCTATCTTAGATTAATTCTGCAGCATTTATAAGCAAATATCTTTTAGCATCTGTTGCTTCTTCCTCAGCATTCAAACAGTTCAAAGAGAACATAATAACATACAATATCCAGATTCTCTGTGTATTTTCCATCTTTATGTGGCTTTATTTTAACCTCTATTTCTTTTATTTTTACTTTTACTCTTTGAGACAGGTTCTCTGTGTATCTTTGGATGTCCTGGAACTCCATTTGTAGACCAGGCTGTCTTTGAACTCACATAGATCCACCTGCCTCTGCCTCCCAAGTGCTGGGATTGAAGGTGTGTGCCTCCACACCTTGAATTCACAGAGGTCTGTCTGACTCTGCCACCCAAGCTTTGGGATTAAAGGAGTGTGCCACCACACCTTGAACTTCCAGAGGCCTCTCTGCCTGCGCCTCCCATGTATTGGGATTAAAGGTGTGTAACACTACACCCAACTACTCTTTTTCATTTTTATTTTAAGGACTTTAACCTTTTTCTTTACTCTACCAAGCTTGCATATATTTCAACACATTATAAACCATTTAGATGTTTTCTTTGTATTTGAATCTCCCTTTACTGTATAACTCTCTCTCTCTCTCTCTCTCTCTCTCTCTCTCTCTCTTGACCATGTGAGTCTTTAATTTGCTAAGCAATATGGAAAGGATTAAAGCTGTGGCTTTGACATCTGAATCCAGCCCATTCCTTAGCTTTCTGAAATTCCAGGCTCATGGTGGAGGTACCAGCCAGGGCCATGCTTATTGCCACAACTCTATGACATTTCAAGGCCCCTGCCACCAACAGAAAGCATGTGGTCAGCTTTTCATCAACACCGTTTAATTGTTTTGTGGCAGGACCTCTTTAAGGAGCTGCAAGGTTTTGCAGCTAAAGCTGAGTCAGGAAGCTTCTCTTAAATGAGACACATTTGCCTCTAGCAAACAGAGCCCACCTGAGAAAATGCTGCTATCAATAAGCCATGCTTTATTCTTTTCTGTCTAGAATTACTTCCCAAGCTCTGTCAGGTTTTAAGTGGATGCAGTTGTCCACACGTTGGTGCCATTTGTTGTCTGAGTTTCTATCCTGCCCAGTCCTTGTTCTGCCTGGTTCCTGCAGTCGTTTAGCCCCAAAGAAATCACACAGAGGTCTACAAAGTTATAAACTGATTGGTCCATTAGCTCAGGCTTCTTATTAACTCTTATAACATGCGGGAACCGGGCAGAACAAGGACTGGGCAGGACGACAACAGTCTCCAGTGTTCCCTAAAGACATAATAGACTTATAAAATTGCACTCAGGGCAGTCATCTTTCAGTAACTCACCTAAATGACAACACAAAGGGAAAGAGGAGGGGCACTCGCTATATGTTCTCCAGGCCCTTTAGGAAACATGGAGTTGTTCCTTTGGCCACGTACATGGGAATCTACAAGAAGGGAGATATTGTAGACATCAAAGGAATGGGCACTGTTCAAAAAGGAATATCCCATAACTGTTGCCATGGCAAAACTGGAAGAGTCTACAGTGTCACCTAGCATGCTTTGGGCATCACTGTAAACAAGTAAGTTAAGGGCAAGATTCTTACCAAGAGAATTAATGTATGAATTGAACACATCAGGCACTCAAAGAGCAGAGACAGCTTCTTAAAGCAGATGAAGGAGAACGATCAGAAGAAAAAGGCAGCCAAGGAGAAGGGCACCTGGGTTCAGCTGAAGAGCCAGCCTGCTCCACCCAGAGAAGCACACTTTGTGAGGACTACTGGGAAGGAGCCTGAGCTGCTGGAGCCCATTCTGTACAAATTCATGACCTGATGTACAAGAAAAAATAAAAGAACAGACTATAAAGGATCTTTCTTAAAATTAATAAATCTGCACTCAGAAATGGACTGCTTCCTTTTTAGCAATCCTAGGGTTCTGGTGTCAGCTCCAAGTTCAGAGAACAGTTTGCACTTTGCTCTTCACTGGGGGTGTTAGATCAGCAACCCGAGTTAAGAACTCACTACACTTCTGTGCCTTAACCAACAAAAGTTATTTCTAATCAGATGAAGTTCAATGTGATGTTCTTTGTCTGTAGAGACCAAAGTCCGCTTTACTCTATAACCCCATTATCTCTGGAAATGCAAGTCTCTCTGCTGCTTTTCTACAGACAGACAGCCTAATAGAGACAATGTGGTGAGTCTTCAGAATAGGATGGACTTCGTAGAAGTCTGGCAATGATGATGTTTGTCCAAACCCACTCTACAAGTCTGGCCAGTCCTAACTGCAAGGGGAGCTTGGAAATGTACTTAATATTCTGCACAGGAAGAAAGTAAATCGGGCACACATAACAACGGTGCTTCTACAGAGGTGTTCTTGACAATAATAATAGAGTTAGCAATTATTGACTCTAAAACATGAGTCTGTGAGATGTTTCTATTAAGGACTGCATAGAAAATACTGTGTACTGGGCACTGCATGATCCCTGCATCTCTGCAAAATATTCCTTTGACTGAACAAATGTATAAAAATACAAAAACCATTCTTGGCTCAAGAGCTCATGAGTTCTGGGTAATTGTTAGATACAGGCTAGAGAGTTCACTGTGGACCTCTGCTCTAGAAAAGACATATTAATTTCTATTTTCAGTTAATAATGATGAATGTTTACTATGCTGATAAAAAGAACTCAGCTTCAAAGTTGAGAAAGTCTTTGGCAAAATGTAAACCAAATACCTCACATTGTAAGTGCTATGATGTGGATGTGTTTGTCTCAGAGGGCTCATGTGTAGGAGACTTCGTCCCCAGTGTGGTAACATTAAAAATCAGTAGAGCTGTCAACTTGTGAGCCCCCCTGGGATGGCCTTGGGTGACAGGGGTGCTGCCTTTGGGGATTAAGGTTAGTCCTGTGGGATCTGCAGTTGATTCCTTCCTGTCTTCCTCTCTATCTCCTTCCTTTGCCTTGTGTTCCTGTAAGGGTGTGCCCTGACATGAGGTCCTTCCCATGGCTGAACTGATGCCAATGTCATGCCAATGGGCCTGCATAACTGTGCACAAAACAAGTCACTTTTCCTCCCACATTTCCCAGGTTTGTGTTTTTTCTATAGTAACAGAAAATGAACTTATGCCTGTCCCTAAGAAATTAAAGAGTTACTAGAGCATGCAACCAGAGGAAACGCACTCTGTACTGTTATGGAGTAGATAAATGTATTATTACTTGATGCTTTGAACAGGTTAGTGGAGTTAAAGGGACTTTTGCTAGTGATAGTTTGTTATAGACATTTAATCATATTGTGATCACACATTTATGCCTTCCTCCCTCATTTGAGAAGAACTGAGAGTTAACTATGTAATTTGTTTGCCGTAGAGAGGGGAAAAAGAGCAAGATTAGTGCTACAAAAGAAACCCCAAGGAAGTAAAAATATTGCAGGGAAAAAATTAAACCTTGGATATTTGAGTCTTATATATATATATATATATATATATATATATATATATGTGTGTGTGTGTGTGTGTGTGTGTGTGTGTGTGTGTGTGTGTGTGTATATACACATACATACATACATACTAATAGAAATGAAAGAAAATATAAAGAGAAATTTCAATTGGTATGGTGCATACAAATGAAACCTGTGTATTAAAAAAAGTATAAATGTAAGTACATATAAATTAAAGGAAATCATTTGAAATACACACAATAGGTTTATTATGTTAGCTAGTTTAAAAGTCAAAGAAGAAACTCTAATAAAATATGTGAACAAAATACATAGGTAGATGATTTTCTTGTGTACAAATGATATACAGCTGATTAAGATATGGCTGGATAGATTTCAAAGAACAGAATATTGCTGTGAAAAGTGCCGCATTTCTACTTTTGCTCATGAGGTTGGTTTTGAAGATTCTGCCTGGAGTCCATTGAGGTCGCTCTGCTGTAGTGTCATAACCGGGAGGGCTTATAAACCATAGAAAAGTCTCAGCCTAAAATCCCTGTCCTGTGGATTAAAGATCTGGTTACAACCGGTTCCCACTCCCACACCTAAAGACATAAACAAGGCCCTTCGCACATCTATCAGTGAGTAGCACAACAGTATCAATGTGGAGTGGTGGGGGGACCTTCAGGAAGTGACTCACTGATAGAAATGTAGATATCTGAGACACAAACATTCAAGATGTTTTACCCCTATTGCACACTTTCTTATGACTTCCCTGAGATTTCTCACCCTTTCCTTCAGAAGGAAAGATTCCGAACCACCAATGGTATCCTTCGATCTTCTCAGGGGGTCTGCTTTTCACAGCGTATTTCTTTCTTTTCTGCCACCATGGAAGTGGCAACAATCAGAGCCATCTTTATGTCATCCTTCACATTCACTGGCGTTAGAACCTCAACTCGCTGGTGTTTTTCTGCCTCAGGTCGCTCCTGCTCTGGCAAGAACATTTCAGCGGTAAGAAACATCTGTTTTTATTTGTGGTTCTGATCAGGTTTCACCACTTTGACAGCACCCTCAAATAAATATGCCAGTGGAGGGGTTTCTAGTAGCTTCTAGTGAGATTTAGAAAGTTACCTCCTGTGAAGGAAGCTTGATTTCTATTTCAGACGAATGAACATTAGGTAGATGATAGCTAGCAGGATAAATACATATATATCATCTGAGTAAGGGATTCAGTTATTTATAGTGGTATATTTACCACCTTGAAATTTATCAATCTTAAAACAGGAAGAAGTCTCAGAATTCATCTATTGAGGTATTCTCAAACTAAAGTGCAGCAAAGACTTCTGGAACTGGATAAACAAATTATGGACCAGACTATTGGTAATAGTTTAGAGCTGAAAAGAATCTCTCACATGAAGAAAAGACAAGGAGACTTGAGTATATATTACTAAGCAAACAAGGCCAGTTTGAAAAGTCTATGCACCATACAATTCTCCCTATATGGTCTTTTGGAAAAGGTGAAACTATTAAAGACAGTAAAACAAAGATCAGTGCTCACTCTTGGTGAGGACTTAGGGATGGTAACAGAAACAGAAAGGATTTCCAGGCTGTCCTGTAAGTTTCCATGTGCTACTCTCAATGTTGGGGGCAGAAGCTTCTTTTCATAGTAGCTTATGCAGAGACCAATAATTTTTCACAACCCAGAGAGTAAGGGACTCTGCGGGCTGTGCGGAGCCTTCACTGGGTTATCTTACCAACCTCCTCCCCCTTAAGGCTTGGGGAACATCACACAAGAGCTGGCAGAAAGAATGTAGTCCTCAGAGGACAGGGAGGAGAGGTGTAAAATGCTGTCCAGACACACTATGGCTGATGCACACGTCAGCTCACAGCAGCTGTGGGTACCTGCATAAGACCGGTACAAGAACAGTCTGCTCGAAATTCCAGCATGCATGCTGTAGGGAGTGGCAATAGACGGCTGCTGAGGAAGAGAAGGTCACTTGTCGGGAGCAATGGCTATATTGTCTATACCCCAATGGATGGCCTCAGCCCCAGGGATTGGTGTTAGCTGGACTGAGAGAGGATGGTAAAGAAGTAAAGGAAGAGGGCCCAGCGTTGGTGGCGCACACCTTTAATTCCAGCACTTGGGAAGCAGAGGCGGGCAGATCTCTGTGAGTTTGAGGTCAGCCTGGTCTACAGAGCAAGTGCCAGGACAGGCTCCAAAGCTACAGATAAGGGGAAAAAAAAGAAGTTAAAAAAGGAGAAAGAAGAAAAAAAAAGGTATGAAGCCAGGAAGTAGGCTGACTGGAGAATGCGGCTAGTTGAGAAGCTGGATGGAGGACAGGTGGGTGTGACTAAGAGCAAAGTACATTGTGTATATGGATGGTAATTTCAAAGAATATATAAATATTAAAAGTTTTTGGGTGGAGTAAATAAGACCCTGTGATGATGCCATCAACCCTCATTTTTCAAATCGGCCTCCTTTGTGCCTCCAGACAGGTCCTCAGACCTGTTTTCAAGACACCAATCCCCAGGTCCTCGAGGAGATTGATGCAGTGCCAGCAGGGTCACTCTGTTAGCCAAGTTGTGGGACAAGATGCGACTTAAGTGTTCTGGCTGGTCACTTTCCCCTTCGACCCTGTCCTGCGACCAGCCGGGCCTCTTCTCCAACATGGCCTTTTCTAAGGTGAGGAGAAAGGAGTCGCCCTTCGCCTCTGTGAGGGTCCGCAGTTTCTGGGGACCCTCTGAAGCAGACAGGCAGTCCTTACCCACAGCGCGCTCAGCCAAAGGGCCTGCGCTGCCTGCCTGCTCTGCCGGGAGTCCGGGCCTGCAGAGACAGCCCTGCCTGAGCGGGCCCATTTCTATCAGGCAGCATGGGAAGCTGGTAATTTTTATTTATTGTCTGCAGTTCATGGCAGCCAGTATTTTACCACCTGCACATCTAAAAAGGAAGGGGAAGAAAAGCACACCAATATTCTCAAAATGTTTATATTCAAGGAGTGTGTGTTTCAGAGAGGGAGGTCGTGATGTGGGTATTTTTATTGTGTGTGAAGGAAGCCTCGGTGGCCTGCAGCTGGAAAAATAATGGAAGCGCAGGGTACTGTCTTTTGTGACAAAGTTTCCTCTGGTACGTTACAATTATAACGTAGAAAATGATACCTTAGACGGCAACTAATTTGTGAATCCTGAGCAATGCGCTCAATGATTCCTCATCAGGACGGCGGAACCCGATCTGTAAAAATTTGGGCCTCAGCGGGAGGCTGTTTGAGAAGAGTGATTTGCATTTCAATTGTAGGTCCGGTGCAACCTTTAAATCTTGGCTGACGCTCGACCACAATGGAATTTTTCTTTCTTTTTTTTTTCCTTCTGGTGTGCTTGAGAAAGAAAAAAGGACCGTTACCATACATCAATTCCACAATGGCGTACAGTAAGATAGAGGTCGTTGCGGAGAAGGGAGAGTGGAATGGGCGCTGAGGCTTTATCTCCGTGAGCAATTGCATCACGTGTCTACAACTCCAGGGGAAATACTATTCTCTTCGGTGGGTAGGAGCTGTCCCCACCGTCTCTTGGTCCATAACCAACTACATCCTTTCCTTCCTTAATTCTACAAAATTCCAACCCCTCAGCAAATTTGATTGTACTTGATGGAAAACAAAAGCAAAGACCAAACAACAAAACAAAACAAAAAACTCAAATAGCAAAAACCCAAATATATTTGTATCAGAATCGACTTTATGCATTAGTGCCAGTCCAAGAGTACCTACATATCACTAGCTACGCCTTTTTCTTGATTCTGTTGCTCCATTTTCCGAATGGTATTTTTTCCTTTTCTTCAACCAGCAAGCAGGGTTTACACTCAGGCGACACTTGTTTTCTGGAATGGTCTTCCTCTAGGTGGCCATCTTGTTTCAGAAGCTCTAGCTAATGTGACCTTTGAAGAGAGAAGTTGCAAGAATGCATATCTTAAAAGGTAACAGTAATCTCTCTTGCCAATCCCTGGATGCTCACAGACTGGTTTATACTTTATTGTAAGTAACACAACCAAACATTATATATATGCTTATCTGTTTATTATCTATTTTACATATGAGGATGTCAGAAGGGCAATAATCTGACTGATATTGTTCTGCCCTTAAGATGTAAGTACACACCCTGACATATGACATATATTGTAATATTCACTATAAAATAAATTTTAAAACGGTTTGTTTTTCTCCTATCTCTGTTACTTTATAATGTTTTTACCATTGTCTGTTTTTTGTTCATTTGTTTGTCTGGTTGGGTTTTTTTTGGTAATTGATCCTTATTATTTTGCATCACATATTAATTTCAGGTATTCTTTTTAATGTTTTTCTTGAATCTTCATGGCAATTTATAACAGTTAATCAAACATAAATTTGAATTTTACTGTCTGTTACCATTCTATGATGATGATATCTCTATTCTTAAATTCCTCATTCCTATTACTTATGCTTTGTCTTTCAAAGGAAGTAATTAAGTTCAGTATTTGCTGGGTATTTTTGCAGAATATTAGGACTCTTTGTAATTCGAATATATAAATTTTGGTATGGATAGCATACTATACGGAGCAGCTGAGACAAACACTCAGCGGGTCCTGAGTTACAAGCAGTACCTTAACGTCCTCGGGGTTCACTGAAGTTCTAGGGGTGTGTGCTCAACCCACTTGTGTTTTTCCAATTTTCTATCTCTCCTCATTTGCTGCTGCTAAAATCATGAAGTCAGTCAACTAGACACACATGATTGCTGAACTGTGGACATAATGTAAGATAGTAAGCTTTGATTGAACAGCGTGGCTCTGATGTGAAGGAAGGGCTTTCAGGGGGCTCTTCTGCTCCTTCCCTGCCACCTTGATCACCCTCCAGATGCCTAAGGATCAGTGAGTAGGCAACTGTGCCCTCCCCCCACCCACTGTGTTTCATAGCTCAAGAGCATCTTCTGTGAATAACACTCAAAGTCCTCTCGATCGGACTTGGAGCCTACCCTCGCTCCCCGACCTTGGGTCTCTTTGGTCCATTACTGAACCATGCCCACTACTCAAAAGACACCAGATAGGGACTTTCAGAAACTGCTTTCTTTTTCATGTGTAGGGACACGAAGCACAGACAGGAAGGGGTTTCAGCGACTCTGTTTTTGAAGACAGACACCAAGCTCTTTCTCATGGCTTCCCACAAGAAGAAATTGCTTTGCAGTAGGACATCACATACCCATCGGCAGCCAGCGGCTCCTGATTGCTGTGCCCTGATTCTCGGAAGTCACCGTTTCCACTTGAGCTCTATACGGCAAAGCCCTTGGGGCACCAATCTTGTCCCTCCTCTGATAAATTCTACTTATTATACTGCGCTGTGTTCACTCTCAGAGCTAGATAAATGAAGAGTAATAATAACTGTTATTTTTACACCAAGTGTTATCAAATCAGAAATCTGACACCCAGTAATTTAATATATATGTTCTTTCCACATACCTTTATTGCTGTTTGGCTACGTAGAAAATATGAGGAGATTGGAAAGCAACGGTAAATATTTCTATTGCCTTAGCAGCAAAGTCTTTGCTTTTCTTTATTACGGTGTGCAGCATTCTCTATCCTGTTTCTCGGGCATCCTCCCTCTCTTTGTTCTGTATCTAGAAAGCCTTTCGTAAATTTGGAATCACTGTCAAGCCACCAGTTCAGCCTTCTTCAGTCTGGATCCTGCTCTGTGGATAGAAATGCAATCCGTTCAACACTGTTGATTTTTTAACTGGGCCAGGCACCTGGCTCCCATTGGTTCTGCCACGTGAAACTGGCATGACTTCTCTCTATATCTTAGAGATCTCAGCAGTGCCCATTTCATTGTAAAGATCCTGGGAAGAATAAGCTGCATTATGAAAACATTCTTCTTAACTAGATGTTTCCTATTGTTTGTCTCCTGGCTGGGATACATACTGTAATATTTGAATTTGGTTATGACATTTCCAATGGCAACATGAATTTCAAATTGAAAAACAACTAATACATAAGGAGTCATCTATGATTATGCCACTATACCAGACTTGGAAGACTAGGAAATTTAGGAGGGTTGCAAGGTAAAATATAAGACTCCAAAAGTTTCCTAAGTACCTGGGGGAAATAAACGCTGAAAAAATCCAAATGCTAGCAACACAATTTAAATAATAATCCAAAATAACAAAAGGAGCAATAGCTCAGAAAAAGGGTTATTCCACCAAGGTCCTTGTATGGGGTGTCATACCAGGTGCCCAGCATGCGGCAAGGTCATTGGTGAAGGCCAGCAGGAGGTTTTGTGGACAGCAAGAAGAGACAGCCATTGATGCTGAGCTAACTACTGATTGGCAGAAGGTGGCTGGGCTGGCAGCCTGTCCATACTGAAATAAGAATCCCCTCGGACTTCAGGAACCAGCGCCAATCCCGTGAATCCTTTCATTCATTCTTAAAAGACCCTCGGCCTTTCCACTCTAACATCTTATCTGTCGCCATGTGCAAAGGGGTGGCCTCGTCACTGCAAGATTGTCCTAGCAGTAGCCCTCACAGGTGCCTGGATTTGTCTCTATAGTGAGGTCACACACAAACTATGCAGCAATCAAGTTCATATCTTAGCATCTAAAAATTCTGTCCTTTATTTCACATATGAGAATAGTCTTAGAAAACACATGCAGAGCCTCATAAATGTCTAGTTCCAGACCTGAAATGTGGCAGCTACAAATGAAGATGTATGGCACGGCATTGTTGGTCGCTCCTTATAGGCACTTGGGTATGGACTTCTAATTCCAGCCTCTGGTTTAACTGATTATATAGTGGGCCTGTTCTTAAAGATCTACAGTCCAACTATGCCTTGACCATATCCGGTCATAAAGCACATGGGGACCAGTGGGATGGCTCAGCCAGTAAAGACACTTATTGTCAAGTCAGATGACTTTAGTCCAGTCTCCAGAACTCACATGGTGGAAGAGAGGACTGATTACTGCGGATTGTTCTTTTAGCTGCATAAGTATGCCATGATGTACAAGCCAACACATACACATGCTCTCATAAATTAAGTAAATAAGTAAATAAATATCTTTTTAAAAAATTAATAAAACACACAGTGTATATATGTATATATATATATGTAATTTAGTTTGTAATTGTGTTTTTCTTTTAATGACACAAGTTGATTCATAGTCATCATCTTTAAACTCTAGTAAAATGAGATTAAAAGCATTACCAATGTAGTTAATATCATTTATAATATGTGTATGCCAAAGACAAAACCTTCAAAGGAAAAAAATGTGTAAATTGGAATTAAAAAATTTGGAGAACTTTTCTTAAAAAAAAACATTGAAAGACAAAGTTGGCATAAATATTCTTTAGAATAGAAGGTCTTTTAGCTCTGTTTTTCCAGTTAATACCCAAATACCAATTAAAGCTGCCTCTGTCATGTGTGTCCCCTTTTATACCCGAGGGTGACTGGACAGCTTGATATTAAGGATGGGTACCCCTTTAGGATGCTCTTCTGTTTATAACAATGCCTAGAAGGCACTATTGGCTAGTTAGTTCTTCCTTTTTCATTTAAATGATATTATTTACTGCCTTTTGGCCTCTTGTTCTTGCAACATCTCTTGCATTACATTTCTGAAATTTTCAGAAATGCAACCAGATAAAGCTCTAGCTTGAAATTCAGTTAATAGTGTCCACTAGTAGATATGCATCCCAGCTCCCCTTTTAGTGCCCTGCCTTTTGTCCATGAAGAGGGCATTATTGACCCACAATTGACCTGGTATGGGGTGTGAGTTTTAGGCTTCCAGAAAGAGATTATTTGGCCATCTTCATTCTTTATCTAGGCCACCCTTTCAATTCTCCAGAGTCAGCCGAGAGCGTTTCCAGACATGATGCGTGGGAAGATGTGAACATTTATCTTCTTATCCCAGGTGGTGAACCAATGACAGACCAAAGAGAGAATGCCCCTTACTGCAAACCAACAAGTTCTGCTGGGGCTTGCCTACAGTAGCAGAAATGACCCAAGGACAGTGGCTTCACTGAAGCCCATCCCAGTACAGGTGAGAGTTTATGCAAGTAGGAAACCTGTAGCTCACTTGTTGGTACCTTGTCAGTTGGAGAACGCATTTCTGGCAACTCAGGTTCTGAGAGTGTCTCTCAGCTGTCCTTATGGCTAATCACAGCTTGCAGAGAGATGAGACTTGGTGAATCTGGTCCTCTCTAAGAACTTCCTGCAGCTATTCAGTTGTTTATTTCCTGAGTTTTAGTGAGTTTCTCTGCAAGATGCAGTGGAATGTTAAATCTTCCTTTAGATTACTCTGAGAGCTAAGGAACTTCAGTTGGAAGCAGAATGTTTTATACTGCACGAAAATGTTTCACAGCAAACAGGCAAACCGTGATCCGGAATGACAAAAACTACAGGGCTACGAATCAGAACCATAACAACCACATATTTTTGTGGCCACAAAGATAACGAATTTAATGCATTTTATGTTTTTTTTTCTGTTTTGTTCTTTGTAGTTCTCGACAATTTGCTAATATCAACTATGGATGAGAACATTTGTGAAAATGCTGTTTTATTTGTTTTTCACTATATCAATTTTTTAAAAGAACACATGGGATGCATAAAATGTCTCTGTAATGAAAGATCCAAAAAGTACAGAAGCACAAAAAGTGAAAGTGCCTTCTCCAGCTTACGGCCCCACGCTCTGCTCCAAATGCTCCTAAGCATACCCATGTGGTTTAGGAGGGTTCTTCTCTATTTGGGGTTCAACTCTCATTGGTTGAATAAAGGACTGCCTGGCCTGTAAGATAGGACACAGCCCTTAGGTGGGAGAAGTAGACAGAACAGAAGGCGGTGAGAGAGAAGGAAGTGAGAGAGACGCCATGATGCTCCGACCCGAGATGGATACAGGTTAGAATCTTCCGATAAGTCACCACCTCATGGTGACACGCAGTTTTCTAAATATGGGTTAGACTAATATGTATAAGAGGTTAAAGCTAATGGGCCAGACAGTAATTTAATTAATACAATTTTCGTGTGGTTACTTTGGGCATAAGCTAGCTGGCAGCCAAGAACCAGGTGCGAAGGGACAAAAGGGCCCATGCTCCTCTCAGATGCTGGGAACACAACTCACACCTAATACAACACCCATGCATCCAAATATAGGCATGTATATGAAAGTTATATGAGCTATTATACTTTCATATAAAATTAATATTATATTGTTTGTTACATTATAAAATGTTTCCTCAATATTTTCCACTTCATCATACAAAAAAAAACTACCTTGTTAATTTTATTATTGCTGATTTAAGGTAAGAAATTAGTTTTATTTTAACTAAGAAAAGCCTTACAAATGAATTCAATGCAGAATTTAGGGATAGACTCACAGATCACAGTCCTCTGCTGGAACCGGGAACAACAACTGGATCCTGCAGCCAGAAAAGAGGCAGGACATGCTCTTTACATTGGCGTATATTGTATAAGAGGCCATGTCCAAGTGGGCAGGTAACTTAAAGGCTACTGGTGGTAGGAATTCCTACAGCACCTCCCCATTTTGTTTAAATAAGAGAGTTCTAAGCCTAATAGAAAGTTACATACAATAAGAACAAATATCAGGTATAAAAATTAGAATGACAACCAGCATAAACAGTATCAAGCAGAAACATGTAATAAATGTATCAATAAATGTCTTATTCTAATGAGTTTAAGTCTTGTATAACAAATAATTTGACCAAGTCGTGGGAGAAAGTAACTAGAACTATCTACTCTTCAATCTCAATGAACACCCAAGAAGGGAAATAATATTACTTGAGTAAGCAGGAAGTGCAATTAAGCAACTTCCAAAATGTGCAACAAATGACAGAGACAACTGGCTACCTGGGCAATCACCCAAAGTCTCATTTGCAATGTTGGAACAATCAACTTTGGCTAAGGCCTAGAGTAACTGAATAGCCATTTTCAGAGGCAGGAAAATTTTCAAAACCATCTTACCATGTCTTGGCAAGATTTGACAGTCTTTTTTCTTGTATTTTGCTTATCCTGTATGGACTTCATGCATTTTGTCAATGTTTGATGCATGGGCAATTCCTTGCCCAAAGGCCAGTTTTGCCAAAAAGAAAACAAGCTCCAAGAGGAGTGTCTTTGGTGCTCAACATTCTCTCAGGAATAGATCAATGCTGCCGGGAGCAATTGTGTCTCACTTCAACAGAACCCTAAGTTATTTAAATGCCATATTCTACAGCTCTTTGAAGTGGTTGAAGATTACCTATCTATGCAGAATACAATCTCTATGTATCTAAAGAACCTGATTAGTCTAACTATAAATATGACAAACATAGATGACTATTGATCTATAATTCTTAATACCTATATAACTTAAAGACTAAGACTTCATATTAGAATGTTAAACAGTCTTTAAACAACTGTGTAACAAATGAGGACAATGATCTCAAAATGTATAAGTATCATGATCAGAGGTAGAAATGTATACTGCAATATGATAAATACATCCTAAAATTGTATCAATATACAAAATGTCTTAAGCAGAGGTAGAAACATACATGCATACAATATGACAAAATAACTTTGCCTAGATATACAAATATTGTAGATGAAAATAGAAACATATTCAATACAATTTAAGTTTGTATCAATATACAAGAATCTATACCAATGTAAACTGCCTATAAATAAGAGTTCACAAGTATTCACTCCATTACTCATTATTGTTATTACTGTGAGTAAGCTCACATTAATCTATTATCCCATCCAATTTCCTCTCTTTTTTGTTTCAAAAAGATCTGTGATCCTACATAATTTTTACCCCAACCTTATATAAATTATAATCAACCCCTAAATGATGTCCCTAACCCTGAGTACAAACTTCATTAGGAGAGGGAACATCATCTTCTAGAATTACTTCCAGCTGTCAGGGGGTGATATTCTTTCTTTGGGATCCTGTGAAAGTAAAAAGATTTTTAAGTTTCAAAGATTACTGTCTGGTATAATTGTAAATATTCTATGAGTATGCAGTAGGGTTTTTCTGAGGTTTGTATTTGGAGTTCCAGAATGTTATAAAAAAAAAGTGCACCATTTCAGCTAACTAAGTTGGAACCATCTTGAGCAACTGGTACCCAAAAGAGGTCTTATAGTAACATTATCAACATCATGATGTCATATCAACCCCATCTTCTTCCTGAAAATTTAAATTTATTACTACAGGAAAATTCTTTGTTCACTGTGGAAAACTTAAACATTATACACACACACACACACACAAAATGAAAGTTATGATAGAGACAAAAATAGGTAAAAAGAAAAGTAAAATTTTTTCTAAATTCTTTTTTCTTTCTGTCCCATGCCAGATGGCTCTTGACATGAGACACAAACCCTAAATTTTTCTTTTAACAACATGCTTGGATTTAGAAAATGACAGACCATTGTCCAACTCCAAAGACAGCTCTATTTATTAGTATACATATATACTTACATATACATATATATAAATGTATATGTTTTGATCACATGTCCTTACAAGTCATATTCCTTTTTCTTGATGATCCTTATTGGATAGTTATTTTTTCTTTTGTCAGTATCCAAAGATCAAGGGTCTCTTGAATTTTTGAAGATGTGTATTTTCTTATAAAGACAAAAGCAAAACCCTGCCCTAACCCTATATGGTTTCCTTACCACCTGCTTGTTTGTCACCATTGTGGATGAGCTATCATTTCTCTTTCTCAAGAGATTTCTCTTTTTCAAAGGAAATCTTTATTAATTTTGATGATGCCATAATTTCCCTTTTCCTGTTGAAACAAGAGCACAATCCCTACCCCTTCATAGCACAACTTTTGGTGTCTATTGTGTGATCAGCACATCCTTGAAATACACTGGCTGATTTAATTCAGAAGACTTTTCTTTTATCCAATGTCTCTCTGCTGCTGTTGTCCCTTTCTCATTAGTGTTAAGAAAATTCAAGATTAATACAGCATTATGTAATCTATTTCTGGGGGTATTTTTTATCTCTTTCTGTTTGACATATCCTTTATAGTTTGATTTGATCTTTCTATAACTGCCTGACCTGTAGGATTGTGTGGTATACCTGTACTATGTTTTATATTATAATAAGCAAAAAAGATTTCATTTTCTTAGAGACATATGCTGGAACATTATCTGTCTTTATTTGGGCAGGTATACCCATGATGATCATAACTTCCAATAAATGTCTGTTTACTGAATCAGCCTTTTCTGAGCTTAAAGCAGTTACCTGCTGAAAACCTGAATAAGTGTCAATGGTGTGGTGTACATATTTTAATTTTCCAAAATCTGCAAAGTGGAACATATCAATCTGCCAAATTTCATTTATTTGAGTACCCTTTGGGTTGGTCCCTGCAGGTAGTTTTGGTTATAGAAAGAGCAAGTAGGGCATCTCTTTATAATCCCCTTAGCTTGTTGCCATTTAATAGAAAACTCTTTCTTTAAACCTTTGTTATTGACATGATGTTTCTTATGGAATTATGAGGCTTTCAACACATTTCCAGTCAATAATCAATCAATTTCTGCATTATCTTGTGCTAGAGGACCTGACAGACCAGTATGGGATCAGATGTGTGTTATGTACATTTGGCAAAGCCTATTCCTGATTATATCTTGAACCTGTATGAATAATGAAGTTAATTCTGATCACCTGGTATAAATTCAGCAGTTTCAATATGCAAGGCAACTGTTTCTACATATTGTGATTCAGTAACTATATTAAGGGGTTCTTTAAAATCTCTTAGCACCGTGAGAATGACATATAATTCTGCCTTCAGGACAGAATTATAAGGGCTTTGATCCACCTTACTTAATTCTTCTCATTTGCAACCTGATTTTCTGATTTATTTGCATCAGTATAAAAATGTATGGGCTCCAGTTATTGGAGCATCATATACAATTTGGGGTAGAATCCAAGAATCTTTATATGGTTAAGTCTATTGCTTTTGAGATAAATGCTATTAATTTCTCCCAAAAAAATTAGCACAACCTCTTTGACATGGTTCATTGTCTTGCCATAAATTTTTTATTTCATTAGTAGTAGAAGGCACTATAATCTCTGCTGGGTCTATACCTGCTAATTGATGAAGTCTCAATTTATCTTTTATAATTCATTCAGAGACATTTTCCACACAAGTTTTTAATGTTTTACTTGGTTTATGTGGTAGGAAGATCCATTCTAAGATAATATTTTCCTTCTGCATTAAAATTCTGTAGGAGAAATTCTAGAAGGCAATATGACTAGAATACAATTAAGTTTTGGATTCACCTTATCCACATGTGCCTCTTATTATTTCTCCTCAACAATCATCAATTTCTTTTCAGTTTCAGCTGTTGATTCTCTGGGACTATTCAAGTCTTTATCACTATCTAAGGTTTTGTGTAAATGATTTATTAGATCAGGCTTTATCCCAACAGTCAGTCTGGAAATGTCTCCTAACAATCTTTGAAAGTCATTAAAAATCCACAATCGGTCTCTCCTAATTCATGCCTTTTGTGTTTAATGTTTTGTAAACCTATTCTATAAACTAGGTAATTGACAAAATCTCCTTTCTGTGTTTTTTCAGGAACAATTTGTAATCCTTATTGTGGCAAGACTTTCTTTACTTCTTCAAACATTCTTTCTAAAGTATCTCTGTTTGAATAACATAGCAAAATGTCATCTATCTAATGCCAAAGTATAGATTTAAGAAAATTTTATGTGTTATATCCAATGGCTGACTTACAAAGTATTGGCATAGGGTGGGGCTATTGAGCATTTCCTGTAGAAATATAGTCCACTGGTATTGCCTAGTAGGCTGAGAATCATATAGGTACTGTGAAGGCAAATTTTCTCTGTCCTTTTCTTGTAAAGGCATAGTGAAGAAACAATCTTTTAAATCAATAACTATAAGAGGCCATCCTTTTGGTAATAGAGAAGGCAGAGGAATTCCAGATTGTAGAAGGCCCTTGGGTTAAATAACCTTGTTGACAGCTCTTAAGTCTGCCACTCTTCTCCATTTACCAGATTTTTTTTTAACAGCAAATACAGGAGAATTCCAAGGGCTGGTTGATTCTTCAATATGGTGAACATCTAGTTGCTCCTGTACCAGCTGATCTAAAGCCTGCAGTTTGTCTTCTATAATGGCCACTGTTTAACCCAAATTATTTTCTCAGTTAACCATCTTAAAGGTAGGGCCATTGGTACCTCTAAAGGTTTTCTAGTTGCTTTATGTTCTTGTACAGCCTGAATGACTGGTGAGTTTTGTGTATAGTACCTTATAATATCCTTCCCAGAATTATGAGTTTCTGGGACAGCAGGAATGTTAATCTGGATATTCCATTGCTGCATCAGGTCATAATCCCATTAATGTACTGCAATATTAGCCACATATGACCTCAGTTTTCTTCTCTTCCCTCTGGCTCTCTTTAACCCATCTCATGCTTTATTTCACTTGAGACAGGGTTCCAATTCCTACTAATTTAACATCAGACTCTTGAAGATGCCAATTTGGATGGCAAGATTCTGGAGCAATGATACTCACATCCTCACATGTGTTTATCAAACCCACAATTACAATGACATTTATATGCACTATTTGCTTTGATCATTGGTCATTTATAGAAGTCTGGCAGAACATACTTTTCCAATTTTCTACTAGAATTTTTGATTTATCCTCCATGTTTTTTCCATCATGTGGAACCAATATGTTTTTTTTTACTGAAGGCTCTAGATTTTTTATTATTCCTGGTGAGACATGTTCTCCATAGTGACTGAGAATGACTGGGCCACTTTTGACTTGGGGACCTGTGAGAGGACCCCAAAGAGTTTCCTGATGGTATCCAGTTGCCTTGTCTGTCTTTTGTTAATCTGCATTTATTGGTCCAATGTTAGCCTTTGCCACACCTTCTGCATATAACTGAAGGCTGATTCCTCCTATTCTTGCCATTCCCAGAGGAAATATTATTCCTAGACTTTCCTTGTATACAGTACCTTCTCAAATGTCCTATTCTACCAGAATTAAAACATTTGGCATTTTGATGTCGTTTCATTCCTTTGGAAATCACTTTTCCTACCCAAGATTCAGTATTATAGTCAAAGGTCTCAATGTTCATTGTATGCGGGATCCATTTATCCATTGGTGCTGATCCAACATTTAAAGGCCCAAGTATCTTTTTGCACTGTTAGTTGGCATTTTCAAAAGTCAGAGATTCAATAAGTACTCATCTGGTATCTGGGACTGTTACTCCTATTTGATTAGTCTTTGTATAAAGTCTCTCTGGTCCTGTTTAACCTTGGTATGTGATTTAATTTATTTCCCTAGTTCTTGAATCCTGTCCCAAGCATTTAAGGTTGCTTTGTGGCATAGGGACAAGATTTGTTCATTGTAAAGAGCTTAAGCCTATGGGTCAGCATAAGTGCCCTCACCAAGAATTTGATCTTGAGAAGTCTCAAGTACCTTTGCTTTTCCCAGTTGTTCTAACATTTTAGCCTCTTCTTTTAAATAGTATTTAAACCTCAGTTGAGGCCCATCATATGGGACTGAAGCTAGTCGTGGGCATGGCTTTATTGCTAGAAGCCCATGTCTTTACCATCTCCCTAACAAATGTGGAATACAAGCCATAAGTTACAATTACTTGCTTAATTTTTTTAGATCATTCATTCCTATAGGTATCCATCTACTTTCTTTGGATCCTTTTGGGCCTTTAGAACTTGATACTTTGTCAGAGTAGATTACAGGGAAGGAAGCTAAAACCCTGGGTAAGTAATTTCTGACAGCTACTGGCGATGTTGAAAACTTTCCTTGTACCTTCTTTCCCTGTTCAGCAGCTCCAATAATTTCCTCAATCGTTTCAGATCTTTTTTCTACTGTCATTTGTAAAGTATGAATCTCCTGGCCTGTATATATTTCTAGTGACTTCATTGAGGCACCTAGCCTCTGGTCCTCATTCTACACATGTGATTCCAAGGTCTGAAAGTTTTCCTTTAAAGATAACACCTCATCCTTGAATATTATTTGCATAGCATGCAGATTGCCATCCTGGAGAGATACTCTATCTGCTAACCTATCACAACTTTTTAACAAATTTTGATTGTCAAATTCAATAGTATGACTTCTTTCAAATAATTTATCAGTTTCCTTTGACATGGATTCAATTTTGTTTGTCAAATTAATGTTAACCTTTTCAATAATATTACTTTTTCAGGTAACTTTTGATTTTTGATGTTCTCAATCCTATCAGCTAGTTGTTCATTATTAGTCTGTAAAGACTGTATCATTTCTAAACGTGCCTCATTCTTGGCTCTGCTACCAAACCATTATCTTAATGATATAATATGAAGGAAAAAACTGAGTCCCAATATCCAATAAATGGATGTATCACCAAAACCATATATATAAACCTTGCAGAATACAATCTGTAGTAATAGCAAAGAAGTTACTAAAAGTTTCAATGGTAATATTGTCTGACATTATATAATTTTCAAGTTTATTGATTTATTAATTACCTGTTATGAAATCCAGTAAATTGTTTGAGGTATAATAATCTTTATTGTCCATCAGGTATTGTGGTTGTAGAGTCATGACTAGAAGTACAACCTGGTGCCATGAACAGTCCTGAGTGACTGTAGTTTCCCCACCTTGGTGCTGTTTAAATACTGAGAAATATGCTTTGCTTGACAATTAAAAGCAATTAAATCAATTCCATACACGGAGCAAGAAGCCCAGATCTCAGGAGCTGGGAGTACAAACCAGAAGTTTTACAAGTCACCACACTGTAGGGAACACAGTAGGGAATGTGGCAGTAGGGACGGGGGGTGTGGGGGCATTGGGAGGGTGGTGTATGTGCACACTTGGGAAATTTTCAAGTCGCCGCATGCAGTTAGCTCTGATGTGGCAGATATTTTACAAAATAACTGCTTAATAGGTAAAAGCAAGTCAAGCGGGTAGGGGTGGGAGACTTTCTGGGTTGTGGACCATTTAGGCCTTTAAGCTGATCCACCTGGTAGGTGTGGAGTTTGGATCCACGTCGGGTGCCAGATGAAGAAAGACACTTGAAAGAAATCCCACACTAGCTCAGAATTGAGTATAATAGAGGGTTATTTATTTAGGGGTATACTTAGAGATCACAATCCTCTGCTGAAATGGGGAGCTGCAACCAAATTCAGCAGTTAGGAAAGAGGCCAGATGGACATTTTACAGCGGCATATATAGTATAAGTGACCACACCGAGTAGGCAGGTAACTTAAAGGCTACTCGTGGTAAGAATTCCTACAGCAGTAATATTCCTCAAATTATTCTGCAAAATAGAAAGGGAATGGACATTTCCAAATAAATGTCTTTTACAAAGCTAGTAATATTTTGATACCAAAACCAGACAAAACCCAACAAAAATTATAGTACAACACCTTTGATGAACATAGGCAAGAATCTTCAATAAAAAAGTTACAAACCGTATTCATGAACAGATTCAAAAGATTATAAAGCAGGGATGGTTCAACTCATGTAAATCAGTGGATGCACTCTGCCACACAAATAGACTAGAGGACAGAAACCACATGTCAACTCATTAGATGCAGAAAAAGCTGTTGACAAAATTTAATATCCATTCATGATAAATGTTCTGGAGAAAATAGGAATATAGGGGACTTAGGTCAACATAATAAAGGCAATATACAAGAAACCCACATCTGACATCATCCTAAATGGAGAAAAGCTCAAAGCATTTCCACCAAAGTTGGGACTAAGACAAGGTAAGTAACACACTGACCCACTCCTGCTCAAGATAGAACTTGAAGTCTTTGCTATAACAACAAGCACATGAAGAAGATAAAGAAAGTACAAGTAGGAAAAGATGAAGCAGAGAATTTGTACTTGCAGATGATATAATTCTGTGCATAAAATATGATCTTTCAAATAGTTTTGAAGTGCAGTTTTAAAACTATTTTTGCCCATAGAACTAAACCCATGAAGTCACAGCTCTCTGGTCCTTGTTTCTACTACTTATCCCTCTAGTTCAGGGATGGGGTAGGGAAGAAGACACTTGTCACTTTGAACATGGGGTTCATGAAATAATTCGTTAACCAACAATTTCTAAGGTACCTGAAGTCTAGGGAAAAATGTAACTAATTGCATGCAGTTATTCATGCGGAAATGGAGGAAGGGGGAAACATTTAAAGTATACTGACATGCAGCTATTATTTATTTGCATTGATATTGGCATATAGAAATGACCTTATATTGCACAAAAACATGTTTGAATTTTCATAATTTGAGTTATCATTCAAAAAATAATGTTAGTTTATTTAGATCAACTATGTATATTGTGAAAATAGAGAAAAGTTATAAGTCAATAAAATTCTTTTTTTGTCTAGTAATAAAATGATATGGCTTCTGAGCCTAGGAATTTTATTCCATCTCTTAATAAGTGAACTATGCAGTCTAGACAGCTGACTCCCAGTGTTAGAGTGAGTGATGAGCATAGCCAAGGAGCAGGCAGTTGCAGCTGCCCAGGGGATGGCACTGTATATATCATTTATATCCCTAAACGTATAAGTTGAAGGAAACACCTATGGACAAATACACACAAAGCTCATAACCTATGATAGAACTCATTATTAATTAAAGAATCATTTAGCCTGCATAATTGGTATCCGCCTTACACAATTCTGACTTTTAGTGTCTCTTCAAGTTTGCTTATTAAACTAAATGTGCTCCTTTGTTTCAGTGACATCATCCATTATGGCCCGTGATGGACTGACCCAGTAGTGTGGTATGAGTGTCATATGTGAAGAGACCTTCTCTTTGTTCCTTTCATGAACATGTAAACTCACTGGTAAATTTCTTTGCTTCTTCAACACCAGTTAGGAAGAATCAGCCATTTGTTGTTAATGTTTGTCTGAGATCCATCAGAACATGGGCAATTTGGTAACTAGACCCAGAAATGTCTTACAGAGGCACAGCTGGCCTTTTATAGTGAAGCATATTGTGTTCACACCAACCTTTGTTTCTGTATCCATTATAAACTTCAAAATAAAATGCAGAGTAGCAAACTATTGTTTGAAGGATTGTTTCCAATGTATAGGAAGTCAGACAGGTATTAGTTCCTATAGTGTCAAGGCACTATAATAAACACTTGTAGGCTTGTGATTATTTTTTTTTTAAGAACTATAAGAGTGCAGTTGTTAAAGGGGCCTTATCTGGGGGACATTTAGGTGCCATGCCTGGACTGGTTTATGAGCCTCAAGGGATATCTAGTTGATCAGACAGTGAGACTGAAGGACCAGTGGGACTGATGGACCAGTGAGACCGATGGACCAATGGAGGGCAAAACGAACAGAGATGTGTGAGAAACAGAATCAGGAAGAAATCATTTGGGCTTCTAACAATTGATAAAATGCTCAGCCAAACTACTACAGCCCCCTCAAGAATGACCTATAACTTCTTGTCTTTCTGGAGGATAACTAGATTTGGGACCTTTGCTCTCTTTAGGCCTTGTTGCTCACCAAATATGATTGATTGCTTAGAAACTCATGCACGTTTCTGTCTGAATATTCTAAGTTATGTGAACAATTGTGAATTAATACTCCCAGTCTGCTCTAAGAAGAAGACCGTTTGTTCTCTTTGGGTATGCCATGAATGCTGGGCTGTGCCAACAGGTTCTGGGTGCAGTCTCAGAGATTCGGGTATTTGAATGGGCAACTTTTCCTGAGGCACATATGTACTCATGTCACTTATCAGAAAGGATTTAGCATTTGAAAGTAATATCTGAGGAAAACAGTGGAAGTCATCCTTTACTAAAATTTAATAAAGCTTTAGTACATCTCTCTCTTTCTCTCTGCCCCCTTTCTTCCCCTTGCAGGGCAGAGTCTCTGCGACATAATTCAGGCTGGCCTCATTCATACTCGACATCCTCCCACACCTGTCTCTCCTGTGCTGGTATTACAGCTGTATATTTCTAAGCCATTTTCATTAAATTTAAGGGTTAAGCACATAACGTATACACACTCAGAATTCACAAGGTACAATTGAAAATCCACCTTCCACCTCTCACTTGATTCTTTAACCATCGACTATTTTATCTATGGCAAACTCATGCCAAATTGTTGACTGACATTTTGGAACTTCAGGAATTGTTCTATATTTTTGCATGCCTATGCATTTATATTTGCCCTTTACAAATACGTCCCTGTAACTAAATATACTTTAGAGCCTTATTTCTGCTTATTAAGACACTTTTCTTTTTTAATGGCTATACTATATCCCATTATGCAAACATATTGATAGTTGTTACCTAAATTGCATTATCAGATATTTTGTCCCTTATTTAGGAGCTTGGGGACAAAGAAACAATATAAAAATATAGCTGTTGCATTAGCTTCTAGAATATCAGGCCATATCTACTATCCTATGCTACATATAGAATTAGAAAATTGTTTTATGAATTTTGTTTTGTGACTAGGATGATTGATTCCATTTTCCTTGTGTTTTCAAGTGTTTTTTAAAAAATAAATACAATATGGTTCAAATACAAAGATTTAACTAAAATTTACCTTGAAACAAATGAATATTCATAAACAGAAGGCAAGTTTGTACTCTTCTAGCTCACCACATACAGAAATTCATTTGAAGAGCTCACACTATGACATAATAATAGAAGAAAATACTGGGGAAACTATTTGCAACATGCATTAAAATAATTGAACACAAAATTATTTAAGCATTATTTATTTAAAAGTGTTTTGTTTCCCCTACTGAATTATAACAGAAAGTAGGTCATACACAACATCTTCGTGTATATGCAGCTTTCTGATGATTCTTGATAGCTGGCATCCTCTGGATTCTCTCTGGCTTTTTATATACACTTTGGGACCAGTTTGCTTGATGGCATACGCACCGGGTCAATTTCACTTCAGTTGCCTTGAATCCATAAATCAATTTGCGCTGAATTGACATCTTGCTAATATTTGAACATGAAATAACAGTCCATTTATTAAGCTCTTCTTTTATTCTTCTTTATTACTTTATCATTTTTTCTTTAGCACTGTGTGGTGGTTACTATTGATTGTCATCTTGGCAGGATCTAGGATCATCCAGGAAACAAACAGTTGGGCATATCCACGTGGGATTTTCTAAACTGGTTTAACAGAGGTGGAAAGGCCTACCCTAAATGTGGGCAGTGTCTTTGCATAGGATGAGGTCAAGGACACAGTAAGTTACGTGCCAGCCATCATGTCTCTTTGTCTCCTAACAAAGGTGACTAGTCACCTTTTGCTCATGTCACCATGTTTTCTTCACTATGGCAGAATTCTAAGCAAAAAACGAACCTTTCCTCCCTTACGTTTCTTCATGCCAGCTATTTCAACACAGCAACAAGAAAAACAAACAGTACAGAGCATTGGAACCACGAAGTGGCACAATTTATTTGATAAACTTGACCGTGTGTTTTTTATTATGCCTTTGAGACTGGTGTGTGAGAGGAATATATACAAATCTGGAACTATGTGCTGGAAAAGCACCGAGGAGTTGTAGAGTTTGCTGTTGCATCATGGGAGAAGTTTGGAGGGCTAGGATGCTGAGAAAAGTGTATACTCAAGGCCCAGTTTGTCAGGGGGTGGGGGTTGGATGGGAACACGGACTCTGTGTGAGGTTTTTCATGCTTTTTCTTGCAAATAATCTGGCTGTATTCTGTTCATTTACTGAAAGCTTGAAGGAGACAGAATTCAAATAGCCTGGGAACCTGTTTCCCCAAGGTCAGCACACGTACTCGGCTGTGATCCAAGGCACCTGTAGTGCAAGCTGAACTGACGGAACTCGGTCGTGCCATTCCTGTCGTACTGGTATTCCAGACATGAAAGAGGTGGGAATGAAGGGGTCGCAGAGGCTTGCCCGGGGGGCGGGAGTGGCAGAGGACCACGGAGGCTAGGCAATGGGTATTAGGACTGGAGTCCTTGTAAGAAGGCCTGAGGGGGCGCTCCTTGAGGCTGTGAAGGTGAAGCCGAAGTTGCAGTGAAGATCTCAAGGTATCAGAAATGAAAGAATCACAGAATGTCCACTGAGGAAAGCTGCAAGACGAGTGGAGCTAGCCAGTAATAGTTGTGTGTGCTGTCGGCAACAGAACTGGCAGGTGGCACTATCCAATCCATTTGAAGTTCAGAGGAATCTGCAACTAGATCCAGATTCCAGACTGGGACTTGCAGGTTTTGCTGTTTTCCAAGCCCTGGGTTTTACTCTTGCTTTGGTTTGATTTTTTCTCATTATGTATCTATTCCTCCCATTGGGTACAGAACTATTTATACTATTATACTATACATACTATTTATACTATATTGGAAGTATGCAACCTTTCTCTTTTCATAGGGGATCCCAGTTAAGAGACTTCATTGAGTCTTTGAAGAGACTGGAGTACCGAGCAGTGCTGGAACTATTAAAGGCTATAGGGATGTTTAGAGAAGTGTTGAACACATTTTGTATCATGAAATTGTATGAACGCACGTGGGTCAAGACTTAAAAGTGACAAATTTAGGTGTCAAGGTGACAAGAAATAGCTGTGTGATGACATACTGTCGGTTTAGCAGAGTTTATGAGAGTTTCTAGACCGGGTAAACTGAAGAAGGAAGGACCATGCTAAATGTGAGTGGCACCATTCCAATGCATGAGGTCTAGAACTAAAAAATGGAGAAGATAAGCTGAGGACCGGTGTTCAGCTCTCTGTTCTTCCTGTCTGCACACACAGTGTGAGCAGCCTCCTCTGGCTCCTGCCACCATGCTTGCCCTGATGTCATGAACTGTATCCTCTAGAATTGCCAATCAAATTGAACCCTTCCTCTCTGACATTGGTTGATCAGGTTATTTGGTCACAACAAGGATCAAATTAACTAACACGATGCTAGATACGATTACACTATAAACTGTGTGACTTTACAAATAGCATATCAAGGGAAGATTGATATGTTCATTTTTTCAATATAATATATTTTAATTAATTTCTATTCAGAAGACTTAGACGCTCTTATTCGCATCATTCATTTGTGAATTGTTTTGGGTTTCCCAAAAGGTAAACATGCAATTTTCACGTATAATTACATTTTTATTTTCCCTTTGTAATCTTTTCTATTTTCTTTTTTCTTTCATTATTGCTCTCCCAAAGTCTCCCAGGTAAAGGCAAACATAAATGTCCTAGAGCATATCCCTCCCTTCCACACGACCTCAAAGAGAGTGGTATGAGCATTTACTGTGACATGTTAGTTTTGTTTCAGCCTTCTGCAGGTATCTCTTTTTCATATAGAAAATTATCTTTCATCAACAGTTTCATGGAAAACTTTTAGATAATTCAAGCTTGATTTTGTCAAACTATTCTCTTTATAAGTATTTCTGTATTCATATTATTTCTTATCTGTTAATGTTGTAACATGGACTTTTATCTTCCAATGGTAAATGCATGTTCCTATAATAGATTGATCTCGATCACAAAATAGAATCATTCATATACAATATGTTTATCAGCTAGAATAGCATAGACTTATCACTGCAACACAAAAGAAACTTCCAAGATTCAGTAAGTTCAATAACAAAGGTTTATTTATCAGCATTGCATAAGGTTCTCTGTATCTAGCCTGAAGGAAACTCTATTGATGATCCTTCTATTGTTGCATTGTAATTGTGGGGAGAAGGGAATAGTGTGCTGAATAAGAAAGACCATGCCTCTAGTAGCACCTCTCATGAATTGTCTCAGTCAGATTATGGTTTTAAGATTAGTATCTTAGCATTCTAAGATATTAACTTAGAGTTAGATTCTTCAGCTGTGCTCCCAAATAATTTGTGTACATGAGATTATACTTTTCATATTTCACATATATGGTAAAAAAAATACTTTTTAATACTATTTGGATTCTCTCTTACAGAGTTATATGGGTATTCAGATTTTCTTTGTCTTCCTCATCCAGAAATTTCTATGTATTATTCTGGAAGGCTGTATCCATTATCTGTAAATGGATTGTCAGAAAATAACCTATGCAATAACCAATATCTGTAACTATGAATCATTAACTATGAATCATTAATTTGTTTCTAAATTTACCTATTTTGTCTCATTTTGATCAGATTTTCCTAAGAATCTGCATACTTCTCTTTCCAGGAAACAATTTTCCCAAGAGATCTGCTATTCCATATTTTGTTAGGGAAGTCTTTCTTAAGTATGTTATTGTTTTATCACTATTTTCTTTCTTCGATAATTTTGGGTGCTCCTTACGTTATGTTTTGTTTTGTCAGTGCTTAACTAATTAATTTTTAGTCTTTATCCTCTTCTTCCTCTTCTTATTAATATTTTATTTGCATGCCTGCATGTGATGCAATGTGACAGTATGATAGCGTATACATTGTTGAATGGATGAATTCAGCTAGTTAATACAGGCAGACTTTCAACTTATGGCTTTTAAGCTCTTATAATAAAGTTTATAAAGCTATTAACTTAGTTAATAGATTCTTGATTTGTGATATTTTCACCAACACAGATGTATAAATATTTTCACTTGTACAAGTTATTTGTCTTTGACTTAAGAATATATTTACAAGTGTATTTTTTGCAGTTTCAAATATTTATTATTCCTGCTTTATTTTTTTTTAATTTCTAAATCTGGGCATGATGCAGATTATAAGGTCTATAATCTCTGAACAAGAGAGACCCAGTCAAGAGGATTATTAACAAGAGGACTGGCTTGTTGGGGTTTCTGTCCCGCCTGGTACCCCACAGCCAGTGAGCCCTAAAGAAAATCACACAGAGGTCTACATTAGGTTATACACTGATTGGCCCATTAGCTCAGGCTTCTTACTAGCTCTTATAACTTGTATTAACCCATTGTTCTTATCTATGTTAGCCACATGGCTGGTACCTTTACTTAGCCAGGCATCTCACATGTTGCCTCTTTGGTGGTCTGAGCAGGAATGCCAAGGGAGCTTCCTGCTTTCAAGAATTCTCCTGTTCTCACCTCTACTTCCTGTCTGGTTTTCCCACCTATACTACCTGCCTGGCCAATCAGCGTTTATTTAAAACATGATTGACAGAATACAGAATTGTTCCCCACCAGATTATAACAATTCCAAAGTTGACTGAGGCTTCAAAGTAACTCAAAGGCTAGCCTGGACTACACAGTAAAATCTTGTCTCAAAATAAACAAATAAGTATGTGTATCTTAGCCATAATTTCGTATGAGACTATGTAACAATATGTTTGAAACAAATTAATGAATATTTGATATTTCCAAATGTTCAATTTTAATGAGTTTTCTGAGTGGTGAAAACATTGTGTTCTATAGTTACTGGTGCATTAGTCAATATTGCAATTTTTCATCGTGCATATTTTCCATATTGTCTTGGTATTCATAGTATTAATGTTTTCTTGATGTGCCTTTAGTCAGCTGTGTGAAGAAACCTAAGATAAGCCACTGTGCCTATGGCTTTGCTGGCTTCTTACAATTTTTCTGCCATCTTTGTGGTCTATATTCTAAGCTATCATTATGTGCATAAAGTTCAAATACAAGCTCTATTCTATCAGGGTGTTTGATATTACCGGGTGCAAGAATGGACCTCATGATACACAACGAACCCCACTTTAAGAATTTTATTGTAATGTTCTCTGGCACTTTAAGAGGAAAGCCATGCCCACTCTTAAACAAGCTTGGAGTTCCTGGCTTCATTCTCTCTCTGCCCCCTTGCTCTCGGGAGAGACAGAAGGTGGTCTCCAATTTCCCTCCCCCCCCTTCTCTCTCCCTCTCTCTTCCCTTCTGTCTTTCTCCTTTCCCTCTCTCTCTCTCCTTCTGCTCAATAAATGCTTAACTTTAATATCCGTCTGGTTTCATGTTCCCGCCTCCCGGCCGCTGTAGCCACAGCCACCACCGCCACAGCCGCCTCCACCATTGCAGATCTGACCATGCAGTCTCGACCCTGGGGACCCATTACCGGGGGCCCCCGTGAAAATTAATTATAACATTTATTAACAGAGGGAAAGGGTGGGTAAGAAGGAGGTGCACAGACCTGTTTGAAAACAATGTGATGAGAGCTTGGAGCAGGCCTGTCTGATTTTGAAAGCTCGCATGCACAATGGGGCTTGCCGTGCCACTTCACGCAGAGATCAGTAGGGCCCTAGGGTGTCGAGACAGTTTGCCTGAATGCTGATGGCGCATGCGCAGTCCTGGGACCCAGAAGTCCTACTGCCTGGCCTGGGATGACTAAGCATTCTCTGTGAATGCTGAGGCCCTGGGCTCCAGCTGTGAGGGAAATGTCAACAGTGATAACAACATTTTTGTTTGACATTAGTACAACTGCCCCAACCGTATCTGATTATCTTTTCCTGTTCTTTTTGCTAATATTTTCAAAGTTCTTTAAGCTTTTTAAGTATTTTTCTCTTCTATTTTTCCTCCCTCCCTAGTCTCCGACCTCCCCTCTCTCTCTCATCTCTGACCTCTCCCTTCTGCTCACCCCTGTTTTCTTATTTCTACATTTCTTTTAGTTCATTTGGGAACGCTGACCTTTTAACTAGACCGAGAAGACTGTCCGTCCTTTTCAGTCTCCCGTGATTCCTTAGGTACGTGGACTTCCGTCATGCATCTTCGTTTGTACTTCTCATTTCTCTGAGGCTTTGTTTTATTATTTTCTCTAACTTTTTTTTTCTGAAATGCTTGGTTATATTTTTCTCTTCTTTCATTTCTACTTATAAGAAATTTTATGACTGGTTTATATTAGCTTAGTGGTTATATTACACATTTAAGCAAGCATGTGTAATTTATGAATCTATGTTAATAACTTTACCTTCAACCTAAATGTTCCTGGGCTAAAAACTATTTGAATATTTAACACTCCCCTCAGTTAATGTTGTTTATTTTGTTGATTTCATCTATTAGTTTTTCACCTCTCAAAGAAATTGTCACTATGATTTTATGAGACCAAAGTCTCTTCATGGTTTTCCCATACTGCCATGTTCCTTGCTCATAATTTATTCTCGCTTCTGAAGCTAACATCTGGGATCACATTCCTTCTAGGTGAGTTACATCTTTTTAAAATCCCTTAAAAGGGGATCTATTGATAGTGAACTATTAGTCTTGTTTCCCCAAAATATCATTATTTAACCTTGTTTCTGGAAACACCATGATTAATACATGATCTTGGTTGACAGTTATTTCCCCTAAGCATACAATCTCTTCCACTATTGCTGTTGGGAAGTTACCTGTCAGCTTATCCAACCACTGCAAGTTTTCATTTTCTGTGGGTGTTTAGTATGCATACGCCTTTAAAGATGTGCAAGTCTGTGTGTTTAACTACTGTCTCCTCAGTTAGGACTCATTTACCTTAGTGAATCTGGGAACTGTTATTTTTCAAGAAAGAAATTCTGGAAAAGTCTTGATTATTAAATTTTAAAATGTTAGTTTAGTGTCTTTTCCTTTGAAAATAAATTTTCAATTTAGTTTTTGAAACAAAATTAGGCAGCTCTTAGAACTCTTTTCTTCCTATTTTGATTTGACTCTTTAGATCTCTCATAGTTTTCTTTGACTTTCTTTAAATGTCCCATAAAGTTCACAAAATATCTTTCCCTTTATTTGTTTAAGTGTTAAATCTATCCATTGGGTTGCTAATTATTTTTAGAACTTTTGTTTCTTTCTGAAATATACTTTACATTTTACAGTCTCTAACTTTTTTCACAGTTTCAGTCTTTTGTTTGCTTTGTTAGTAATAATTATACACATTTATTTTATACTCTATAAAGTATATAACTGGTAAACAACAATTTATAAAAACTTTGTCAGATTGTCTTGTCTATAAAGTTTAATGATTCTCAATTATGGTGTTGTATTTCCTTGTATATTGTGCACATGTGTTTTTATAACTTAATTTGTGGGGATTTTCAAAGCCTATATCTAAAGATGTATTCTGGTAGGAAAAAAATACTGCGTTGTGTATTTATCATTAGTCTGAGGTGCTCACAAATTCTCTCCTTCCCACTCTCTGTTCCTCACTGCCCATGTATATCATGTGTGTGCAATGCATGTGTATATATGTATTTGTGTTTGACCACTCAGTATTCTATGAACTGTGGCCAACTTCTCCATGCTGTGGCGTGGTGGAATTGTGGCTGACTTACTTATGCCATGGTAGAATTGTGACTGACTTAGCCATGCCGTGGTGAAATTGTGGCTGATTTGCCCATGTCATGGTGGAGTTCTGTATGGCTTACCCATGCCATGGTGGAATTGTCACTGCCTTAGCCTTCCATGGTGGGCTTGTGTTCTTTGCTGGTGACTGATGCCTTTACCTGTCTATTATAACACACTGAGTACGTGGGCCATGGAGGGATTGGTTATTCGCAGCTCTGTTTCTTATTGTATTTGCCGCCTAAGGTGCTCATTAGTCTATCCTTCAATAACTTCAAAGACACAAGCCAGAAAACAAATCAAAATTACTTCGAACAGAATATACTATTGTGACAAAATCAGATTCAGGATTCTTAGCTCAATTCTTTCCTTCTTTTCTTTAAGGTTAGTAAATAAGGCATCTTGTTTACTACTTGTAACTTAACATGATTTTAGAAGATGACTGTAAATATTAACCAGTTGTATTTATTTTTGGCAAAAGGAAAGTTTTTAAAAGTGGCAAAGTGTGATGGGTCACAGGTATTTATCAAATGATTGATTTCTCCTTTATCCCTGTGCCCTTAGGATGATTCATCCAAGAGTTCACAGAACAGTGGAGTTAGGGTCTTTCCTCAGCTACCATTTCTCTATAGCTGAACTTCTAAAAAAGCAGAAGAAAACAGAAGTGATTTAGCAAAACTCCCTGTTCACCTTGACTTTGGTACCAGGAGGGAAGAAAGAAGGAAAAAGGAGGAAGACATACAGATGGCAGGAAATTGTACTGAATGACACAGCTAACCAGGAGCTGTGAAGTACTTCCTTAGGGTGGGACTTACTGTCCTGGTCCCACCCACATTCCTGTCAATTTACAACCCTTGCCAGTTACTGGGAAGGGTTGTCTTAGTACCCAGTGGCCAGGCTTTTCTAAGTCTTCAGAGGTTTTCAGATAGTCACTCCCCAGTTGTTAACACAATATCTAATAGAGTGGTGGTTGCCTATTTTTTCTGATCCGTCATCAGACATGTTATCTATGGTGCCACTGGCCCACCATGCCTATGTTTTCAATTCATTTTGAAGTCCTACCTCCCATTTCTTTTCTACCGACTGGTCCTTTGCATTAGATCTTTCATAAGAAGTGTGTTTATCCATCTACCCCATGGCCTGGGTGGACACCACCAGCGAAATCATTTCTGAAAACCACACTAGAGAAAGATGGCTGCAGAGACCCTGATTCCCCCATAAATCATCATGCTCTTAGAAGCACTTTCTTACTGCCTTCCATGAGATGTGTAGCATGGTCTAACAGTTCCTGGATATGAACACCTTTACCGCCACTCACAGTGAGTGCACTCCTCGCTTCTTCTCACTCCTCGGGCCTTCTGCATGTTTCCCACAGACTGTAGGGCACTCATGAGCACACTGCTCACCCCCAGGTGTAACATGAGGGCCTGCTCGTTGGGGTTTCTGTCCTGCCCAGTACCCCACAGCCAGCAAGCCCCAAAGAAAATCACACAGAGTCTACATTAGGTTATCAACTGATTGGCCCATTAGCTCAGTCTTCCTACCAGCTCCCATAACTTATATTAACCCATTGTTCCCATCCATGCCAGGATATGGCTGGTACCTTTTCTCAGCGATGTTGTAAGTGGGGGAGAGGTGTGTGTTGTGTTCCCCAGCCGCCAGCCGCTGGCCCGCTTAGCCACTGGTTGCTTGCTTATGCCCGAAATAACCACATGAGAACTGTATTAATTCAAATACTGCCTTGTCCATTATCTCTAGCCTCTTCCCAGCTAGCCCTCACCTCAAAAACTAATGCATTATAAAAGTCTGTATGTCACCACGAGGTGGGTGACTTACCGGATGGATCTACGGTACTTCCATCTGCGGCGGGAGCTTCATGGCGACTGGCTCTCTCACTTCCTTTCTTCTCCTTAGAACTTCCGTTCTGTCTACTCTGCCCACCTAAGGGCTGACCTATCTTATAAGCCAGGCAGCTCTTTATTCAACCAATAAGAGTAATACAAAATACAGGAGAACACTCCCACATCACAGCGAGGCAGCTTACATCCTGCTTCTCAGAGGGACTGCACAGGAATGCCAGGGAAGCTTCCTGCTTCCCAGACTTTCTCCTCGCCCTGCATCTACTTCCTGTCTGGCCTAACCCTAACCCTAACCCTAACTCACCTGGCGAATCAGCATTTATTTAAAACATGATTGACAGAACAGACAAGTCTCCTGCACCACCCAGGGATCCATGCATGCTTCCTTTGGTGAAGAAGCTTCATGCAGGAGCATTCTCAGATGGAAATGGCACAGGAAGAAATGTGCCATTAGCCAGCAGAGCCGAGGAGGCGACTCTCTGGATACAGCCCCAGCTTAATTGGGGTTGGTCACTAACCCTCCCATTTACAGACATAAAATGATTGTTAAGTGACTATAGAATTGAAGCCACTCTGCACACCCAGTGGTAAGAGAGGCTATGTCTTCTGCTACATCACTCTCTTGCTCCTGCATTTTTGTAGCAGCCTCACAGCAATGGGTTTTTACAGGTGAACTCTGTTCTCAACTGAAAAAAAAGAAATGAGTTTTCCCAGGCTATGGAGGTCCACAAGGAATCACTGTACTGGACTTTGTCCTGACATCACACTTCAATCAAAAACTTTTTGTACAAAATGTCACTTTCAAAGTTGTGGTTTGGGGGGAAAAAGTATCTTTATAAAAAATTCATGGCCACAATGATCTGATAATGCAGCGCTCTGATACCAGCAGATGTTTTGTCTAACATGTTCCCTGAAGCTGTACTTGGTGCCTTCGTATCTTTCATTTCCAGTTGCTATCTGCTGACTGTGGGATGTCATGTCCGTACCCTATAGCTATGCGCGGCAATTCGCATCTAACACCAGCGCGCGTAATGAGCTTCACAAGACGCTTGTCGCAATAACTCCGCACTTCCCTAACCATATGGAACACAACACTCTAAAGCCCATAGACACTTTTTTTTTTATTACAGTTCAGATCCTTAAAACATAATCTGTGTGATGTCTAGTGAGTGTGCGTGAAGAGCTGCTGAAAACAAAGTTAACACTTGTTCCCATCATCTGTTACAAATGTCCAATTTGGGACAATAAATTTCCTCAGAACCTCTTGTTTTGCTGAGTCGATGCTTTATCCTTTTCTTCCCCTCTTTCTCTCACGTCGTTTTTTTTATGAACTATGCATATGTATTAAATGGGATTTGTTTTCCCTAGATACCAATTTGCATAAAGTACAAGCCATCATTGGTTGGAGAGAAGCAAATTACTTCTTCGGCAAGATCACACTTTATTTTTTTTTTTTTAATTTTAACAAACCACAGGCAGAGGCTGTTAACAGTGCTTAGCCAGATATGCAAAGTATCAGTTTTCTCAAAAGCAGTTTGATCAATGAGGGGGAAGAAGGGAAAAGTGAGAGGTGATAGGATTCAATTAAGTCCCAAGGAAAGCTGACCTGAAAAGAAATGCCTGTGCCTTCTCAGCCACCTGGCCACCTGGCCACCTGTCCGCCTGCCCGGCACCTGAGCCTCCTCTTTCCCCTTCAGTGTGGGTCAGGTATTGACGGCTTCGGAGGAGAGAAAAAGCAAGACTTAGCAAAGAAGTGAGGCCAACTCAGCAGCTTTTAAAAATAACACGAACCTCTCAGTTTCATTCTCTGCTCCACAGAAAGCACGTCACTTTTGATTTATTTCCTTTTCAAGTTTCCCTTGCCTTCTCTCCCCTTTGCAACTTAATAGTCAAACAGCATCCTGTCAAGAGCTCTGCTTGTAATTGCTGACTCTCAGTGTCTTCGAAACTACACATAGGACCCGGACCCCCACCTCTGCCCACCAGGATCTGCACCACCTCAGCCCATCGTGAGAAAGAAACCTCCTTAACAGATGTGTGCTGGGGGGAGGGGGATGCTGGACCTGGTGGACGGATCCAGGCAGGCAGGTCCACACCAGCCCACACTGCCGCCTACACGCTGATGTGTCTGTACACCTGTGACCAGTTGGCAATCGCCTGGGTGATAATGTGGAGAGTCGCAAACTCTGGCTTATTCCTCTGCTAAGCAGAGCTGTGCTAGTTTTTGCTAAATAAAGAAACAAACAGTTGTTCCAGCCAAGACTCTCAGCCAATGGATTGGGGCGGGGTGGTGGTGGGGTGGCGTGGAAGTTGTGAACCCTGCAAACAGCTGGGATAAAATGACACTCTCTAACTTCTGACAAACTTGCTGCAGAAACTTCAAGAGACTAGTCTGACCTCGACACACATTTCAGTTAAGGTTAAGATCTAGGGCCTCTGTTATGTGCTACAGAATAAGTGAATTTTTAGCGTAAGTTTCAGTTGTTCTAACTAGAGGGTGTGTAACTTCTTTATAAAGCAAACATTTGTTGGAACCATTGTAGTCTCTAAAGACAAGCAAACCCTCCTTAGTGAATTCTGTTCCCCCTTCTGGGCAGGGATAGAATTTATTATTTACCCCCATTGCTTTGTCAGAAGGCCACACAGAACTAGAAGCCCACTTTGCGGGTGCTGTGGTGGTTCTCGCCACTGCCTGGGATACCTTGGAAGGTGTTAGGGTGATATGCAGAGGATGCAGAAGTTGGAGACTGAGTTTGCAAGAGTTGGGATGGAAGTGCCCCTAACTACTGTGCTCTTGGTGCCTCAAAGCTGCTTCCTAACCAGGCACCTAATGCTCTTTGTTATACTGACCAATGAATGATGGATTTACAAGTTAATGGACATGCTGATTCCTTTACACAGCTTCCAGGGACTCGAACCACCTGGCAAAGTAAGGGAATGGAGAAAGACAGGTAGACACATGGACATGGAGAAAGCCTAGGTGGACCAGGGTTGCAGATGGGAAAACCACAGCACTCTGGAATCTCACCATATTTATTATATTGAGTTGACTAGAGAGGCAGAGTTGTTGTGTGCAGCTGAACAAGGAGGGAGGATTATCCTAATCAGGCAAGCAAGGAGGCAGCCTCTATGGTTTGCAGCTGGATCAAGGAGCCTGGTTCATCCGACCTCAGTAGACACATCTGTTTACAGCAGCAGTCTTCAGACTGTAAATATTGGTTATGGGCTGGGGACAAAGCTATGGTGCCCATTTTCTAAACACCGTGTAGCGCTATCACTTGGTCCCCAACCCTCTGACCCTGAGGCTATGGAGTCCTTGGCCTGGAGCGCACATTCCCTGGAGACTTTCGCTCAGTTCTTTCTCCACTTCTCACGTGGACATATAAGGGAGATGGGCTGGTCACAGATAACTATTTACATATAAATACAACCAGAACCAACAATAAGTGAAATTTCTGTCACATAAATGTCCTCCTAAGTTTAGCACAGAGACAGTTTTTATGTACTTCTTTCAAGAGATAAGTTTAACACTGTTAGTAGCCAAATTTATACGGTTGTGGAAACATGTGGCTTTGGAAAGAACAAACAAAACGATTCTATTTAGCAGGCTCCTGAACTCAGGCATGCTGTTCAATGTCCTGGCCTCAGCTGCTTCCTTTGTGAAAGGTGGGGAAAGAACTGTGGCACAAGAGCGTTCTGACAATCAAGGCTGCTTAACCATTGCCAAGCTCCTAGGACACAGGGCCTGTTCACAGAATGCTAGTCCCCTCTCTCTCTTCTCCCACTCGTCAGAATTTACAATCTATTTTACTTTTTCTATTTCAGACAAAAATACTAAATATATCCCCAATAGAGGGAGATTGTGGAAGTCTTCGAGAAAGAAACACAGGGCTGTTTTGTTTGGAAGGGCAACTAAGAAAGGAGAGCTCAGATTCTGTCACTGCTGTCTGTTGGTCCCTGCCTGTTGCCTAGGCTTATCTACCTGTGTGGAATGCCTTCCTTTTGTGCAATTATTCAAATTGTATTCAATCATAAGCCCTCAGAGCTTTGGGATCAGGCTTCAGAGCTTACAAGTGGCCTCTTGCATTGCTTGTTGAACCTTAAAACATAAATATTTCTGCTTTATGGTGCTCTGTCAGCTCTTTTGCTGCCTAGCAAACAATCCTAAACTTAGTGCCTTGAAATAACAGCCATTTGCTATTTCTTAGAGTCGCTGGGCTAGCTGGGTGGGTCCTTGTCGTGTTCAGCTGGAACTCACTCGTGTGACTGCACTTTTCTAGAAGGCTGGCTAGGCTGAACTTTCTAAAAGGCTTCCTTCCCACATCAGTGCTGTGTGGTTTCTGCAGTGCTTGGGCAGCTCTCCTACACCTTCTAGCTGAAAAGACAGGTTTTCTTCTCCGGCGTTCTGAAGCTAGTGCTCCAGCAGGCTGGATGTGCAAGTTTCTTGGCCCCTTAAGGACAAGGCTTTACACATCACACAGAGTCATTTTGACCACGTTCCCCTGAATAAAACAGTGATGGGACAACCCAGATTCTAAGAAGCCGAAAGATTTCTTCTTCCCTGGGCAGGGGACAAGCCAGAGCCTCATCGCAGAGGTAGAGCACCTGGGAGTAAGAAGCTGTAGTTATTGGCCACTGGACAGTCACCTTCAAGCATCTTTTTCCTTTTCCTATTGAGATCTTGGGTGTATTCTGTCTTTGGGTAGTTTTCCTAAGTTTTGAAGACTGTCTTTATAAACTATCTAGTTTCAAAAAACCTCTGTAGACCTGATGTCCTGTTCCCCAAAGGCTAAACCTTGATTTTGTTTTGTCTCAAGGCAGGGTTTCACTCTGCATCCCGGGCTGCGGTGGTTATCACTATGCGGTACAAACTGGCCTCAAAGGATGGCAGTCCTCCTGCCTCTGTCTCCAATAATAAGCACACAACAGTCGTTAATGCGCTCCTACCTGTACAGGCTTGCCAAATCTCGTGTCCTCATTTTCTCCAGACTTTTAGGATTTCTTCAAGAGAAAGGATCTATAACAAATTATTTCAATGCCACATTTTTAGAAACCAGAAAGAATTAAATGATTAATTAATGGTTTAAAATGCTAATTATTATTTTTTGGTTTACATTTAACTCTATGTGAAGGAAAAACATAAAACTCTGATTAAGAAATTAATATCTAAATGACTGGAGAGCTCATCCACGTTCACTGATTGGAAGGCTCAGTATTACTAAGATGCTGGCTCTTCCCAATTTTCTGTGTATATCCCACATAATGGGTTTTCAATATGAAAACCAGGAAGCTACTTTGTGGGTAGTAGCACATCTTCTAAAAGCTTATAGAATAATAAAATAACATGACAAACAATATGACTCTAAAGAACAACACAACTGAATGAGTGTCGTCGCTCGGCTTGAAGCTACTATCAATTTGCAGCAATCAAGATGGCCTGGCATTAGCACAATGATTGATAAAAATGAAGGGAGAGGGCAGCCTGGAAGCCCACCAACACAAATATAGTCTGTAAGTCTTCAGTAATTTGAAAAAGGTTAAAAAATGATGACTTTGTGCGGTTATATTTTGTTTGTTATCTAACAAATAAAGCTTGCCTGAAGATCTGAGTTTGGAGCTAAGCCATTAGTTAGCCATAGAGGCCAGGCAGAGGTGACACACATCTTAAGAGGCAGATGAATCTCTGTGAGTTCAAGGCCACCCTGGGCAACACAAGGTTGATCCAGTCTAAAAGAGAAACAGAGTCAGGCAGTGTTGGCTCACACCTTTAATCTCAGTACTTGGAGTCACATGCCTTTAATCCCAGCACTAGGAAAGTGGAGAAGGAAGGGATGTGGCAGGACAGGAAGAGGAATGTAGGTGGGGTGAGATAAGAGCTCAGTGCATTCTTTCTTTGGATTCCTAGAGGCAGGATCTTGCCCACTTTGGTCTGAGGATTCGGTAGAGCTAAAAGGTCTCTCTAGTGACTGGTTCCCTTATTTCTCTGATATTTCAGCATTTACCCCTTATCTAACTGCAGCTTTTTATCTTTAAGACCAATTAGAATTTGCACTACATTCAAATGCCCTGCTCTATAACCCTCAACCTTATTTCACTGAAGTTGAAGCTTACCATTTTGACTCGAGTGATTGGACAGCAAGATTCCAGGATCTGCAACCCATCTCTGTTTCTTCTGTTCTCCTTGTCTCCTTTCAGTGCTAGGGTACAGGCCCTTGCAATCATGCCCAGTGCATATCTTTGCTCCCAGCCAACAAAATAATCTTCCCACCCATCAGCATCGAACTTCTGGATGACAAATGACACTGGGCATTTTTGCTATGACTTTTTGCCATCTATATATCTGAAGAACCTCTTCAGCTTTTATGTGTTTCTCTATCAGACGATTTATTTTCTGATAGTTGGGAATTAAGAGTTGTCAAGCATTGTGCATGCAGCTATTTCAGTAGACATTTGACTTGCAGAGTTTACACCAGTCATGACTTTCTTAGTCTCTTAGTAGTGGTATTAAGAGATTTCCATTTTAATAAAATTATTCAAAAATATTTTCAATAGATTAAGCTTGTGGTGTTTAAAGCATCCTAACAAAGTCTAAATCACATGGTCTGAAGCCTCCATTTTCTTCTCGAAACTAGACAGCACTGTTGCTTTATATTTGGGCCCATGGTGCATTTTGAGTAATTTTTTTGTGAGAAGCATGAAGTCTGGTATTTATTAACTTCAGTTTATCTTCTCATAGTAGCATCAGACTGTTCTAGCACTCTGCTGAGAAAGTGTGCTCTTTTTATTGACTCTTTACTTAATCATGATGCTTTGTATACGTCCTCCGCGTGGACCTCTCTAAGGTCATTTGAAGACATGGAGGGGCTTCTCAAATTCTCTGTCCTTGTTCACGTCTCCTGTGATCAGGCGCATTTTAGAGGCGAACCAGGTTGTCCGTTCATATACAAAAGTAGGTCCAAATGCCTAGAGATTTTTTTTTAATGCTTTTCCATGAGACCCAAGTTTGGTTATAAGCACCCATGGGATGCTCATAACTGGCTGCAATTCCACCTTCAGGTCTAAGTGAATAAAAATTATTCAAGATTAGAAAAGTCCAGGAATGTGAAGTTGTACATGACAATGATCATAAACAAAGCAAACAGAAAATATCTTGTGTGAATAACCATAGGGAAAAGTATAACGAAAGCAAAATGCTTTGAAGACTAGCAGATGATGGGTATCAGCCAGGCCTCCATATCTCATTAAGGAGAGACATTCTGAAGGGGACTCGTGGAGTAGGAAAGAGTGTTCTATGCGGAGATAGCTATGGGTGACACATTCCCTAGAAAGCAGAGATTGCAAAGCCAGTATGAGAGCGAGAGCTGTTAAGGGACTATTAAAGAGCAGAAGTCACATCACTGATAACAGCATATTCCTGTGTCAAACCCAGCTTCTGAATGCAGTAAGGCCTTGAAGGCCAAATTGGGATGTTGTCTTCTGTTTTGAAAGACACAAAAGGACATTTAAAATTCAAGGAACTTGAGTAGATAGAATCAAGAAAGTAAACTAATAATACATTGTTTATAGAATTCAATGAAAGTTATACAGGAAATCTTTGTGAAATTCACACACGCATTCAATAAGCCCCAAATTATGTCAAACTATTTTTTAAAGCCACAGTCATTAAAACATAAAATAAAACAAATCTAAAAAAATAGAGGAGAGCCCTGAAGATAATGTTCCCGGAGCGCATTTTGTTGACAGAAGCTTAGTAAATATCACATCATCTTCATGAAAATCCATACATACAGTTACTGTAGCGTGCACAGAGGAAAGGTACCCAGATGGGAAATTTAACCCAAAACAAACAGGAAGAAGAAAGGGCAGGTTACACATTGAATTTGAAGGTGAAACTTTAAGGATTATTTTTTTTAAAAATTATAGGTACATGTGTGTATAACCCTCATAACGGTGATGGCTTCATTGTTTTATACTTACCCTCAATTTGGGAAGTTGTATTGCATTAAATAGGTTCAGTATTTTACATGTGGATCATGTCTGCAAACAGCAGAGTGGTTTTCTCTTTTCTTTTTCAGTGATGAGGTTCAAATCCAGAGACTTGCCATGCCTGATAAGTGAAGCTTCTCTCACTGAGGTACACTTGTAGCCCTATAATGCTTAAGTAACGCGCACACACACATACACTCACACACACACTCATACATATATGTGCGCACTTGCATGTACACTCACATACACGCACACACACATACACATATATACACATACATTCATTCACATATACACACATACACAGCCCACCCCACCCCACCCCCCTGCCACACACACAGAGTTCTGGGTGAGAGTAAGTTTTGTACTCTGAAACAAAGTAAAGACAAAAGTATTAGCTTCCTCTTTATATGAAGCGAGGTGGCTAAGGGACATCTAAGTTGAATGAGATTAAAAGCAGAGTAGTGGGACAAAGGTTGGGACATCTGTCTGTGACCTGAAGAGGTGTCACGTGGAAGAGTTGATGACTTTTGTGTGGAGACAAAGGGAAACTGTAGAGAGGAGAGAGGGCTCAGGACAGAAGGAGCCCACTCCGTGAGGCAAAAAATGAAAAAGTGTCAAAGAAGGTGAATATGGTGGCCACAGCTCTAAAGGGTTCCCTGACCCCCGTCCCTTATCCCCATGCCCCTGCCATCCCTTTCTTTCGCATATAGGCAGGAATAATGGCTTGCTTCTAATGAATGAAACACAGTAAAATGATAGTGATCTCCCAAGAGATTGTGATTTCTGTGGTTTGGACATCTTCTTTTACTATCTTTTCTCACATGAGGCTGATGGGAAAGACCTCCAGGAATGATAAACAGACTAGGAATAATAGTCAGACGAGAACAGAAACCACCATGGGAGTCCATGAGGGAGGGAATACTGTGACCAGTGCATAAGTGAGCTTAGAAGCAGCCCCCTCCTTAGGGAACTGAGACACCAAATTTTGTGGGTCCTCATCTTGATGGCAGTCTCAAAGCGGTCATGCCTCAGTGCATCCAGATAAATTGTTCCTCAACTGCTTACCCCAAACCCTGGGAGGTAACAGACGTTGTTGTTTTACCCCGTTAAACTTCATGAGACCTTGTTACAAAACAGTAGATATCTAATAGAAAAAGATCCTTTGAAGAAATGGGACTAGAAGTAGGAGTCATAGACCACCAGGAAAAAAAGGAAACTTTAAGAGGTGGACCAAAGGGTTAGACAGGGCTGAGGTGCTCCATTCCATATTCACTGCCAATGGGTCCCCTGACCTTGGGTGCCGAGAAAGAAAACTATCTCAGGAAAGTGTAGTACCCAGAAGCCGCTTTAAGGATGAGGGCTAGGGTGCTTGCCAAGGGCGTACTCTCATTTTAGGGGGTTACAGCAGCAGCAGAAGGAGGAAAAGGGGAAGGAAGAGAAGAAATGAGAACAGTTTAGGGAGAATTTTCATGTTTCCGAGAGACGTTTCTACACTTACCTCCAGAAAAAGAAGGTCTCTATATCAAAACAGAAAGTTCAGAGATAGAAAGGGTTTTATCAAGCACCTTCCTAATATGGGCCATTTTCAGCACAGAAAGGGCAAAAAGTAGGCAATGACTGTAAATTTATATTCTACAAAAAACACATTAATAAATAAGGTTAAAGGGGGTATTGTCTCAGAGGCTCATATAGGCTATGGAAAATACATACATATGTGTGTGTGTATACATATATATATATATATATAAAATCCTCAAGTACATGCTCTCAAGTAGCCTTCGGTTTTTGTCATTAAAAGGGATAAAAAGGTGGTAGCTGCTATGTAAAACTGGAGAGAGATTCAATCAGAAAGGAGTTCAGGAAATTCGGAGTTTGTGCATGAACTGCCTCTGTGTGTAGTGTTTGCTGTGCACCACTGGACTAGCGCGCCCTCTGAGTAGAGGAAATAATGCACCCTGGAGCACTAATGCCCACGCTCTCTTGGGCCCTCCACTATGGACGGTGCCTGCAGAGGCTGAGCTAGTACACATTCTAAAGTATGTTCCTTTGCCTACTGGCGCCTACTGCTCTCTTTTGTGCCCTGTCACCACTGGGACCGTCAGCATGCCTTGTGTCACCAGAAGTCTTCATTTCAAGCCGCGAGCCACATTTTTACCTCATTTCCAGCAACTCAGTCTGCAAGATTTCGTTTCTGTAAATGTGAGTGGAGTGAAATCCACATTTCCAGCCCCCTGCATTGTGTATGATATACACTCTTTAACCATTGCCTTCAGAATAGCTGACTTTCCACTTTGGACAGGGTCTCTGCATGTGTGCCTTTGACGTAATAGACAATAGGGTTTGTGAAAGTTTTTCAAAGTCACCATCATATCAAGATCATGGTTGTGGCCTTTATAGGTTTTGTTTGCCAGAATAGAGACATCATACATGCATACGTATTTGAAAATGTCCCTGAAACGAGGGAGAATCTCACTCTTCCCCAGGACGACAGTCTATCTGTAAAGTTAGTTCTATTAGTTTCCTTCAAATCTCTGTTACGTGAGACTGTAGAATCCTTTTCAAGTTTTTATCAGGCATATATGCACGTACTCCAAACAAGGCTAGCTGCAGATCTGTATGGTGATGTGAGCTTTCTCTGTATCTGAGCTTGAACCCGCGACTGCAGTCCTCAAATGAGGAAGTTGCAGTCTACCCCGAATTCTTGCCTGTGATGCGAGTATTCGGATTCTCAAGTTTCCTCTCTCTGGCTTTAAGCCCTTTATCTGCCCCAGCTGCCAGGGACCCACAAAGTCAGTTTGCGTGAAGTTTCCATCCTGCTTCAAACAAACCAAGCGTTGGTCTCTTCTGCTCCAACGTCTTCCTTAACTCAGGATCTGTTCTTCTCTTGGGCTTTCTGGAGCTTTCTCAAGCCATGATCTCACCCGTCCTTTGTGTAAACCAATCTAGAACAGCATTCTGGGAATTCACCTTGCAGGTTCTTATGTAAGTTGCATTCCTCTCAGTTTAGCTGAGAATCTGCCCGCACACATATCCCCTCATTCCTTTAGGGTTTCAGTTTGGGTTTATTTAATCCCTTCTTCCAAAATAGCCTTCTGCCCAAATCCTTAGTCATACTCCTTCTGGTGGGAGGCAAAGGCCCTCACCCCCTAAAGGTGTCTGCTAATTTATCCATTCCCCCCTCTTGCCAACCAGGAAAGCAAAGCGTGTGTTTCTGCCGGGTATGCTAGCAATGGGATTTCCCCCCTCTTTTCTGAACACAGTTCCATAATTAATGCATGTTTCTTTGATTCTACATTTATATTTAACACATTTAAAAGGTACAAAACGCGTTTTAAAGACGCTTCTTGTTCCCTTGTGATTATTCGAGTACAGAGAAGCCATGTAAGGATTATGAGAGGCGCTTGCAGGAAGGAGGGGAGACTATTGACTGACTCCCCAGGGCTGAAGCCACGTGGAGAGGAAGTTCACTGACTCGGGGACTCTTGCACCACCTGCTGGTAATTTACCAAAGGAGCTCGGTGCCAATCTGGGGAGAGACCCTACTCTTCAGTTACCATTTTCTCTTCAATGTCTGGAGGACTGGCAGATTCAAAGCTTGTGCTTGAGAATATGAGAAGCTTAGTTTTGGCTTCCCACAGCCCTGGACAACTGGCTGATTTCAAAAGGAAACCCTCTCTCTCTTTCCCTCACTCTTTTCCAACCCAAGGAGCTTCGGAGTTTAGACACCTTTCTTCTCATTTCCAGACTGAAGATGCCCCCCCACCCAGGCCCCAAGCCTTAACAATCTTCCAAGTAGCTTTCTCTTCATCTTGTGGGGCTCATTTCCTATGGGAAATGCCCACTGTGTCCTTTGGATGTGCCCAGGGCCATTCTCCATGACATGGAGGTCAACTCTGATGATCCGAAGAAAAGGAAGCTCTAGGAAAAGGTGAGGACAGGTGCAAAGGGCTTTGCTCTTTGCAGCCAGGATTCTCTGAGCTGATTCCCACCGGGGACCATAATGAGTCCGTGCTAGTAACTGCATCGGTAGGAAATTACTTAGTTTGTAATTGTCACTCTATGCAACGGAACGTCATTCAGCGTCCCTGGGATTTAAGGGGTGGTATCTAGAGCCAATCATCTCTGCCAGGGCAACAAAAACAAAACAAACAAACAAAAGGCGCAGGAACAGGCTCAATGGCTCTGTCCCAGAGATGCAGAGTTCAAAGGTCTGAGGAGGCTCTCACATCTGCACTTGTGACAAAACCTCTGACCGGATGTGCTCCAGATGGCCAGCATAAGGCGCCCACCCCGCCAGCAGGGGTGCACTGAGTCACAGACTGCGTTGCTTCCATTTCAAAAATGTTCGTGCAAGGAAATTCTCTGTCCTTACATTGTATCCTATTCATCATTGCCATTTTACATGCCAAGTAGATCATTGTCAAGAAATGCAGAAATGCAGATAATTCAAACTAAATAACATGGTCCACACTCATCTGTGGATGACCCATATTACTAAACTGAAGTTTTGGATGATATGCTTTAAAAATCTTCACACGCATGAACACATTATATAACCATACATGCATAAATCGCTATAGGTTTTCTTGCCATCATAACATAAATGTGTTGGAGTCTTAGCTAACCCATATTATCTTCATTGCCGTGTTTAATGGCTAGTTCGACAGATGGTGCGGCTATTCACTTGGTGACCTAGTGTGGCATGGTTCCTCTCTTCCCAGTGCTTTCTGCCTGTGAACACGCTTGTCAACAATCCTGTACCTGTGCCCACTTGCTCAATCATTTCCAAAGGATGAGTTCTTCATTGTGGAATTCCCAAGTCAGAAGGTAAGAGATTTTAAGGCTTTGGTACATTGTCAAACATCTCCGAAGTCTATTTCTTCATGTACTTTCTCAGCATCTCTCTAGAAAAGTGAGGAAACACACCCCTGCCAATCTGGCTATTAGAATTTTAAAATATCCTATTCCCATATGCTCTGATATAGGAGACTATTTTTATTGTTTCTGTGAGCAGTTATTTGAGTTGTGGAGAAAATGAAACTTTCTTCTGTTTTTACTGTATGCTTCCCACTTAAGAGTCTGAATTTTTTCCGCTCCTTGTTTTGTACCTGCTATATAGCAGCATCATTTGCTTTCTCTTAGGAGTTGAACTTTTCACACTAACACAGCATTTTGTGAAACTACACTAAATGTTAACACTATGTCTGATATATAATTAGACATTTTAAATAAATTGATACTGTCTTGATTACTAATTTGTAAATGTGTTCCCAAACGATTAAAACTATTCCTCGTTCTTTTTAATGGCCTAGTTATATTCTTATGTAGGTATTATTAAGTTTTAAGAAGAGATAATCTAGCAAAATGAGGTTTTAGAATTTTTGTCTTCAGAATTGGAGAGATAGCTCAGCGGTTAAGAGCACTGACTGCTCTTTTAGAGGACCCAGGTTCAATTCCCTGCAACCACATGGTGGTTAACAACCTCGTGTAATTCCAGTTTCAAAAAATCCGGTTCCGTCTTCCGGCATCTGAGGACATCAGACTTGCATGTGATGCGGTCACACAGGCAAAACACCCATTTACATAAAAGGAAATGAAAAATAACTTAAAAACAATTCTTACTTTCAAGTTAACACTGAAAATACTTTATGTACTTCAAAATTATATGACTAGGCATTAAAATTGTCTTACAGTGTTTTGTAGTTTGTTCTTAACATTTAAAATCTTAGATTCACCTGAAAATGTCTTGATGTAGACTTTTGGCTTGATTTCCCATACCACCAATCTATTTTTAATTGCTATCATTCCTCTTATTATTTATGAAAGAACAGTTCTGAATTGCTGTCTATGTTACAGACATATGCAGGACCTGTGTGAACCAAGGCATGCCCAGCCCTTCACGGGAGCTACACAGCTCCACAGCAGACTTCTCCCTGTGGCTTATGTTGAGATTCTAAGCTATGTATCTTCCAGAGGAAGCCATCAGCTGGCCTTCTCTTCCCATTACATGCTAAGGTCATTTTACCTTTGAGGGATCGACAGGAAAGGGATATACAATATTCTACATCAAGACTTTGCTTCTCACAGTTCTTCTCCAGTATTTTTCATACCCCATTGGTAGCATGAACTTAGCACCCATGCATGGAAACACATACAAGAATTTGATCCCTGGCTCTGCCACTGTTTTGACACCTGTCTAACAGAACTCTTAGCCAAATGGGTAGGTGTTTGCATTTTACTTTTCAAACTGAAATAACAAGGTAAGAGAGTCTGGGTGTGCTTAAGGAACGGAGGTATTGTCTTCTGCATTGTATTGTATTGAATTCTGGAGGCTAATGTATTGTCTTCTGTATTGAATGTATTGTATTGAGTTCTGGAGGGTAAAGTCCATGTTGGAGGAGCCAGCTGAGCTGCTGCCTGGTGAAGCACCTTCCTTGGCCTCTGTTTGCTAATATGTGCCGAAAGGGTTCTCTGATACTTTCTCGTCTTCATGTATGAACATCTATCGTGGCCCCTCTACCTTATTTTACTTTATTTTCCCTCTGCACTATGACTATATTGGTAGTTATTACTTCAACCCATGCTGAGAAAAGGAAGATGACTCAGTACATAGCAGTGTAAATAGTTACATGAACTATGATTCAAACACTTTGAAAAGTTTTCAAATTATGTCAGTGGGAACAGGAGAAGCATTTGAAAACTTCCTATGGCATCCGCATTGAAGTCGTCTGGTCTGCAGGGCAGTTTACCTCAGGCTGTGCCAAGAGTCCTGGCTGCTCAAGAGGAGTACACAGCAAGGTCCCCACTCTTCAGTCTCTCATGGGTGGGGACACAGCCAACCTTTAAAGAAGCAAGAGATTAAATCAAACAGCATCATTAGGGACTGAACCACAGGCTTCAAAATACCCTTCACATTTAAGACCAGGGGAGAAATGCACTTTGGAGATCAGACACTGGAGGTGGACAGAGACTTTGGTCTGTTTTCTAGGGCTTTACCACTTTGAGAGACAGAAAGAAGGTTGCACCTGGCTTCCCTTAATCAAATGTTATTGTTTTATCGGTTGCTTGTTCTGAATGAAGGCAGATAACCATTGCTGTGAATCACTGGCCTCCCCCATGACTGTGTGGGGGTGAGGAGGCCAATTGATGAATGGTAAAGTTCTATTCAGAGACATTTCTAAATAGAATATAGGATGCTTTGGAATTTTGGATTGAAGAAAGACAGAAAATGGCATCGGTATTTTCTTCTCTAAATCTAAGCATTATTTTTGGAAATAGAAAGATGGTTTTTGGCAAAGAGCAGGAGACTGTATTGGACAGGGCCTGTGCAGGAGGGGAAAACACCACAGGAAGTTCAGTCCTTTCTGTGGACAAGTGGTGGCCTTAAGGTCCAACATGCAGATAATGCAAAACACCGGACTGGAGAAGCCAAACAAATCTTACAGTGGAGGAAGGAGGTAACAGGAGCTGGCAACTCTGCTAATGAGGAGCGCCCAAGGCTGACAGAGTGAGAAAATCCTTCCTCGGAACACCACTTCCTCTCCTCTCTTCACTGTTCCTCTGGAAAGCAGAGAAGCTGAGACCTGCTGGGCAGGCACGGTGGAGCTACCTGGAGTGGTTAAACCCTCCGCAAGTGTTGTAGCGATCATTCAACAATTCCCACAGCTGCCTTTGTGTGAAGCCGCTCTCTTAAGCCTCTGGTTTAAGAATTTAGAGTAATCATGTAAAAATGATCCCCCTGTGCTCCATGATCCGCTGAATCTCGCTAATGCCGGATCCCCAAAGAGGGCTTATTAATGGCGAGACTCAGTGCCTCTCTCTTGGCTCATGTTTCACACGGATCTCTCTTATGGCTTCAGCTGTAAACCTCACCCGCTGATAAAGAGGGCATAATGAACCTCACTGCTCCATGAGAAGGAAGTCTGCGCTGGTGGAGCAGTTACCTGCTCTATCTCCTGGTGCAGAAGCAGGGATGAGAGATGCGCTGTGTGGCTGTGGGAAGTAAAGGTGCAGGGCTCCTCCTTGAATCCCAGGCTTTGCCTTGGTGAGCGAGGCCATGTGTGATGACCAAGCGTTGGAACTGGAGAGATGCTTACCTTACCAACCAATTTCTCCAGAATTTTTTCAAAGATTTAATTTTATTATTTTTTAATTATGTAGACTGTGTGCAAGTGGATATGTATGTATGAGTGGAGTTGCCCCAGTGCCGTAGTCTGGGCTCTCCCTGTAGCTGGAGTTGCGGGTGGTTGTGGTCCACCTGACATGGGTGCTAGGAACGGAATTGGAGTCCTCCACAAGCTGCAAGCACTCCTAACCATTGAGCCATCTCTCCAACCTGCATAAAAGAAAAGTTTTTTGTTTGGTTCATGGCTACTAACTGAAGGACTCTTCATTTTTGCATAATTTCAAGAATGTGGGTGAGTCGGTAAAAAGACTCAGCGTGTAAAGGTAGTTTGCCCCAAGTTTAACAACCCAAGTGTCCTCCACAGAGCCCATGTGGTATACAGAGAGAGTTCATGCCTACACATTGTCCTCAGACCTCCACACTCACATACCAGTCACACACACACACACACACACACACACACACACACACACACACTCACACTAATAGTTTAGGTCCTTCTTCTAGAATGTATTTGAGCCTGGCCTCTCTTGCTTTGCCTGATGATTCAGTTTCGGCTATTTATTTGGTTTTGCTAATGAAAGTGCGCTGTGGTGCTAAGCACAGCATGGTGGCCTTGCTCCCTTGGCGTCGTCATTCCCAGTCACATGAAGTGTCAAGGGAAAGGGCAGGTCCTGGTGTAGATGAAAAGCCGTTTCCAGAACGGAGCTCCTTGGTATCGGCTTGGCATACATTGTGTTTACGAATGTGGACTTTCACACTTAAAACAGCCGACTATGTATCAAGCTTTATTCTTTGTCAAACCCTCACAGCCAAGAACTCATTTGCTGCTTAAGCTGTCGAGGAAGGGGCCGGGTCTTCCTCTCCATAGATGGTACTGAGGCCCCAGAGAGGAGGCCATGTGCCAACTCCACTGCTAAGCATGGCAGACTAGAATGCAGGCTTCTAGTCAAGAGCCCCGTACATCATTTTTCTCAAGCCAAGTGGTTACTTTACCAGATTAGGGACTGAAAATAGGGGTGGGGTAGACTGGGAGAGGTTCCCTAAAGCAGCTACTAAAGAAGGCATTTTTCTCGTTATTTTCCAGTAATACAAGGCGAAACGTAAAACTGACCCATTGGCCCATATGCTCAAGCAGACAGACCCTGGATCAAGCTGATATTTGCTTCCCAGGATACAGTGCCCTAGCCCCTACTTTAGGGCACAGTCAGGGTTTTTTACCTCTGCAGATACACTTCCAGCGGGTAGATTAATTTAGAAGAACGCTCTGATGCAATTTAAAGCAGGTCTTAGCCTATGGTGCAAAATAATCCTTAGAGAGGACACTGTTCTGTGGGGTGGGAAAAGCAGATTGTGGGGTAGAAGGTTGGACTCCGCCTTTCCAGCCAGTCTTACTGTCCCCAGGTAAAGATACCAGGTACGCATGCGCATGCGCACACTTCAAGGTCGCTGTCTTACCAGAAGGCATCTCTCACCGGGGCCCCATACCCACTTGGCCCATCCCAACTGGGAGTGCTGTTCTGAATGCCCTTTTCTCTTTCTTAACTTTGGGAGAGAGAAGAAAGCACCTCGTTTTACTCCCCTGCTTATTGAATAAAGGATTACTATCATTTTCCTTCCTCCAGTGAACTTCTTGCCCTTCATCCTCAATAGACTGTCTGGCTTTGTGTTTCTCTGCCAAGATGTCACTGTTGAACAAATCGCGGCCTTAATGCTGCCCAGTCCACGCTGTGATGACTTTTATTCAGAATTGCTTGAGGTCATCTCAATGGGAGTAATGGGCAAGAAGGAGAATTTACCCCCAACTTGAATTAAAATAACTTCCAAGTACTTCCTAGAGCAGGAACAAAGATGAAAGGAGGCCCAAATTATGGGAGCATTTGAAATAACAAGGCAAGGGTGTCCTTTGAAATGTACTCAGCCACATTTGTTTGCCTTGAAGTGAAATCACCTTAACCAAGGACATTGGGCGATAGGAACAAATGGTTAATGATTGTGGAAGGAACCTGGCCAATTGGCTTTGCCTTCTTTCTTTTCTTTTACTTATCTTTTTACATTATTATTATTTTATTTAACTTTGGCTAGAATGCCCAGTAGGAGTGCAGGCTGGAGGATAGGCTATCTTTTGAACTGGAGACATCACAGGAAACTGGGAGACTCCAAATTGCTAACCTGAGGCCGGAGCACAAACTTTTCTTTTCTTTCCTTTTTTTTTTCCCCCGTTGAAGGGACTGCTCCCCCACCCCCTTCATCGGATGGCATCCCAAGTGCTGCCAGATTGCAACGGTCTTTGTTCCTGCAGCCAAGCCTTATAGCTGGCTCACACTCTGCCACGCTCATAACCTCACACTAGGAAAAAAGATTACAAAGAGGGGCAAACACCCTAGAGGGTTCCCCTTTATCAGAGTCTTCCCTGTCAGTGGGCTCCTCATTTCCCGAGCCCTCGTCTGATTATTAGTGTACTGACGGAATAAAAATAACCTCATATTCCTACATGAATCATAAATAAAACCCTTTTATTTCATCAAAGAGGTTGGCAGGTTTATAGTCCTTTGCAATGCAGGCACGATGTGAATGACATACCTTTAATTTTGCTGACAAGCTCATCGGGGTTCGAATGAAGAAAGAGCGAAAAGTGGGTGACTTGGAAAATGGCTGTGTGGCAGCTTTTGGGTGAGGATAAATATTTCACCTTGCCACAGTAATCAGGGAACCAAGTGATCTTGGTAATGAACTCTTCAATTATAGCCCTCTTCTGACTCTCCAAACTGCCTAAGCAACAATACCACTGTGATCACTGCAGACGGTACAGATGGAAGCAACCTGGAGAGAGAGAGAGAGAGAGAGAGAGAGAGAGAGAGAGAGAGAGAGAGAGAGAAGAAAGAAAAAGGGGAGAGAAGGAAAAGGAAGAAGAAATGGTGTGCTGGGAAGAGAAAGTTATAGGAAGTTGTCGCCGGATCTTCAAATAAGAAAACACTGCTGAACTGAGAAAGGAACTAGTCTGCCCCTTACATCTGCTCTGGTCCATTCCCTGCCCCAGACAGTCTTCATGATGACTCCAGAAATGCTCTAAGGTTTTGTTCATCTGAGTTACAGGAGACAGCCAGCACTCTGGTTTAAACACTCACCAACTATCTGGCTTTGATGTCCATTAGGAATTATGTAAGATGTCTTCCAAGGAAGACCAAAAGCCGTGACCAAGTTTGGGCCACTGACTTTAGTAGTCATCTGGAGAAGAGGAGAACCCTTCTAAGGAGAAATGCTAGATATTGGGTTCATAAATAATTGACCTTCTTCGCTTAACAAGGGGGTGGGAAAAAGAGCACGTGCTCACACACACACACACACACACACACACACACCACACACACACACACACACACACACACACACACTTTTCAACCAAACTTTGGAGGTCAGGACCATACATAATAAAAATCAAAGAAAAAATATGAGAGACTTTGAAAACGTAATTACTAGAAACGGAAAGTCTTCATTTTCTTATGAACGCTTTGGTGAATCAGCCAGAAACATTTAGTCACAAGGGGTGAGACCTATTAAATTCTCTGGTCTGGCAGTTCCCCATGTAGCTTGGGGTTTTATTTTACTGTTGAATTTAAGTGTGTCTCCATTACTCCACAGTTTGGCAGCAACGTCAGTTGCTACCAGCGATGTTCAGACCTCATCATTTAAACTCCGGCCACATGTAGCCAGTCCAGAGGCTTCATGAACTCAAATAAACAGAACAAAAGAGAAATTGTTGTCCTTTTTCATTTTCAGTTGAACTATAACAGACATGCTCTTGTCTAACTATAGTTTCCATAGAACCTAAAATCTTGCGAACCTCAGCATTTGGACAGGCATCAGAAGTAGGCAAGGGTAACTTTGGGACCTTGGAGACTCCGGTGGCTCTGTGTGTCCTGTAAGGTCTCAAAAGTCATTCTCCCTCTCCTGCTTGTATCCTTCAGTCTAGGAGCTCTCATAAACTACCCTCATTGAACACACTAGGGCACATCGGGCTTTCTCTCAACCACAGGCAGTGGGTAGGACCAGCGTGTCCCCATAGGTGATGGGCATGACCAGCTAGTCCCCAAAAGCGGTGGGCAGACCAGCTTGTCCTGGTGGATTTGTGAGCACCAGAGGGAAAAAAATGTTATTTTAAAGCATTATCTAACATAAACCTCAAAAGGCACAAATAAGTCTATATTGTCACCAAAGAAAGTCATGAAGAGTATGTGAGCAATGAATTGAAATGGGCTGCAGGAGCTAATAAAAGACCAGTATTTCTTTTGAATCGGTAATTATTTGACAAATGCATGCATGCTTCATGGCTCAGTCCGGGTTCTGCTTGATGTTTAAGATGCTTACAATAATTCTATAAGGAAGGTTTGTTTGGAACCAAGCAAGAAATGATGATTTTCTTAGTCTACACAGGGAGGATCTGAGCCAGAGACATGAGGAGTCAGAGGAAAGCAAATTCTTAACACTGGCAATACAAGGGTTGGGTAAACAATCAGGCAGTAATGAGACCCCCTCGGGGTGGTAGCAAAAGGAGAAAGGAGGATTCCAAGAGTCTAGAGGGAACCAGAATGAAAGCAAGCGCAGGCAATTCTAAGAGCATCACCCAAGGCAGTGGCAGTGGGCATGGTGGTTAGCATTAGCGATACCTCTGTAATCTTGAGCATTTGAAGACTTTCTTCCCAGATGCTAGCTCTGTTAGGAGAGGTGTGGGTGGTGGAGCCTTTCAGGAGGAAATGTATCGTCAGGTGCCAGTTTTGAGATTAAAACCTCAAACCACTTTCTGTTCTCTTTCTGTACTTCCTGCTTATTGTAGAAGGTGTGCGTTTTTAGCATCCACCTCTGGCTGCCATCCCTGCCTGCTGTCACACCTCCCATCCAGAATGGTCCCTTAGCCTCCTGGAGTGTAAACCAAAACAAACCCTTCCTTCTATAAGTTGCTTTGGTCATGGTGTTTTATTACAATAGCAGAAAAGTACTGGAGCAGAAATCTCATCCTATGTTTTCCACTTTCCCATCAGCATCTCCCCTGGGTAAACACCAGAGTCAGTGTGCAGGCTGAAGCCCCGCAATAGTGAGAAGAAAAGAGAACATGCAGGAAGTAGGTCAGAGAAAGATGAAGGACACACATGATGGGATTGTAACACCTGTATTTACATGCATAGATATTGAAACTCAGAGGGGGTATGATCCACTCAGGGTCATTTGATTAATACCTACAGAATGGAGCTCCATTCTATAGTGATCCACTATACAGAGTAGCCTCCAGACTCTACTAAAGGCTAAGTGTTATACTCAGTGTTGCTGGTCTCCATTTATCACAAGCTCTCACCAGCAGTATGGGGATGTTTTGATAGTCTACGCCTTTCCTGAGGCACTGGGTTTTAACTGACTGAGCAGCAAAAGACTGGTACTCAGAGAAAGCTGAAAGCTCTTGACTTCTGGATTTAGATGCTGAATCCATGGCCCATTCCAAACCTACACAGGGATCAGACATGAACCCTGAGAGACAGGGAGATTGAAGCGTAGCACATAGCTCAGTGGTGACCTAATTGTACCTTTCTGAGAGCCTAGGAGTTACACTTCCAAGAGTCACTTTATCTTGAGTCTAATGCTTGTGTTCTCAGCTCTGACTTCTGAGTCTTGTTTGGTAGTCAGGTCATTCTGACCTGTGCTTATACTCCAAAGCCTGCAGAACACAGAGCAGGGCACACATTAGATTTAGTCAACAAAGGGATGCTGTGCTAATTCCAATTCATTAACTCTTAGTTTGACTTTAGCAGCACCTTTGTCCTTTGCAGATGACACACTTCTTACCTTGCTGGCAGCCTTTTCGGGGTCTTCTACCTTAAGCATGCCAATGTCTCTGGTCCCCATTCCATGTTTATTCCTCATTATTGGTAAAATAAACAGTTTACAGATCATGATCTCCCAGAACAAAAATGTCATCTGACTGTGTAGATTCTTGAAACTTACCTAACACCCACAGCTGTCCGTCTCCATATGACTTCGCCTCTCTTTGGAACTAAGTGGGTCTCAGGTAACTGTTCGTTGATGGACTGCAGATGCACAAAGTCTCCTTGCTGTTCAAAGCAGGATGTCTCCTTTGAACGCTTACATGCGTGTCTCTAAACTGACTCTTCATGAATTTACTGAGGGAGAAGGCATGCATCTCTATTTGAGAGAGACAGAGAGAAAAAGATGAGGAAGGAAGAAGAAAAGAGCTGTTGAAATCACGGAGAAAGACAAAATCAACTCTATTGAATTCTGGATTGCCATCTCGTCAGGATTTTTGCAAGATTCCTCTGCCACTCCTTTAGTTTTCATTACTTTCCATTTTCCATGAACAAGCACAGAAGCAGGTTCTAATTTTACCAGAGGCTTTTCATCCAATCAAACTTTGTATTCTCGCTAGGTTATCCTAGTCACAAAAACATCTTTCCTTTCAAAGCTTGCATAACATTAGCTAACTCTAGTGGGGGTGCAGCTTCTTGAACCCACACAGTTAAGATGCAAACATTATTCTTTAACCTGTCTTCAGTTATCTTTCATCACAGAGACTGACATTCTTAGTAGCCAGAATCTTCACAGAACCTCCGAGGTTTATGAAAAATTTTTCCTTAATCACCGGCTGTGCAGATACGAACTTCTTGAACTTACAGTCATCCATAACTGTCTTCAGTGTTCTGAGGAATCTCAGACACTCGATTCCCCTGTTTATAACCTGCTTATAATGAAGACTTTCCCACATCCACAGGAGCCTGTGTAAAACAGAATCTGCCACTCCTTCCCTCTGGCACAGTGGTTGCCTACCAGGTCACCACTTGTCACAAGGGGCCACTCAGGAACAGCTAATTATATTCGAGCAGAGTGACAGAAAGCTTTCTTGGAGGGGTGGATCCCAAATAGGAGGCCCATGAGAGTCCACAGGCTTGCTGTTGCTGGCTTCTTTGTCAGAGTATAAACTAGAGGCCATGGGTCAGTACCCTAACTCCAAACTTAATGGTGAAGAGGTTAGGGGTGGCAGGACATGCTGATGTCACCTTGGTCATGTATTATTTCTGAGACCTTCCATTTCCAGTCATGGACAAATCTGCTTTCCTACATATCTGAGAAGATTTATTTTATCTGAAGTATATAAATATACAAGAACAGTTAGATTCTGTAGTTGGCTGAACTTCATTAATAATAACTTCATTATTATAAAATAAGTTGCAACAAATCTACTGATAAATCAATTTGTTCATTGAGGATTTGCACTGTGTCAGCACTGGTGGTTTCTAAAGAGGTCCCAGACTGCTCCTTTGCCAAGGCATTTACAGGACATCAGTATGAAGAGTGCACAGATCTCCTGACTGACCGATAATCTTCCATCCAGACTGACAGACCGGAGTTGGGTGGCTAAGGACCTTCAGGCTCTACCTTCTTTGAAGATTAGTTTTCTAATCAGAAAACTGGACACTAACACGTGGGGTTACTGTGAGACTTTATTAATATGACATAATTAAAAATATTCCTCACAGTTTCCAGTGCGTACTAGAGCTTTGGTAGATAGTTGGCAGGAGCTGACCCAGACACGGCATTTCAGAGAGGACCCAATTAGTAGCATGGCTTATATAATCTTTTAGAGTGGAGAGTACAAGAAAAAGTAGGTTTGAATCTCTATAATGGGATCAAGAAAGTTTCTACAACTAGTGTGGAATCTTATCAAAGGTGTGACCCAGCAGCAGGAGTAGAGGAGAGTAGCCCAGCAAAGGACTACAGCTCCTGCAAAACTGAACACAAAGGAACTTCAGGCTGTCCTGGAGAAAAAGGGAAAACTGACTTTTCTGGGCTAGTGATCAAGAAGATGCAGGAGTCATTAGTATAGGACCAGAGGATAGATCAAGACAAGACTTTTAAATTATAGGCAGAGAAATTCAGGATGTTGGGTTGGGTGGAAAGCTCATTGTTGATGAAATACACAAGATCAATCAGTGTTTTTAATTAGGAAAAACTTAGAGATAGTCAAGAAATTGAAGACCACTGAAGAGTCAGGGTGCAAGGCCAGGAATATGGGTTGGGAGATGGAAAATAAGCTATGGATGTGTAGCTCTGGATTCAAATTAGACAGGAGAGAAAAGAATGGTCTCAGTGTTGATTCTCACCCCCTTTTTAATCATCTATCTATTTACCTACATATCTATCATCTGTCTACCTATCATCTATCTATCATTTATCTATCTATCTATCTATCTATCGTCTGTCTACCTATCATCTATCTATCATCTGTCTACCTATCATCTATCTATCTACTATCTATCATCTGTCTACCTATCATCTATCTATGTATCTATCTATCATCTGTCTACCTATCATCTATCTATCTATGTATCTATGTATCTATCATCCGTCCATCTATCCATGATCTATCCATTTATTTTTGCACAGCAGGAAGATACTATCTACCTGAGTAAGAATAGAAAATCAAGAGATAGAACTATAAAGCAAAGCCAACAACATACTAAGTGCTACTTCACTCAGTTTTCTAGGTGTGCCTCCTTAAGACTTAGGAATAAAATAATGGATATATTTCAGCGAATTCAAACTGGATTTTCTAACCTATTTTGAATATAGAGTATTTTTTCGTGCCATGAACGAATGGCTTTTTGCCAAGTGATGCTGGAACCAGCACATCTGTTTCACTGGTCTGAATCACTGTGTCTTCTCAACAGTTCTAATCTCAGCCTTATATGATGGCCAGAGAAAGCACATTTCCTGCATTGCAGGGTTTTTTTTAACCCTCTAAAAGGAGTATAATGACATCAACTTGTCCTCCATTACCACTACCACACAGTTTGAGAGAAGTCTGTTTACTGAACACTCATGAAAGCCCTGTCCAGTGTGCCTGTCTTTGTCAAGTGCTCCACAGGGCAGCATGGATGTTCTGTGGCAGGAAACATCACTTATCAAGCAGGAGTACTGATTATTGTACCTTTGTCTCTCTAGTAACTATAAACTTTTGAAGACTAGTATTTTACTTCATCTTAATAACCAGAAGTAAATACAAAATAAAAAATAAATTACTTAGCCTACTAGTATGCAGAATAGAAATTCCTTTAGTTAGTAATAACTAAGTTCTCTCTGAAATCCCCAGTACCTTTCTGTTAAACAAAAAGCCCCTGAAAATATCTGTCTCCTCCTGGTACTTGCTTGAGTTCTAAAGATAACAATGGCAGTGTTTGGATTAAGTAAGTATTGGATGTATTAGTCAGCTATGAGTTATTTTAATAAAATGCCCTAGAAAATCGATTTACAGAAAACAAAGGCTGAGCTTGGCTTACAGTTTTGGAGGTCAGAATCACGAACTGGTTGAGTACAAAGAAAGGCATTCTAACATGGTGAAGTATGTACAGTAGCACTTCCGGGCTCGTGTCTGGGATGTGAAAACAGGAGACTGGTACCCCATAATCCCCTCAGGACACTGATTTCCACAGTCTTCCAATAGTGCCAAGTCAATGGCCAAAGTCCTAACACTGAAGTCTTTGAGGGATGTTGCAGAGTTTAACTACAGCAATGAATATCTTCATTAAAAGACAGGACCGAGAAATAAGGCTGGACTAGGGGGTGCCTACTTAAATAACAGGGTCATCAACAGCAAACCTCACTGCTAAGGTGAATCATGCCAGGAACATTGCATCTGTATTACAGGCACTTTGTATATTTGGGAAAGAACAAATGTATTTTCTCCAGGGTATATTTCAATTTGTTGAAAATAATCCCTTGTATACTTGTGCAGAGAGAGGGGAATGAACACAAAAAGAAATGAAGGAATCTTAAAATATTTGACATCATTTTGTAAACTACTTTCAAGAATGAGGTCTGGCCTCCTGCTCCTCCGTCCTTCCCTGCTTCTTTCCTACTTTCTTCTTTTTTGAGACTTTTTAATTTTTTTGTTCACACTGTTTTTCCATTAATTAAAAGCAGATTTTTCTAACATAATATATCCTGTTCATGGTTTCTCCTCCCCACATCCTCTTCCATCTGGATCCACACTCTTTCTGCTTCTCAGTAGGAAATAAACAAGTTTCTAAGAGATTACAATGCTAAAATAAAATAGAATAAAGCTAACATCAGAGTTGGACAAGACAAACACAAAAACAGAAGGAAAAGGGCCCAAGAAAAGGTGCAAGAAACAGGCTCACTCAGTCCCACATTCAGGAAGCCCATAAAACACTCAACGGAAAGCCAAAATACTCAAAGGACCTGGTGGGGACCCGTCAGGCCATATGCATGATGTTTTAATACCAGTGAGTTCCTGTGAGCTTTGCTCAGGTTGATTTAGAGGACCGTGTTTTCTTGGGGCCCTCCATCCCCTCTGGCGCTTACACTCTTTCCACCTCCTCTTCTGATTGGTTCCCTGAGCTCTGAGGGGAGGGATTTGAAAGAGACTTCCCATTTAGGGCTGAGTGTTCCCAGGTTGCACTCTGTGTAAAGTCTGGCCATGGGCCTCCATATTTGTTCCCATCTGCTGCAGGAGGAAGCTTCTCGAACGTGTCTGGCAGACTGTAGGGCTTTTCACCAATGAAGCATGCCATGTATCGATTGTTCTTCACTTTCACTAATTTATTGTTTCTTCTTTTCCCCCTCAGCAAGGACTTGGGATGGACTAGAATTTTTACAATAAAGTAGAAAGAAATTAATAACAAAATGTACTGTGTACTGTTTCTTTCTTTATTGATGATTGTTAAGACTGGGATAATTTACAAATTGGGTTAAAAAATCCTCAATATTTGTGAGGTGAAGCTGAAAGAGGATAATAACTATATCATAAAACGACAAAAGTATCCTGAGATTCCCAAGGCAGAGGGGACCACAACTCACGACACTCTGTGTGTTCTGGTTTGTGTTTTAACTACAAACAAGCAACAAAAATTATCAATTATAGAAGTGATCATGAGACTTGTAGCAATAGTCAACAGGGATAAAATCATTTGAAATCGCTTTTATTTTTTATTTTGCTCATTCTATAACCCAAATTAAACTTTGAATTCTTATTCATCTGTAGATAATCCATATTAGCACTGATAACTCAGCCCTTGCAAACTCGTTCATGAAATTCTAGTCTCAGACAGCTGTGGTCAGGGAACCTGAAACTAGATGAAAGGATAAGAACACACCATAGGGCACATCACCTCCCTCTACTCCTGACGTTGGTATTAAAGCAAGATAATAGGGAACATGAAAATTGGAAAAGGGAAGAGCTTTTAGAAACATGCTTACTACTTCAAATCCCTACTGAGGCATAGAAAATAAATTGTCTAAAGGACCAAACAGCCAATAGTGGGATCCATTTCCTCATTTCTGGGTATCCAAAATTGAGAACTGAATGTAGTCAAGACATCCATTTTGGTGGATAGCCTATTTTGAGCTTGGCTCCTGTCATATATTTTGGGCTCCCGAGGCCAAAAAATAATGTCATGGCAAAATTAATATCTGTTGGGTTTCAGCAAGGGTACAGGAAGACTGAGTATTTAAAAAGATTTCCATCCGAGGTCTGAGTCAAGTACTTAGATATTAAGGGACAAAGAGAATCACAGGTTCTGGACTGAGCTGTCATGGTAACCTGTAGGTATTGCAGGGTCTCAGAGCTGCCGGTCTTTGGTTTCCAGAATATTCTTTCAGATTGGACTGAAAGGCCTGCTACTCACATGATCATTATTCTGAGTGGTAGCTAGCGAATTACGGAAACCACAAAATTAAAAAGGATGGCATCGTAGAAGAACCTGGGTCCCTTATTGCCTGGCTTCCTGGGGAAACAGCCAATGAGGCAAGAAAATGGCTCCTTCTAGTTTCTCCTTCTAACTTTATAGGCATGAATAGGACTGAACTTAATTCACAACACACTTTAGCTACAAAGGAAATTGAGGCATAATTTTAACTTTTCTCAAAGAGAAGAAAGATGGAATGAAGGTCTAGTGGTCCGCTCTTCCGTGTCCTGCAGAGACCTGGAACATACCACCTTTGAGGGCTTCTATTTTTGACAAATTACCAGAAACTTTAACTGCAATAGCCAATTAATTTCATTTAATTAGAGGTGTTGTTTAGGTTAGGCTTAAAAGGAAGGATGGATATTTTGGAGATGCAGGATACAGATGTCCATTTTTTTTCCCCTTGCCTCCACCCTATTACAGATACTTGTGCTTCCTTAGTGTGTGCCAGGAGGTGTCTGCTCCTGGAAGCACAATCTACTTCATAAAATGATGATGCATGTGTGTGTATGTGTGTGGGTGTATGTGCACGTTCATGTGTACTTCAGTACACATGAGTACTTCTGTCCATTGAAATCAGAGGAGTTCAGATTTCCTGGAAATAGACTTACAAATAGCTGTGTGCAACTTGATGTGGGTTTTTGGGAACCAAATTAATTTCCTCCAAAAGAGCAGTATACACTTTTAGCTGTTCGGTCATCTCTCTAGCCCCAGAATGGGAGCCTTTAATACAATGATTGGTGTGTGTTGAACAAAGAATTTCTTGTTTTTCTATCTTCTCTTTTTCTATAATTTATTTGCATTTTTCTTTGTTTTTTTTCTTTTTCTTTTATCAAACCATCAAGCTTTGTGATCACTTTGTCCTTACTGTCCCACTTGATATGCGTTCCCTCTGTCATCTGAAGATGGTAAACCTCAAGCCTTTTGTTCCTGGCTTTCTGTATTTCCTTCCCCACCTCTATTTTATATTCTTTTACTTTGGCTATGTCCTGGACCCTTCTATATTTTTATACTCTACTCTATCTGTCTCCTTAATGGGGTCCTGAGGTTTTTTGTTTGTTTGTTCTGCCTTTGCATGTGTCACCTTCTGTGACTGCTGGTTTTATTTCACTCTGTGTATCTGCAATGCCTTCCTCTAGTCTTTCTCGATTTTCAGTCCGCTCAGCGTCTCTCAGCTGCACTTTTTCCACTTCTCCTACTGTATTACTTCGTTTTGTTTTTAGCCTTCCACTCTGTAGGAGTGAGCATAGAGGAAAACTAAAGGGAGACCTCCCTTTCCACTCATTTGTCTCTATGAAAGGGTCGTGGCCTCTGGTCAGATCCAACCTTCTCCACAGCCGTGGTCACTTCTGTGCTTATATCTATCTCTCTGTTGAACTTTTCTGCATACAAAGTAATTCATCACAGGAACAGTTTGTTTTAGATTTACCCTCAAAGATTTTAACCAGAAGAGCTCACTTTGAAGTGGCCTTCTACAGTGCAGTTTCATGGCCTGACAGTTACCTTAGAAGATTTCTTCAGGGCAAAAATTTTTCTTCCTTCAATTCTATATTGTCTGGAATATGTACACACATGTATACATGCACACATGTATATCTGAGACTTCATTCTCTATCCATATGTGTTTGGGCTGCAAATGCAGATATTTATACACACATGCATAGACATACGCTGAGATTTATACATATGCAAATGAAAGCATATCTGAAATATATGCATTATATATCTGTACTACTTATGTTTATATAGACACAATATACAATTATAATAAATGTGTGCATTATCTAAGTAGTCCATGTATCTCCAGATATATTTAGTAGTTAATATCATGGCAATTGAGTTGAATAAGGGCCTTTTTGCAAGAAAAGGAAATAGTTTCCATAAAATTGGTGACAAGGCATTTTATCAAAAAAATTAATAATGTTCTGAAATTTCATCATACTTTAAAGACATTGGTGTGATCATGTATTATTTTACCTCCATCAACTGGCTCCTATTGTTGATTCACTTCTTTTCACAGTTTTTTAATTCTCAAAAGATCCTCCTATGGAGTGAGAGTTTTACATGGGCAGGAGGGAGACAGGTTGAGTCATTTAATTTCCAAAGTAGGAAGACTGGGTCAGAACCTCATAAGGTCTCCCACTGACTGCATCCTGTCAGGTAGGTGAGGGCTGACACCTAACCTGTGCCTATTTCATCTCCCCTCGATCACTCTTTATGCCTATTTCTTGTCCTACTTCAGGAGTCCTCCAAATGAAAAAGGAAAAGAAAAAGATGTAGCTCAGAATCTACTCTGACATATTTAAGCTGGAATTAAAAGTATTCATTTTCTATATTTAGCTAACTGAGCATCTGATTGCAGAAGCCAACACTATAGGTCAAATTACTAGGTCCAATGGATTAAATTATCTTAAATGAACACATTTAGACACTCAGTGGAATAAGAGTTGAGGCAAGAAGCATTTGCTGAGTCGCAATGGTTATTGCCGTGTGTATGCGTGTCTATATATATGTGTGTGTGTGTGTGTGTGTGTGTGTGTTATATGTACATGTTTGTAATGGTGTGTGCACATATAAGTGGAATGCATTGGGTGTCTTTTCCACTCTCTACCTTCAGGGTCTCCTGCTGAACCTGCAATTTGTTGACTGGATAGAAGATTGCCTAGATTGATGGATAGAAGTCACAAGCATCTGTCTTTGCTCATTCCTATCACTATAGTTACAGACTAATGTAGCTTTCATGGGGGTGCTAAAGACCCACACGTAGGCACTTGTTTGTGCAAGAGGCACTTTACTGACTTAACTGTGTCCTCCGCCTGCCTATAGCTTTAGTAACACAGGTATTACTACTCATGGCAAAGACTTAAGGGGGTTAAGAAAATCATATATTAAGTATATTTTCTATACAAATTAATATTAATTATAAAACAATTTATCAACACAATTACTTAACTAAATGCTAAAATTTGAATATATAGCTCATTTATGCTGATATGCCTGGGATGGGGAAATATACATGTTAATTGTTTTGCTTTGACTTGGTGGAGGCATTGGAATCACACACAGTATTTAGAAGAGAGCTCGTGCGAGTCAGATTTGCAAACTTCACACACGTACAAGCGCCACTGACACTCTCCTGCTTGCACTTCTCCATGTTAGCAGGGCAGATCTCCGACAAGGAGGCTGAAATGCTGTTCAGCCCGTAAATGTCCCAGGATTTATACAGAAGGTAACAGACTCAACTAATCAGAGAGAGTAAAGCGAGCCCCTAGAGTCATGTGCTCGGCAGACACTTTCCCCACCCTTAGGGAAGCCTTGCCTGGCCATAGGCACCTCCATCCAGCCGTGTCTTCATGGCCACTAGCTCCTAACTTACTCTTGGGATGCTGCTCTTCGCGTGTCAGAGATGACAGTGGCTGTTTGCCATCAGTTTCCCCGGCTTTCCCCACCCAGTCTGATGGTACACTGCTGACACGTATTAACTGTGTGCATTGAAGAGCATGGTCTCAATCCGGCTGCATATAAACGGGGCAGGCCCTGTCATCTCACCTCGCACTCCTAATGCACGCATTTACCCCTTGATTGGACAATGAGTTCACTTCAAATTGAAAGAAGGAGCGCTGGCCTTGGCTATTTTGGAATACAAGTCTCCAATATAACTCTGTTTTCTAAGCAGACATTAATGATTCTAAAACTAATATTCATTGTTTGAAGAGGCACAGCGGCCTTGGCATTTACTTAACCTTTTGTCTCATGTATGAGACTGAGTCAGCCTAAATCCTTCCCTTAATTAATATCTTTTCTTTTTATGGCTAACGTTATTTATTGAACAATTTTCATGTAACAATTAGAGCCACAGGAGCTTAAGAAAACTCTTCCTGCACAGAAGGCCACCTTTTAGATTTTTATTTATTTAGTTTTTGAAATTGCTAGATTATACAAACTTAGAAAGCTTAGCTAAAGGAACAGGGAGTAAGCTAGAACAGATATATATCTTATGTCAGTGATCCCACCTGCTGGAGGCCAAAGGAAAAGAAGGAAGAGGTTTCTTGGTTTGTTTTTTTTTTTTAATGATGTGATTTATAGAAGAAACATTGAAAGAGCTGAGACTCACTTCACTCTAAATATCTGCAGAAATAATTTCACAGCAGATAGCTACCGAGACATTCTTTGCTTAGATCAATATTCTCGAGTAATGGGATGTTCTATTTAAATGTCATTTCCTTTGAAATGATAGGACAAAGTAAAAATAATAAAACATTAAAAATAAATGAAATATAACTTTATTCATAATTCTAAATCACCCACAAAAGTGAACTACTGTTTTCCTCCTTCCCTCAAAGACTCGTCCACACGAATTCATTAATTGACATCATCTCCAGCATTGGTCAGAAACACATCTTCACCTATATTCATACCCACATATCAAAACCTTCATTTTGTTAATATGTCATCTTCAATTTACATGCTCAAGGAATTCGGTGTTGATAACTGGCTCCTTCTTATGCTATGAGGTGCTGTGTTTTCTCGGTGTTCTGTTTTGTGGTGTGACTATTGTACGCATCTGTGAAGACCATACTCATCCACTTCTCACTGTTGAACCAAAGAGGACACACACTTTTTTGATCTTGGAAATTACATCCTTTAAAATCTTGCTTCTAGTAGTGCATGAATTTAGCCTTGCTATTGTTATATATTATCTATATTTTTGAAATTATAATAAATGGAAATGTATAAAGTTTTTTTATCTTTTTTGATAGCTTATATCTGACTTCACCAAATGGAGGAAATGTTATATCAGATGACATTATTTATTTTTTTTATTATTCTACTTAACTAGATACTGAGTCAAACTAAATATTTTTTTAATTGCTGAGGTGATTTTGAGAACATAACGTGAATGTTAAATTACTAAATGCCAATAGTCATTATCTAATACTTCATATGGAAGTGGGGAAGGCATAGAGGTTGTTTCCCAAGGTGTGCTGATTTTTTTTAACCACTACTCAATATGAAATTATGGTGTGATTATTTCCCTCTTTCAGAACGGGAACCAGGGGGTGCATACACTCTATTTGAGGGCTCTAGTGAATCAAGGTTATACTTCAGAAAATGCAATCTTTCCCCTCCCAACTGGCATTTCAAAGATATTTCAAGTGCTCATATTACCAGATATTAAGCACTTCAACAAGAAATTATCTAAATTTCCCAATCTGATCCTTAAAGATTTCTTGCAGGCTCTTTTTTTTTCCTTGCCTGAGGAGTGTGGATTTTCTCATATATGACATTGAATTTACACAGGTGCTAAAGATCATTCCATGATTCAGACACTCCCAACATAAAACAGAGAAGGTCAATTTATAGCAGGTACGGTCATAGTAGATTGTTGTAGAGAAAGAAACTTGTAGAAAACCCAAAAGCCATAGGTTTAATTACAAAGTAGGCACTGTAAATATATTAATTGGGAGGAAAAATGCACAAAGGGTTTCACAAAGATGCCAGTATCACCCTTGAATTTGTCTCTTTAAAGTATGGGGAAATTTCTCCAACTGAGTTGCTTAGAAGTTGTGCTATTTTGTAGTTGCAGCTAGACATCTGCAGTGCGCTTTATCTTTACCCAATTCTCTCCAAAATGGTTGTAACAATCTACAAATCCCATCAAGAAAGGATGGAGAGTTCTCCTTCCATACATTGTTGAAATCTCTTGTTATCCGACTTCAATTTTAGAGTCTCCGGGAGTTGTAAAGATGGCATTGCGTTAGTTTTAATTTGCATTCCCTCACCACTAGTGGAGCAGAACATGTATTTTCCCCCATTATCTGTTTATTGGCTGCTTAAGCCTCTCTTTTGATTGTATTCTTTTAAGTTTCAGAAAAAGGCAGTTTCCTTACCTAGGTTCCAAGGCTGTCTTCTAGAAACCCTGCGAATCCCTTGGTACGCCTGACCACAACACAAGCCACAAATGCACAGTTTCTCTGGGGGTTAAGTTGGATACATAGGATAACTGTCACCTCACTATCAGCAGACTCCACCCACCCACCACTGTCTCACACTCCCACTACCAATTTGGGATGACAGATGACTTTCTGTCTTTAAATCAGAAAGATTTCTCTAGGGATTACCGGATTATCTATTGCCGTGTAATGGCTAATCATCATTAGTTCTTTTCCAAGTTAGTTGAGGGTCGAGTAAGATGAATGAAATGTGATAAAACATTAGCTGGAAAAATGTTTTTCAAGTGGATCGTAAGTACCCCGGCATAGGATTGTCTCCCAGTAAGATCAGTAGAGTTACACTGCTTATCCAACACCTACAGGTGGGCACTGTGTCAAATCATTTTGCACACAAAATTTCCTTTACTTTCACAAAATATAGGGAGGTGCTCTCCATTTAACAGCCAAGAGAAATTGGATGTTCAGATTAAAAGGACAATTCAGTAAGACACAAACCTGATCTGTTTTCAATGGACAACAGAAGATAATGTGAGTAATGATTGCTAAGTAGATGGAAAAGTCCTCAGCTAAGCAGGAGCCATGATAGAAATTATAAAACTGCTTGATGGTGTTAATGACAAATTGGGGGTGGTTCAATGCAAAATCTCATACACCACACTGGAAAAACAAAATAGCATAATCATATCAAAAATGCTTCGACAGTTTCTTACAAATTCAAAATTTTCTTGCTCGGAATTCTACTCCCAAGTATTTGCCCAAGAAAAATAAAAACACATTTTGTTATGATGGGCAACATAAATTAATACCTATAGTATTCATCACCACTAGGACGTTAAAAAATCACATAGTTAATGTATGAAGGACTGCTAATCAGAAAGGCAGAAGTATGAACTACTGATGCATAAAATTACAAGGATGACTCTAGCATGTATCAAGATTATAGGAAAATCCATTAAATGATTCCTTCCTTCTTTCTCTTCCTTTTTCCCCTCCCACCTCCCTGCCTTCTCTCCCTTTCTCCCTCCCTTGCTCCCTTCTTCCCTTCCATGCTAGTGTGTATCATTTTATAAAAGCAACCCCACTGGGACAAATGTGTGTAGCCGGAGGTCTGAGAAAGGCATTGACTACAAAGTATCAGTGGGCTTTGGGCAGGGTAGAAAAGCCTTGTGCTCCAAGTGTGGTATTATCTGTGCATGCTTCTGCATTTGCTCAAACAGACCACACTGAACACCCTAAAATGGAAGATTCGACTGCATAAAAATTCTATTTCAATAAATTATATTCAAAAGATATAATTCCCGTGGAAGCATATTTTAAGCCCTCTGCTTAATCTGTATTCTCACTATCTGAAACCAGCACCTCATTCGTAGACATACAATAGAAGATGTCTTGACAATACAAATAGCTACTTTGTCTCATATGCCTTTTTTTTAAAAATTTTTTACTTATTTTATTAAAAACACTTGATGAGAGACCAACTCTCAACAATTTTTAAGTGTCCAGCACATTCTTGTGAAGTCTAGACAGTCGAGTTACAGTTCTACAGTCCAACTATGATCATCCGTGCCTGGCACCACTTCCTGTCAGCTCACACTTACACAAGTGACATTTCTGTGAAGCCGACCCATGAGTCATTTCTGAGTAGGCATTAAAACACCCTCACGTCTACAAGTCTAATATATTAATAAGTGTGCTGTTTTCAATAAGACATCTAAATTTGCATGCACCATCCTACTTGTTATGTTCAGTGCTCAATTTTTTAATGTTTCTTGGACACTAGCCAGCAAGTCTGAATCCCTAGTTAGTTTCATCTATTACTTTCTCACCACAATAGATTTGGGTGTCAGCCAAGAAGTGGACTGATATTGCATACAAAAATGGCATAATGCATTTTCTGATCTTCTGATATTGCCTTTCCATGTGAGATGGGAGAGTGAATGTGTTCAGGCACACACACACACACATACACACACACACACACACACACAAACACATACACGCACATTCCACCTAAGCACACAATCTACCCAAGGCAGGTAAACATTTTTGACTGCTGTTATTAATAGTAGGTGACATCTATAATCCGTGTGTTTGCATCTCCTTTCACACAGTCCCCTCACCCTGTGAACTGGAAGGGAACAATGAATTGTAAAATTTGATAATGATCAAAGAAGATGCCTCTGTATGACAGGGGGAAGCAGGGATGTGAAAGGCCTCATTTCCACAGGAAAAGCCTACTCTCTGCATTTGATCTGGCACATTTTTTGTGTCTTAATTATAATATTTCAAGGATGAGATGCTCTGGAAAAGGGAAAAGTTTCCATGCTTGGGAGTGTGGGCACTTTCCTCCCTCATCTTAAGTTCCAAAATGTAAGCACAGAATGAATGAATGTTGTTAAAGGCGCTTGTAGGAATTATTCTGATTCGTATCTGATGACTACCTAACCTATTACTGCACATTTTGGGCAGAGATTAATGGGAAATTCTTAAAGAATAAAGACCCTAAAAGCCTTAGAAATATGTGTGGGCCCAGTCTGTACCACGTGGTCTCAGAAAGTTGAACTCTAGCTGTTAATATCCTTGACTAATGAACCAAGGCTACAGTTCATGCTAGGAAAGTGTCAAGAAATAAGTAACCAGAGAGGTGACCTTTCAACACGCTTCTAGATGTAATTTTTAACAGAACAGTGTCAATAAGTTCACAATCCCATATGCATTTGATCTGATATGGAAGTGTGATACATCAATATAGGACAGCAATCAGAAGGAAAGAAGAAAGCTCGAAGGACAAGGACAAAGGGCCTGAAAGAGTCATCTTGTCAAGTGTAACACTGAATGTCTTGTCATTACGCAAGCAAAGGTAGAAGAAACCCTTGTTCACTATTTCAATGGTGTCATTTCCGCGGAACCGAAGTTAGCAATAACAATACTTCCCAACTATTCCTACCTTCTTACTAGCTGCTATCTTTGTGAAGGGTTGATACACTGTATGAGCTAGCTATTCTTCCTCTCCCTGGTTCCAGACTTCTCGTTATGAGATCCTCAGAGCACAAACCCTACTGTACAACAGAACCGGCATCAATTTCTGGCTCTGTTTGATTAAGTGTATTGCATATACTGAGGGAAACTCTTGGTCTTTACATTTGCAAGATAGGAACAAGAACAGAATCTTGAAACTGAGAAGCTTCTGTAAGCAAAGGACATGGTCAGCAAGTCAAATTGGCAGCCTACAGAATGGGAAAGGATCTCCGTCAAAGCCATCTATCAGAGGGCTGATCTCCAAAACATACAAAGAACTCAAGCAACTAGACATCAAACGAAGAAATAATTTAATTAATAAATGGGTTATAGACCTAAATTCTCAACAAAAGAATTCTCAACAAAAGAATCTCAAATGGCCGAAAGACATTTAAGGAAATGCTCAACATCCTTAGCCATCAGAGAAATGCAAATCAAAACTACTCTGAGATATTATCTTTGACCTGTCAGAATGACCAAGATCAAAAACATCGATGACAACTTATGTTGAAGACAATGTGGAATAAAGAGAACACTCCCCTATTGCTGGTGGAAGTGCAAACTTATACAGCAACTTTGGAAATCAGTATTGGGATTTCTCAGAAAATTAGGAATCAATCTACCTCAAGACCCAGCAATACCATTTTTGGGCATATACTCAAAGGATGCTCAATAATACCACAAGGACATTTGCTAAACCATGTTTATAGCAGCATGATCTATAATAGCCAGAACCTGTAAACATCCTAGATGCCCCGCAACTGAAAAAGGGATAAAGAAAATGTGGTACATTTATACAATGTAGTACTACTCAACAGTAAAAAAAATAATGACATCTTGAAAAATTCTCAGGCAAATGGATGGAAGTAGGAAAAACTATACTGAGTGAGGTAACCCAGACTCAGAAAGAAAAATATAATATGTATTCACTCATAAGTGGCTTTTAGACATAAATCAAAGAATAACCAGCCTACAGACCATAACCCCAGAGAACCTAGACAACAAAGAAGACCCTAAGAAATAAATGCATGAATCTGCCTAGGAAAGAGAAAAAGATGAGTTCTCCTGAGTAAATTGGAAGCAGAAGGGGTGGGGGTTGGAAGGGGAGAGGGGAGGAAGGAAGAGGAGTGGGCAAAAATGTATTACTCAAATATAATAAAGTATAAAAAGAGGATAGGATCTTTACTGAATTTCTATGGAAATTAACTTTCAAATGTGTACCAATTCTTTAGCACAATGCCTCATAAGTCAGCTACAGTTACAGTGACGGCTAATCCCGTGGCTGTTGATATTATGACTTGCTTCCTTCATCTATGAGATTGTTTATTATTGCCACCATCCTCACTGGCATGCCAGAAAATATGTCACAGGTCACATCACTTGTCACAGTGCTGGGCACAGCACCTTCTACTGGAACACAAGGAATGAAAAGGAGTGAGTAAAGCAATGCACCTCTTGTTTCTGTGGTGCTGTCCCTCAAAGTATACCTGTGTGCAGGCTGGGTTAATATTGTTTGTTTACAAGGAGGAAAGATGGTTAAAGGTGTGTACTGGTAGAGAAATTTACCTTATCCCATTTTATCTTTTATTTATTTTTAACAGAGGAGATACTGCAAAATAGTTTCAAATTGCAATTTCCTGATTATTATCGTTATCATTTTTCTGTTATTTTTCTTTTTTTAAATTTATTTATTATGTATATAGTGTTCTGGGCACCAGATCTCAGATCTCATTATAATGGGTGTGAGCCACCATATGGTTGCTGGGAACTGAACTCAGGACCTCCAGAACAGCAGTCAGTTCTCTTAACCACTGAGCCATTTCTCCAGCCCCCATTTTATCTTTTAAATGAGTAACAATTCCATTATTTAGTAGCTCTGAACGCTGACTAGTTTGTGTTAAGAAGGTCGCCGGAGAAGGAGCGAAGCATCTTTTCAAGCAACTGGCACCAGTTTTTGTAGTATGCTTGGTTTCATGGTGTCTAAAACTCTTGCTAGAAAACAATTCTTTTCTGCTTCAATTCTATATGGCCCAGAATGTTCAGGTGTGGACTTTGGTCAGCCAGTCCCTTAGCAAAGGCATCCCTTACATGGAACATGCGACCTCTGGGTAGAGGAGCCATGGAATACAGGGTTATACATAGTGACAGTCAGAAGTCCTTTTTGGCTAGGAAAATATAATGATCAGCGCTTTAAAAGGTTTTGTGTTTTCACAAAGTAGTGTGACTGTAAGTAACACTACTTATGACATACTGTACATTTTTAAAAGCTGAAAGAAACTTGGGTGTTTTCACTAAAGAAATGAAGAATGTTCACAGAGGTAGAAATGCTCAACCTGATTAGATTCCACACAATATATTTATGTATCATAAGAGCACATGGTGCCCATAATGTGTATAATTTAATGTTTATATTTACATGTTAAAATAAATTTAAATTAAAATGGGGGGGTCCAATCTGAAAGAATGCTTCTATTAGTTTATTTAACATGTCAGAAAGAAAAAAAGGCCAGATTGAGTAACAGTGAAGAATGAGAATTGAGAGTCAGACTCCTAGTTTCTGTCTCCTTATTGCGCCACTCCCAAACCAGCAACAGCCTCATGTCGTGGTTACTACACACATACACATATAAATAGAAAGAAAACTTTCCTTATGGTTTGGTGCTAGAATTAAATGAGTTAACTTTGGTAACAGAGTGTATCACATGGCCAGCATCGCCGAAATAAGTGTATGTTAAATAAAGAGATAATCAGAATATCTTAGTCACTACTCATAAAGTCCCAGCTTCAAGACACATGCAGACCCATGGAGTATAAATGGGGGGTACATACAATAATAAGCATGACTAAGAATTATTTAGGATGCCATAAGGCGACGAGTGTGACCCAAGCCAGCAAAAGTAGATGAGGGCAAGAAATCAGGAATGTAGAGACAGGCAGAGCTGGCATTCTAAGTGAGATGGCTAATTGGCAGGCTGACCTCTCTGAGAATCAATGGGCAAACAGTGACAAGAAGGAAGGGTGTAGGACTGAAGAGATGGCTCAGCAGTTAAGAGCACTTACTGCTCTTCCTGAGGCCCAGGGTTCAATTTGCAGCACCCACATGGCAGCTCACAACTGGCTGTCACTCCAAGATTTGACACCATCACACAGATAAATATGCAGACAAAACACCAACGCACATAAAATAAAGATAAATAAATTATTTTTAAGAAAGAAGTGAGGGAGAGAGTGAGATGGTTGGGGCTGGAGGTTGACTGCGTTGGGGTCGAGGAAGGGATGAAAGAGTCCACCATGACAATTCTCGGTCATTGAGCTTGTTGAATGGATCGCCTTAGCATCTTGGATTTTACTTGGAGACACCCTCCACTAAATTTATTGACTGCCAGAACTCCCTCCTTCCCAACACGAAGTCAAGAGCAGTCATTCCTATGTGATGAATGTAAAGGATCCTTTCATTTAGAACATTCAAAACTGGCACAACCAGTAGGAGGTAAAGAGGGGGAGGTCCAAACACTGTCCATATGTTCCAGAGAAATGAGAAGGGAGGGGTTCTCAGGGCCTCTTCTAGTAGCCAGAGCTTTTCTCATTGTTGCTATAGTCTTCTCTGGTGAGAGTTTACAGTCCCGAGAATACCCTGTGATGGTTCTGGGTGCACTTGTCTCGCCTGAGACAGAAACCAGTCCTTCTGGGCCACTGAAACAATGTCTTAAAATCATAAAGGAAAAGTAGACTTGAAATAGTCTGTTGAACAAAATCTTGGGATGATGTAAATGAACCTTTATAGATCTTCAGGCAAATGAAGGCATAGGGGGAGATGATGTAGACAGAGTATTTGCTTGGCCATTCCCTAAGAGCAAATAAAAGTTTTAAAAAAGAAACAGCTTTTCTTCCCGTGCCTGGGTCGCTTTAAGCATGTTCGCTGCTGACAAAATTCAAACGGGATTTGCTTCAATGCTACTGTATAATATAGTCAAGTATTTCTTAGTGACAAAGGGTCACTAAAGGTCTCAAGTCTCAGAAATCTCCCTTTAAGAGTAAGGCTCCAGAATTGCAGAGTCATTTTTTAGCCAAGGTAGTTTTCTTTGGATTCAAAAAGAACACAGATGCAGAGTGGGCTGCTTACGGGCATTTCCGTGATTCACCACTGCAAGACTTCCTTTTCCTGTCTCTGTGACCAAATACATGAAAGAAATAACCTCAGGGAAAGGAAGAAAGATTTATTTTCAGTCAAGATTGAAGACGGTTTCGTCCAGCGTTGCTTGGTCCATGTGCTGGGGCAAGCTAGCATCATGGTGGCCAAAATTTATGGCAGAGGAAGTTGTACACTTCTAAGAAAACAAGTGACAAACTCACAGAGCATGCTTTTCCTGCTAACCTTCTCTTCCTTGCCTCTCTGGTAGAAGACCAAAGCCTGAAACGCCATGCTTTGGTGTGGGCTAGAAATTGACAACGCTATTCCATGTCTTTATATGTTTCTAGCATAGTAGCCATATACACAGAGAGCTTGCCACTTTTCAGAGAATTGATATAAGTGGCAAGAGTAAAGGAAGAAAAATGAAACTCTAAACACAGAGACAAAGCAGCCAGCTGGCTGGATTATGTTGATGTCGGGTAACTCTGTGGTCACTTGGGTAAATGCCCCACTTTGGAAACAATCTGCCCCCCCTCCGTTTGACTCAATTACTGCAGAAAGTTAGCTGGCTTAAAGGAAACACTCCACTGCTGAAGAGCGCACTGCGTAGTTGTCACATTGACATCTCTGCCACACATACCTGAAACATGCTGATGGCAAGAGACGAATCAATGCCGTGGGTTTTGTTACCTGGTTGTCATTCCACCAGCATCACAAAGGCTGCTGACCCCTGGTGTTAATGCTTTCATGGAAAAAAGATACTAAAAGCACTTGAAAACCTTCTTTGAGGAGTGATCTAATTGTTAGCTGGATAACCACAAATACCTGGAAAGGAAGGAAAATATTTATGATTTGTGTTTGACTTTGAATTCATATTTGAAAACGTACAGGTAAACATTATAACCAATGAGTCTTTTGAAAACAAATTGCTGTTTATTGCCTACACATGCATAAGTCCTAGCCTGCTTCAGTAGACGTATTTTATAACCTTTATTTTCTTTCTATGTTAACATTTGATTACATATCCATCTGAATGAGATGGCGGAAATTTGAAGTGGAAAGGAGAATACGTGTATACCCATTCACAGATGATTCCTATATTAATTGATTTTATTGTCTAAGCATTTGTTACACACCCACCGCAGACAGGGCAGCACAAGTATGATTTAAAAGCCCTAGTGCAACATTACCAACTGCATACTAAATGTGCTAGAACTTTCCTGTCTTAACTCTTTCCAAACTCAACTCCACTGCTTTTCTCTCACTTGTGTCCTTAAGGATTCTGGACAGTGTTTGTCAGTATCACTTCATCTAAAAAGTGTAGAGTTCTCTTTGGGGCGTGTCTGTTATAGTGAGCTTATCGCTGTCACTTTGTACACATTTGTACATCTGTGTGTGTGTTTTGTGCTTATGCATGCGTGTGCGGAAGTGAGAAGTGGGTGTCAGTGTCTTCCATCATCGGATTTTAGCTCACTTTTGAATGCAGGGTCTCTCGCAGAACCTGAAACTCACACTGAGTAGACCAGCTGGCCAAGAAGCCCCAGGGTCCCACCTCTCTCTCTGCTCTTCAGCACTGGAGTTGCCGGTGCTCACCATCACCTGGAGATTTTCCTCATGGGATCTGGGACCCTGCTGTCAGATAGTTATGCTCTTGTTATGGACATTACCTACCATTTTTTTGAATAAATAATAAAAATTTTAAGAGATGATAGCATTAAAAAACAGTTCATCAGACATCCCATTTCAACTGAAAGTTCAAATTGATTCAAGGAAAATGGAAGTTTTCCTTGATAAATTAATTAGTCACAAGGCACACGACAGCACTTAGAACCTCCTAGCACAATGGTGTTGGGCTAACACAGATTCTGCTACAGTGAGTGATACTGTGCATGCCAGCCGTTACACAACAAGAAGCAAGCATGCCTTACAGAGGATCCATTCTTGAAGGCTTTATCATGTCTGTCTCCTTGAGGCCTAAATACAAGCATGTGTTCAAATTCCACTCGTCAAATGCTGTGTGACTTTCAGAAAAGACTTAACCATACTAAAAACTTTGTCCATATCAGTAAGCCAGGAATCCATGAGATCTGCTTTGTATGACCCTAAGCAAGTGATGCATTCCTTCAATACACAGTATCTGATGGGGGTGCAGACAAATAAGAAGACAAGGAGAAGGCTGGATAAACGAAACTTTATTGTCTTGTATAATAGGGAAAGTAGTAAGAGTTAAGTCTCTATGCATGGTAATTCATGCCTGCAATTGCAGAACTTTGGAAGCTGAAGCAGGAGGATTGTCATGGGTTCAATCCAAACAGAGTTCCAGATCAACCGTAGTCACAATGAGACACTGTCTTGCCTCCTTTCCCCAAAGTCAGAGAAGTCTTCAGCACAACAATGTCATTTTAAAAGTCCAGTTTCATATTTTGGCACACTTATGCTCAAATACCTTTTCACAGTCAAAAACATTGCACCTCAATGTGAAAATATTCATTGGGAGAGAGGAAATGCCGAGCTCACTGTCACTATTTCAAGTTCCAGAACAATGAATGCTTCCTTCTGTACCCCATAATCTAAACTGTGTCTCCTCAGGGTCTATCACTAAAAACAGCCACAGGTTTCAACAATTTCACTAAGCTACTTAGGACCGATCCCCCAGCTAGAGGTGTGGCTATCACACACTGACCCATGGATATGTCAACACAATGAGAATTTAGCTGCTAACGAGAGTTGGGTTCTTGGTAAGTGTCTCAGCAATGACACCAGAAGCACATGGTTGTAGATCTGGCCTTCCATGCTTCCTTTATAGATCAAGTCACTTCCCCCTAAGCAGCGGGTTTAACCCATTCCTTCCTCCCAATCCAGTCTCTACCTGCCTACATGTTCCCAAAATGATTGCTTTGACATCAGTCCAATTTTTCTTGGCTTTCTACACATACTACAAATTCCTTAGAACAACCTTTCAAATCATTTTTATGAACATGTTCAAGATTGTCTTTCCATGATTGCTCCACTCAGCACACACGAACTCTTATGCTTTCAGGCATACAAGCATCCCAGGAACGTCTACACTTCCAAACCTTGTATTTACTTTGCTCTTGATGTAGAATACAGTTTCTATGTACTGCCCATCTGCTAAGATAAATCTTATTTGTTCTTCTACACACATCTAGTATTATCTTCCTCCTGAAGCTGCATGCTAAAAGTGCCACTCATTCTTTTTTATAGAATTGTATGTTATCATAATATACCTGGAAATATATATATATATATATTAAATATATAGTTACCTATGGTAACTATATATGTAAACACACACACATATATATATATACATGTATGTGTATATATATATATATATATATATATGTAGAGAGAGAGAGAGAGAGAACACCAAACACTCCCATTTTAAAGTGTGACATCATTATTTTATTTTATATCTATGCATTCATTTAGCTTGTATGTGTGCACACATCTGTAAATGCACACACGCTTATGAAAGTCAGAGGACAACTTGTAGGAATCAGTTCTCTTTTTCCACCATGTGGCTTATGAGGACTAAACTTAGCTAATCAGCCATGGTAGCAAGAGTCTTTACCCATTTAGAAATCTTACCAGCCTATATTTTGTTTCTAAAACTATGGTCACGATATGTCAAATATGATTAAATAAAACAGATTGTGCTAATTAAACTTAATAACTAAATATAAAAATATTATTAAACAAACAGATATATACTCAGTTGTAGAATGTATTAAACAAATACCTGTACCTATACTTATAGATAAATAAATATTAAACTAAATAACATGAGAATAAACTGCCTTCATGAAAAGGTTAATACTAGGATCATATGAATATGAAACGTAAGACTTGACATTGGAGGAAAAAGGAGAAATAAATATCATTTGCCCTGACATCCTTTTACATCTTCTGTCCATGTCTGTCCATTATCAAGTGAGCGCTTACCCTGTACGAGACGTCACACTTTTAGTGTCCCGTGAGCAAGTGAGGCATAATGACAGTCCTATAGAAGAGATGGCTTTAGCTGAAATCAGTTCATTGTTCCCCAAGCATTGAACCTAAGAAATGAAAGAGAAGTCTAAGAGCATTCCTTCTTGTAGGATGAAGGATAGCTGACAGACATGTTTTAACTTTTGCTATTTATTCCTGAAGGAGCGTGTAGTTGGTTTCAGTAAAGTAACATAGGACTCACTTCAGATACAGCTTCCACTCTCACTAATTACTCAATTCAAGGCTGTCATCGTTACTAATTTCTTGAGACATGCTCATTTACGAAGGCATATATGTATACATATATGTGCAGATATATCCCACTTACTAGACCACAGGAATATACATTGTCAAAATATATTTCTGTTAAAATCATGATACTCTCTGAATGAGAAGATGCCCCTCAAAAAGGATAACTTAGTAACTTCAACAGAGCTTACTGAGTTTTTAAAAGACACTTCCTTTTTAAGTGCTATTTGATGATTAATGGTACATTGATTGAGAATTAACAACTATCTTGTTTATACAATTCATTTAAAGAGCTGTTAAGCCTCAAGCTATGATTTAAAGAATGATCCAGGCTCAGTTTAGCATTCATTACACTAACTATCCCAGCCAATGGCAGTCCACAAAAGTAAATACCTCTTTATCAACAAAGCACAGAAATGCTAATTGACGGCTGGCAGTGGCCAATCAGAGATCTCTGCTGACAAGCCGCTGATGACTTTTGTAACATCTGTTTAATTTTGCTAATCCACCATTTGCTCTTTGGGGAAATAAAACATAAGAAGACATGGAATGTGAACTTACATAAAGGGAAGAAAATTTTGTGCATGTATGCCTCTGTGTGTGTGTGTGTGTGTGTGTGTGTGTGTGTGTTTGTGTGTGTGTGTGTGTGTGTTGTCCTCTGGGATGTAAGTAAGCAGGCCCTGATAAACACAACTGTGGAAAACAGAAGAACTCAAAATAATTTGTGTGAAAAAAGTTGCCACAGAGTTTAGGTTTTCTTATTTTGGACCTTTGTAGGATGGTGGGAAGGACATTTAATAAGCTCTTAAATGTGTTTTTTTTCTTCTATATTTTGGAAGATGTAACCTCTCCTCAGCCAGTGGCCCACAGGAAATACCTTATGGGAACTAAAGGGGAGCAATGGTTATTGTTAGACATGGAATGTCCTTTGTCACACACTCATCCAATTTCTTAGGTACATTTCCCCCTACACTTTCCGCAAAGGGAGAAGTTAGCAAAGGAAGCTGAGAAAGAGAAGGAACAGAAGAAAGAAGTGGAGTGTGAGGTGAAGACAGCCATTTAATGTGTTTGCCTACATGGCCTTATGCCTTTGAACTTCCAAATGCAACTTTATACATTGTCTTTTAACATTATGCAGCTGACAATCCTGAAAGCTCTCAGTTTAGACAACTAAATTATTGCTTGTCAATTTAGTTTGGGATGAAAGACAGGTTTTTTTGTTTTACAGTAAAACTCCATTTAGAGCATATACTTACTCTGAATCCAATTCTAGGGTTGTGTTATGGGCTGGCATTGAAGTGTATCTCAGTAGGAATTATCAGTCTGGTCTGACAGTCAACCCACACAGAATCCTCTGCTTTAGTTCTTCAAGCTGGGCACACCTAGCATCATTTAAGAGCAATTGAGATAAAGACCCCCTCAGACTCCAAGGCTTAACCTTCTTGCTGATATTTCACTACCGCTTTGCCTCCACCCAACAACTGAACTCAGCACAGCTGAAGATCACTATCGGTTGCCATAGAAGCTGATGCAATACTTTATAGCTCCTTAGCGATTACTTGTTAAGATTGTGTCTTCGTTTTGAGCAGCTATCTATTTCAGTATTTCCATTCATTGGCATGGAGTGGTGTGGGGGAACCCTCTTAGGCAAAGTTCAAAAAGTACGTACATATTTGTCACTTTGATGGGAGGACTTCATGTCAAAGACCTAAAGGCTGAAGCACGAAACCATCACCATCCCTAGCATCATCTTTTCTGAAGCATGTGATAAAAAGAGAGAGGATCATCCCTACTAGGTACAAAGTAGAGCCCTCGGAGAGTCCAACCCTAGTTACGTTCCTTGTCGATATGACAAAATACCGGACAGAAAGCAGCGTAAGGGAACACAATGAATGGTGGCTCACAGTTCTGAGGAATGCAGTCCGCATGACAGGAGCAGACTTGGCCATGGCAGTGGATTGGTTCATGGTGTCTTCCAGGAGGCAGGCAAAGGGCAAGGCCAAAGCTCAGCTGCTGGCTTATTTCCTTGTTTCCTTTTTCATTCAGTCTAGGACCAGAGTGCCTGAAATTGTGCTATCCATATGCAGGGTGACTCGGCCCTCTTATGTGAACTTTTCTGGAAACATCCTCACAGACCCACTCAGCTGTGCACCTCATTAATATTGTAGGTGTCTCTTTTGTTTATGTTTGGGGGCTAGGTTTAGGTTATTTTTGTTTTGTTTTGTTTTTGTTTTTCTTAGTTTGCTTCTGAGACAGGATCTTACTATCTAGTGCTGTCTGACAGTGTACTCACTTCATAGACCAGCTTGACTCTCCTGCCTCTGCTTTTACGGTTTTACAGTTCAGCCCTAGTATCTTTTAATTCAATCCAGTTGGATGAACCATCACAGCATCCCATAGTGAAAACCATGCGGTGGGGAACTTGTTTAGCATAGATGGGGCAAATGGATTTCTAGAACTCATTATATTTGCAGTTCAAAACTTCTATAAAATAGCCACAGTAATGGAGGCTTAGAAAGTGGAAGAGACTTTTGTTCTTTTAGCTCAATTCCACCACCATTTTAAAGTTGAAGGTACCCAGCTTGGCAAAGATCCAAGAAACACATAATGGAGTCAAGATGCAGGTACTCTGCTCTGTAAACTAGTTTCTTATTCTACTATATAACTTTAATTGCATTATTTTCCTCAAGTGATATTTAGAGGTTTTTTTTTATGTGATTCCATAGGCTGAAATCAGAGAACATTGTCATTCATGTATGCATGATTGCTACTGTATAGATTCAAATTGAACATAGTACTTCTTGTACTATTTTTTTTCTGGAAATGCTTGAATTACACATAAACTTGGCACATCTTTTAGTAGACTAGTGAAACACACTAAACATAAAACATTATCCTATTTATCACTAATCCTTTGGTGCCTACCTACTGTAATGCCTTGTCCATAGAAAATATTTACTGGATGTCTGCATTTCTAATCTGATATACTTGGTTCAGATTTCTGTCCCATACCATATATAATTTACCTAAAAAACTAGATACTATTAATTTCTCTAGTCAAAATTGCCTATTAACCAAACCTGCTATTACTCCATCTTTATCCTAATGAACAGCTAGAAGTAAAGTGATTAAATATAAGCATGAGCCTGCCAAACACAGACCTCTAATTTGTGTGTAAAATAACATGAAAAATGCAATAACGAAGAATTGGATTGTCTAGGACTCACAGAAATTCCCTGTGCTGAAATGAACAAACAAGGATATATATATATATATATATATATACATATATATATATATATGTGTGTGTGTGTGTGTGTGTGTGTGTGTTTGGTGTGTGATTTTGTAATATATCACATTGAAATACCAACTCAAGACTACTGTAAAAAGTCAAGTGGATTAGAGATGATTGTAGTTAAAATCTTAAAAGCAATATGCAAACAAAATGGCATTGGGAATACTAATCACAAGGACTAGAAAGTTATGGTAACCCTGAGGTTGATACATGCTCACGGTTAGAAGAAAGTTCTTGGGTCAATTCCTAGAAAACAGACAGAGTTCTTAAGGTACTAGGGCCAATGATTCTAGACATAAAACTTGCAGTATCTGACAACCCAGGGTATCCCCACTGGCCTTTGTCATTACTCTACCTAGAAAAACAGTACTTCCTTCAAATGCATGGTTGTCAAAAAAGTGGAAGTTCCATCATCACGCCCACTCCTGACCTCTGTGTGACCTCCAGGTCAGCCCTCCATCAGAGAGTTGCAGGTTCCTGGGAATGCAGCTTTCACTGCATCCTTCAGAGCAAGACAGATCAATGTCATTTCAGTGGTTGCTTCTTCAATCCTGTGGTTGTAGCCATTCAAGGAAAGCTTAGCGCTGACGTCATCATCAACTTATCAGTTCGCTGACAATTTATCCTTCTTTGTGTTCCATATCCCAGGATCGTGTATCTCAGAAAACCCAAACCAAAAGCCCAATCCGCCTGAAACCAAAATTCGCCCTAGGAAAGAAGAAAACTTCCTGTGTTTTTTTATAGCACATGACAGCGTCATGTTCCAAACTGCTCTTTGGCGATCCCTATGTTAGGTTTGGGCTCTACAGACAAAAACAACTTACCTGCTTAGGTGTAGCTCCAGAACCCAGCATAAGGAGTGGTGTGGCTGGATTTTTAGCATAATGTTTGGTGTTCTAAGAATTAATCAATTCTCTGTTCAAGGACTTCATTTTTAGAAGCAATCGTCGACTTGGGTTCCAATGCTATCAAGTGGGTGATTAACCAAGTCATTTCATCAGCATGGTGTGTTTAACCAAACTTCTTCTTTCACTTCAAAAGCATTTAACAGGCTGTGGGGACTTGCACAAATAATGCAAATCAGTTAATTAAGTTCCATGTTAATGGTTTGAACTCCTAGTGTTTTCACCATAGACATTTGGTTTTCTCTTTTCTTCCAGTTTTTAAAAGGGTCCCTGAAACAACCCAATTTTGATCAAAAGATTATGTAAGGTTTACACACATTTAGACTACTTTTTGTGCACCCAAATATAGTTTAAATAGAAATTAATATAAAGTACCTAATTTTATTATGCATTTTCTAACAACGTGTGCACAGTTGCCACTGTGCAAAATGGCCTGTAAATTTTGGGACTTTGAAAAATATATATTTCTTGATCAAAATTATTGATGTTTTATAAGAAAATGATGTCTTAACAAACACGATAATCTTTTTATGTCCTTCAGCTACTGAACTGTGAAGTAGGTATGTGCCCAATCCCTCTGAGAAGTCTTTCTGCTACATGATTGCTTTGGGGTTTTCTAAGAGACATCCAAAACTTCAGCTCTTTTTCTCTAATCTATAAATGAGTCACAACTGAACAGTCGGCTTTGGGAAGTACAGATATTTGCTAGGGAATTGGATATTGTCTCTTGGCATGTTTGAAGATGGGTTTTCTCAAGTGCATAAATAATAAATTTACCAAGTTGTTGTTGTTTACATATAAACCTTTTAACTTTTGTATTTACCAGTTTTCTCAGGATAAATTCCATAAAAATTTAAGTAATATTTATTGTCTTTCACTATTTGTCCTCAGTCTACCTGGAGTAAGGCTGAATCCTAGCCAAATTGGAATTGCTTCTGCATGTGTGAGTTGGTTTATGGCCCTCAAATGCTTTTGTTTTTATTTCCAAATTTGTCTATGAGTTTTCTTTCATAACTCATATTCTTCACCCCTTCCAATTTTTTGTCTAATCAAGTCCTACTCAATGTTGTGGGATATTGCTTTAACTAGGTAAATATATATTGTATTTGCTCGTGCAGCATCTATTTAATGATGTAAAGATGTTTTACATTTGTTTATGTTGCATTTGTTTAACTATGTAAAGATGTGTTGCTGTTTCACCTTGCCTGCTAAGGACCCTGATTAGTCTAATAAAAAGTTGAATAACCAAAACTAGGCAGTAGAGGGATAGGCAGGGCTGGCTGAAAGAGAGAATAAGTAGAAGACAGAGAAGAAAGAGAGGAGAGAACAAAGAAGAAAGAGAGGAAGATGCCTGGGGCCAGTCAACCAGGCAGCCACCGGCCAGCCAGACAGAGAAAGGTAAAAAGCCCGAGGAAAAACAGGGATGAAGAGAAACTTGATAAAGTAAATTATAAGAGCTAAAGTGACAAGTACTAACTAAAGTCGAGCATTCATAACTAATAATAAGTCTCTGTGTCATAATTTAGGGGCTAGCAGTCTGAGAAAGCATGCTACATTTGATGCCCAATGTGAGACTCCTATTTTCACATAGGGCTTGAGAAAGAAAAAAACCAAACAAGCAAAAGCAGATATGGCTCATTTAAGAGGCTCTACTGTACAGCAGAGCACTCAAACAGCCTTCACACTAAGTAGAAACAGCTAGTTAAATAAAAATGCCTGCATATCCAGGTACCAGCTTCCTAGAGCTGTGGGGGTTAAATGCAGCTCTGGGTTAAATGCTTAAATTTACTTAAGCCTCAACTCCCATGGATCTGAGGAGGGAGTAGAACCAGCCACCAGAGCAATGTCAGTGGAGGGACTAAATGACACTTAGAAGTTTAAGATTTGGCTTATGTGGTCAGAAAAGGCCACAAATACACGTAAAGACAGGTCCAGATTGGAAATAAAAAAAAAACTCTAAAGAGATTAAAGTCTACTTTAAAATGTGCATAGGCTTAAGAAATAAAAAAAATGGATATAGACTATCATATAAAAATAACAAATATAAATATATAATAGCAAAGTCTTATAAGTATATAAATAACAAAGAGAGAGTAAAATAATATAAAATCTTATGAATATATAAAAACAAAGACAAAGAAAAGTAATATTAAAAGAATTAGTCACATAGAGATAGGAAATACACAGAGTGTCTGGAACGTGTATGGTGTTGTGCTGACTTTGAATTTTTTTAAGGTTGAATGAATGACAGCTTCTGAGAGACATGTGATTGAAAAAGGGAAGGCTGAATTAAACCAGACTAGATACTTTAGGGATCTCTTCACTTTAAAATGGAATTCAAAAAATGTATTGCATTGGGGAAAAGGCTATGTTTTTCTTTCCACAGGAAATAAAAGGCTGTGGGTTTCTGTCAGGTTAGTAGGGATGAGGTTTGACCAGTCATGGGAGATCTGAAAATCCTGGCTACAGACCATAAAGAAAAAAAATAAGAAAAATTATAAGACAAGTAATCAATTGATCCATCTGCTTGGAAACAGTTCTGAGACTAGACAACAAATGTTACAACTAGTTTTGTCAGGACTTGACCATTATTTTAATTTTCTCCTAAAGATGCCATCATCTTCAGACAACAGGAAGCAGTCTAGAGAACAGAACATCCACATTCCTAAGAGGTGAAGTGAGTGAGGTTTGGTCATTCCATGGGTTCTGAATGTTTGTCATCATTTAGGAGAAATACAGGAACATAGCATTAAAAGGCAACTATAAACATCAAATATTTTATATGGATATGGATTTTGGTATATTGATATGAATTTAAAGTTGATTTTGTTATGTTGTATGTATGCTTTTATTCTTGTTTGGGATATAATTAAGAAATGTTTGTTAGCAGTTAGTCATAAATAACAACCAAATTGTAGTCATATTAGGTATGTTTTCAAGGTTAAAAAACAGATATATTTTAGAAATACACATGTTCTTCAGATGCTTCACAGTCCTACAGAATATGACATTTAAGATGTTTAATCACCTATGACTTTTCATGACAGTGAGAGAGGTGTCTGTTCCTGGCAGCACAATCTACTTCATAAAATGATGATGAGCATCAAAGAACCTCCATATGAAGTTTGCATTCATTGTTTCTGACAATATGTTGCACAAACTGGGCAAGCAGGACAAAAAGGAACAAGACTGCTGAACTTTGCCAAGGCAAGGTGGGCTGGCCCTTCAAAATTCCTACTACATTGAAAATCCTACTAGATGTTCTAGGCTTTTAGGTTGAAGATGGATGCCCCAACGTTTCAGAGGAACCTTGAGTGACTGTCCAAGCAATTTTGGAAGTTGCCTCCTCTGTACTTCCTGTTTATTCATGTAATATTATATCCTTCTGGGGTCTTTGATAGAGTTGCAGACTAGATAGTTATAGTTAAAGTGTTCCTTAGTTATGATGGAAGGTAAATTAAATATAAAACTTCAGATTTGTCAAGGTAGGCTAAATAATGGAGTATTTTCTCTGAATTTGCCAAATGCAAAAGGTACTGGATAATGTAAATGTAATTCTTACTTGATAATGGTTCATATTGGATATAATATTACTATGTTAAAGTTAAAACCTTGTTATTTAGACAAAAATGGGAAAATGCTGTTGAATATTACTTTAACCATATAAAGATGTGTTACATTTGCTTATGCTGCATTTGTTAAATGATGTAAAGATTTGTTGCTATTATACCTTACCTGTCAAAGGTACCTGATTAGTCTAATAAAAAGCTGAATGATAAATAGCTAGGCAGTAGAGGGATAGGTGGGACCAGTGAGAAGAGAGAATAAGTAGCAGAGAGAGAGAGAGAGAGGAGAAAGAGAGGAGAGAACAAGGGAGAAAGAGCAGGAGATGTCCAGGGTCAGCTAGCCAGCCACAGAGTAGGACATACAGAATGAAAAAAAGGTAAAAAGCCCAAGGCAGAATGTAGATGAAGAGAAAGTGGTTAAAATGAGTTATAAGAGCTAGTAGAACAAGCTTAAAATAAGGTCAATCTTTCAAAATTAATAGTAAGTTTCTGTGTCCTGATTTGGGAGCTGATAGTTAGAGAAAGCTGGCTACAAGTCATTACATGTAACTAAGCTTAAGTGATAAGGTCCTTCTGAGATTTTAACTCATACTCATGCCAAGTCCAGCATTGTGCCTGTTTCACACTCTGTTGCAGAAATAACACACAAATCAGACGGGTTTTATTCTTTCTTGAATGAACAGCAACTAATCAGTCTGTCCATGGTGGAGCCACCAATGGGTGACTTTTCTATGTCTCTTTAAATGTGAGCCCCCACCACCCCACCCAGCAATTGTATTCCTCTTTTTATTCCTCTTTGTATGCCTGAAAAGTGTTTGAATGTTTAACATTTTAATATCTTTTTATTGAATTAGTATTTGAAGTTTTTGTAGGGACGTGTCCCTGGAGAAAGATTTTATTCTTTGTGGACACTCTACATTTCTATGCTGAGATAGTGTTAATCTGATTCTCTACAAAATAGCCACACGTAGCCCCCAAAGCTGTTAGGAGTCACACAGATTCACTTTCCTGTCATTGCTTGTAGACACATGCTTGCTTATGTTTGGCTAATTAAAATTAATCACCCTAGTTCTCCCTTCCCTTCAAGGGCATTGCTTCCCATTAACTTCAGTGAAGCTTGTTTGACTTCAGTGGGAGTCACCTGCATAGGGACAGTGAGGAATCGGGACAAATATCTTTAAGGCTGTCATTTGTCACCACGAACAAAAGAAATACAGATCCTCAGGCACGAGGCACCGCAGCACACTTCATGTGCCTCTCTCTCTTAATTCTATCCTTGCTGACAACCCATGACTGCCACATAAAAGAGAGCATCAGAATTATAATTGAATGGTTCTGAAATATCAGAGACAGAACCTCTGAAAAGGAGGTTCACAAACTTCTTTTTTTTGGCACAGTTAGTGATTTGAGTGCCTTCAGTTGTCCAGGACTGATGACGGCATTTCCAGAGCATGGCAGATGTATTCCCTTTGAGACTACATGGGGTAGGAAAGCATGGGAGCTTAGCTTCATCCCACTGGCACACAAATCCTTGACAACTCTCTGCTACTCAGAAACTTCTGAGATGCAGGAAAGGCATCTGAGGGATGATTCAGTGTCATAGCATTCATGTTCTAAAATGCAAGCACGTTATTCATAGAATAATTATTGCAGGCAAAGAATAAGATGTTATAGGTGCCTTGGAAAAATTAAAGTGCCAACCTGAACCGAAGCTGGGAAAAAATGATTTCAAGTAAGTACCAAGAATTAGGTCAAGCTAGGCTCACTGTTTCTAAAGGTCATCAAATTGGTTCATTGTCACAGGACTAACAGGGCCTCCCCCAAAAATGACTGGTCTAGAAATACCACTGTAAACATGTCATATGCTAATTCTATATTATAAGGTTATTTACCATTATTTTTGATATATCTATTTGGATATATATATATACATATATATGTGAAAGATCTATTTATAGATAAATGGATATAGATAGAAAGAGAGATAGGTAGGTAGGTAGATAAATAGATAGACAGATATGATATAGATATCTAGATAGATTAGATATAGATCCAGGAGGGAGGGAGGGAGAGAAAGAGAGATTCCTAGTACTACAGCTGAAATCTGCCTATAACTTCATGTTAATGTACTGAATACTTTAACAAGGAAGTTATTAGTTTCTACCTTGATATTTGTATTGTGTAGTAAAGCCTTTAATTTTTAAACTGTAATAAAGACTGTTCTTTAACCTTATTCATCCTCCACTTGTCTGGCCAGTTCATTTATTTTTATCCAACAAGGTGTCTGTTCTTAACTAAAATTTCTGTCATGGAAGTTGCTCTTGGTTGAAGACATTGTCTCTGCTAGAGCCTTCTATTAAAGTGTGTGTTACTCAGAACAGATAAAATACTAAGCTGTTTGCATGACCTAAGGTTTTACAGATTGATATCTGTAAAAGTATTGTAAAGTAGACAAATGAAGATGATTTTTAATTGAGGAGACAGGGAACATAACTGGGAATCTAGGAGAGAGAAAGCTGACTTTAGGTGGAGAACAAAGGAAAACAGAAGGCTAGAGGTTCTAGCCTGTGTGGGCGATGTGTGGATGCTCTGGATCAGAGAAGCAAGGGGTTGCACAGATAATAAATGCTTTCTAGTTACAAAGCAATCCTGAAACAGATTCGTTGTGCTCCACAGCATGTAAAACTGCTTCCCAATCACTTTGCTCTACCAGGAGATCTTGCCTTGGTCTGGTTAGAGCAGCCATTAACTGATCTCTGTTTTTCTTCCCAGGTAATACGCGACAAACAAAGAAATACAATATCAGCCAACATGATTGATATTAAATATTGAAGTTGAATCTGAATGGCAAGCTGAGCCAATCGCTCAATCAATAAAGAGACATTTCTTTTGGCAGAGGTTTCCAGCTGTATCTCTCAGATCCAGAGACAGGCATTCAGGAGAGTATATTCCTCATTGGTTTAGCTGCTTCTGCTTGACTGTTTCTCCCTGTGGAGAAAGAATCTGTAGTAATTCAGAGAACATTTTCTTATCTGTTGTCCCTGATGTAATGGATCCCTCCGTGAGTGCGTTCACATATGATTTTACAAAGGCTCACCCAGAGTCAAATGCATTTTTTTCACAGTGTTTCCCCAATGACAGATGAAGCATGTTACCAATGGTAAAGTTAGCCACTGTGATTCCCTGGGCTCCAGGATGCTTTCATTGCCAAGAACTCATCTCTACCAGCCTTCTTCAGGCTCTAGCTTCTGCCCCACCCTAGGCTCACAAAGTTCAACATAATTTGGTTGAGATGAATCAACAAATTTCATGGTCACCGTAAAACCAAATGGCGAGTCTAGTCCTCCAGGAACTATGTGGTTGAACCTCAGAGAGCGCTTACTTACCTCTATGGGGATCTTCACTTCCTCCCTGCTTGCTCATCCTGGAGGCTATCTTCATTACTTCCCAGGAGGAAGAGCACAGTTAAATTAATCTGCTTTGTGACCTGTCCCACTATTAATCGAACTCTTTCATTTTAATCTAAAGATTCAGTCGTCTAAATACTTATGGCATCAGATTGTTGGAAAATCATTCAACAATCCATGCTTCTCCCAAACCTGTAATTTCAGCATTCAGTACCTGGGTGGTAGCTCACTTTTTGTTTTCCTTATGATCCCACATCCTTGTAAACTTCAGTGTTATCAACACCCCTGCACACACCCATTCATCCCCTAGTCCCTGTGCTTCGGCTGGGAGCCAGGCCTTTTGTATTTCTCTCTCTTCTGAGTAGGTTGATATGTCTGCCTCAAGGACAAACTTTTCCATCTCTGTTCTATAAGAAAATCCCTTTCACCATTTTTTTCATTTACCTTCGAAGATTTCTCTTTGTATATCTGGGTAATAGAAGCGTGTTTAAAGTTCTACTAGAGTCCAGATACAAGTTCTAGTGAGTCCTGGTTGCTTCTTCTTCTTCAGGGTGATCAGTAATGGCATCTCACTCCTGTTCTTGTGAGGTCAATCAAATGACCCAGGAACCCTGAGACTTGAGCTTATTGTGTCATCATAGAACTTTCCTGGGGTCACACAGTCCACCCAATTCAGAGGTATGATTAATAAATCCATTTTTTCCCTGGAGCTCAATCTATTTTAGGACATGGTATCTGAACAGTACTGATGTGCTGATCTTGAATGACTTTCAGCTCAGATGTAGGAGTTTAAGACTCTAGGCTCCCTACAGCCCATGGCCAGCCTTAGGTTTGAACCATGAGAGTGGTCGGTGATTATCCACCCATGTTCTGTCCGAACACAGTGGTACCTTCAAACAATAGTGACCAAAGATGATAGGGGTGAGAGTATTAAACATATTTGCTTCTACCGGATGGATTGGCATCCCAATCCATCATTCTATGCTTTGATACAAGTTCTGTGCCATGTGTCAGACAATTCACCAAGTGGCTGCAACTATATTCTCTAGGACTTCCATGACCAATGCTTCCCACATCAATAAATTCTTCCCATTAATGTCCTCTATTGCTTCCTTTTGATGCGGGAATATTATAGCATCCTGGGAAAGTTTTGGTCAAAAAACGAAAAATGAACAGATTAAAAACACAGCCAGCACAAACCACCCCCCCGCCAAAAAAAAACAAGAATAAAAAACCCACAATTTCTCTTCAAATGGAATTATTTTTCTTCAGTTATTTGTTTTCTATTCCATTTTCTACTCTTCCGACCAATGGAACTCTTTTGAAGGCAAGGCTGAAAACAACATGAAAAAGATCATATCCTAGGGATTACAGCCTAGTTACTTCAAGGAAAGGCATTGCTGAAAGATGCATTACTCTAAATGTACATTACAGAATAAATGAGTTTATTCTTCACATTTTCCTGCACATGCTTGGCAAGACTTCCATTTATGGTTCTTACCAATGAATCACGAAAAGGACCTCTGAGAGAATTAGTGGGAGTCAGTATGCACTAATGGTGCAACGCATGATGAAAGACATGAACAAAATAGTAACTACTCTTCAAACTCAGGGTGCTAGGGAACCACAGGCATACGTAGGCTTAATGTTGCTTCAGTATATACAGGTTCCAAGGCATCACCACATTCTGGTAATAACAGCATCACCACACTGTTTCATGGTGACAATGGTGAAACATTGAAACAAGAAATCTGAAAATTAACAGGAGAAAAGGAAAAAATGTAGAGAGAAGTTTCATGTACCTGAACAGATGGCATCTTGGATGTTGAAAAGAATTAGCACACATTAATTGCACAAGAAATAAAAAGCTTAAGTTTTCTTTCTCTGTCCATTTTTCTAAATTCTCAATGATTACCCCTTGAATTGTGTCGTATAATTTAAATTGCATTAATTATGGCGAAAGAGTTTTTTGACCTGGAGACTCACACACCTCAAGGGGCAGCACTGCCGGCCACGCGCAGTGCTAAGTGACTTAAATGTAGAATCTATTTTTATTTTCACAAATGGAGTTATCTTATTAGGTGGAAAGAAAATCTTAGATCTACTCATATGCACACTTCCTAATGGCTAAAGAGAAATACTGCATCAAGAGATGCAGATTCTGCTGTGAATGTCAGGTTAAAGACTGCGGCACCTATCTACACAATGCAGGTGGTTTTCCTTGAGTATGAGATTAACCCCACTCTGGCAGAGGTTATAGTTCTTGCTGTATGAGTCTGCAGCTAACGAAGGATGTGGTAGACGCCGGCTATGCATCAGATACCACTCCTAGCATCTAGTGTGACTTGAACATCATCAAATCATTGTAACAATCGTATGAGAAGCATCTGTGTTGGGACAGTACTTCTATTTCACAGACGTGGAAACTGAGGGCCTGGAATAGATGAGTACACAAACTGACTTAGCTAATTGCAGAACAGAGAAGTATACAAAGCTGTCTGACTCTGCGAATCAGAACCAAATACTTGCCTTTATTTCCTTTAACCCGAATCCTGAAACTAAATCAGGACTTAGATGTAAAACAGCATAAACTACGCTATATGACTGGACTCCATCTATGATTTTTCTCTTTGGTCTGGTGAGTCTTCCTGAGGGTTTAGTGTTGCCAGTCTCGCACCCCCTGGTTCTCGCAGACACACCTTTCCTGAAAGGGTGAGCTTTACAGCAAGTGGTGGGTCACAGGACAGAGCCGTAGCTGGGGTCACCAAGGAGCTCCGGAAGGAAAACACTCCAAAGGGCAAAGCATTTTAACTCAAGAATATGAAAGCATGCATTCAAGAGAAAACCATGTGCCGCGGACGTGCATGTACATATCAGTGTACCTGTGCCAGCATTATTTATGTAATATTGTGGATTTTCATGATATGTGTCTGCTTCTATTTTGAAATAAACACATTTAAAAAGTGAAGGTGTATATTCAAAAATAAAGACTATATCAGATAGCACACTCACTATGGTGATCTTGGCTTAAATACAAATACAGCACAGTGTCAAATATCCAGCTAAAAATCAATAGCAGTAGTCAATTAAGCAAGCAAGTGGAACTATTCAGAAAAATTCAGATAATTGACTAAAAATTCCAATTTTCATTCAGAAGCCCGTCACCATTCATCTTATCATTTGATGTTTTTGTTTCCTCTCCTTTAGAGTGACACATATTTTACCCCTTCACACTCTGAAGCAGACCAGAAAAGCGCCAGAGCGGCAATGGGATGGTAGAAGCTGGAGACTGCTCGCTCCCGTTAGCTTTTCTTTTCTTTCTCTTTTTTTTAAAATTCATTCTGCTTCGTTTTCTCCTCACCAACTCCTTTCATTTCAAGATCTCACTGATCATTTACAAATGCGGAATAGCCTCTTTAGCCCACTCTATTTCATCCCAGGTGGCCGAACCCACATTTTGAGTTTTAAATGGGCAGATAGATGCCCTGTAATGAGAAGACAAAGAAACAGGTTTATAACTTGGTACATTATGGCCCCAGGTTCAAAGCGGGGAAGCAGCCATGCTGTAAGCCTTTGTTTCAGGCTCATGCAGATCAACGGCCCCCTTTCTAGGAGTTTAACAATGCAGAGTGCGAACAGGGACAAAAAGGCGCAAGGAAACGAAAAGAAAATGAATTAAAACAAAGCAAAACTCTTGGGATGGTTTATGCTGCAGGGTATTTTCCCAGAGTTCTGTCCAAGAATAATCTAGTAAAAATGCGGACAGAGAACCACCGACCCCTGCTTTCCCCCAAACATATGCAGCTCTGATCAGTCTGGTATTTCTAGAAAAACAAGGTCCTGAACCCGAGTCCTCAGACACATAACAAAGCGCTCTTCACAGCTGTGATGCACAGCGAAGAGCGGCTCCAAGGCCTGAGTGGGTCCCAAGACAATGCCTCCTTTATCACCCAGAGGACAAATATCTAGACAGCAATATTTTCTGCTTGAATGCTTCAGGCAGCTCGCGCAACTCCTGCCTGAAAGGGAAAACTGAGCTCAGAGTGTTTGCTGAGTGATTATTTTAATTTACTACTTGATGTAAATCTAAATGAACTGACACCCAGCTCGAGATGGACAGAAAACAATCACTGAGAGTATGTGTGTGGGGAGGGGGAACTAGGGAGGGGAGAGAAGGGGGCTTCAGGAGAGGGGCTGGGGTTACACATCAGCTGGGCTGTTGCCCAGGTTTGAACAACTTTTGCAGCGGTCCTGTGAGAGATGGGGGCGGGGGGGCGGAGTGGGAGAATGGGCGCGAGCTCAGCATTCTGGTCCCTTCTCTCAATTAGCATAATAAGTTCGGTAATTTTGTGCTGTTTATTTATCAGGGCCAGAATAACAAAGGGAGCTGCTGAAGTCTGTTCTGGAGGCACCATGACAAAGCACCAGACAGAAGCAGTCACGTGTCGGGAGATGAGCAGACACCACTTCGCGGACACCTGATTATTCTTTCTCAGTGTTTAGAAGCAAAAATTATCCTACGGAAAACAATTGCAGATGCAAACTAAAAACCAGTGGATGATGAGGCGAACGGGGTGGGGGGTAGGGGGTGGGGTAGGGATGTGGAGACAGGGACAGCGAGGGCAACTTGCCAGTCAAGTTTAATTCCATAACTGGTTAACGTCAATATTTGTTCAAACTCACTGGTAGATATAAAAGATTAAAATAATAATAATAATAACTGTTTTCTTAAGTTCTCTCCTTTTTCCCTTTGTAGCTCTAGTTTCTAAAGGCTGAAACTTTTGGGGGACAAAATGTATATTTCTGAGAAACTGTGTGGTGAGATCAACTGTGTTTGGTTACGATGCACACACCCTGCCCCGGGTGCCTGGGATGTAGAAAGCATCCCCCCACCCTACCTGGTTTCTTTTTCTTCTTTTGCCCTCTCCATCTCTCTCCTTTCTTTCCACTCATGAACCACTGCACTAAACAGGCAGAAAATGAAGATACAGATTCCTATCTCTGGGTTTGTCTCTCTTCGCTAAGAGTCTCATTTCAGCCATGTCTGCCTGAATCCCCATCCAGACAGAGGCAAGCTTGCTAATGAGCGGCAGTGTCATAAGTGGCTCGGTGTATGCAGATAAATCCCCACACAGAGTTCTGAAAACACGCCCAGCAGAGGAGAAATACAGCCACACTTCTTTGCCACACTCATGATACAGAACCAAATCACAGCTAGGGTCTTCTTCACTTGTCCTTACCCACGGGTTCAGGAATTCTCCCTCCCTCCCTCCCCTGTGTGGTAGCATATGCCTTGAATACCAGCATGAAGGGGGCCGAGACAGATTACAAATTCAAGTCCAGTCTGGACTACTTAGCAAAAGCTGTCTCACAAAAGCTCTCTTCTTAGATATTTAGGTGTGTGTATTAACATTAAGCCTGGAAAGCCCAGAAATATTAAGGTATGTATACACTATACACATGTGTACCTATGTGTATAATACATGTTACACACAGCTGGGGCACAGCTGGGATTCTAGAACTGCCGCAGTTGTCATCCTCGTCACTTGAGACCTTTTTTACATGGCCCATAGTGTTCAAAGCAATAAAAACATACAGCAAACATTTACAGGAAATAAATCATAATGATATACTTAAAGTTACCTTTTGATATATACTATATATATATATACTTTATATATATATATAAATTTGCCATTGGTTAAAGAAGAAAGCAAAATTGCTTACTAATAAGATGGTTATGCTTGTTTTTACACAAAGACTTAAACTTTGGCTTAATATTTGATACTGTAAGGTAGACAGCATTTCAGTGTTTTTTAAATTGATATTTTTATTTTATTGTTGTTAATTCCAAGGACACCTCTGTGTATCAACATATAGTTCAAAATGGTATCTGCATATTTGGGTTCATTTTAGAAATGGAAATTCTGTCCTAATCCCAAGTCACAATTTATATAATGATTTTTATGAAACCCAAGTCAGTAATAAAATGGCAATTTTAAAAATCAAGAATCTAAAAATATGCTGACTTAATACATATGTACTGAAGAATTATAATATTTATTATTAAAATTGTATTTAAATAGTAAATGAAACTTAAGTATTAAAATCTTTATTTACTATAAGTGAGGCATTAGGTTTCTTCTATGTGTGTGTGTGTGTGTGTGTGTGTGTGTGTGTGTGTGTATGTATGTGTGTTACACATTTGGGTACGTGTGGACATGCTGCGTGTGTACCTATACATGGATGCATGGAGGCTAAGGGATAATGTCAGGTGTCCTCTATCACTCTCTGTCATATTCCCATGACACAGGATTTCTCATGGACTGTAGCTTGCCAGCTAGGCTTAAGACAGTAGGCCTCAGTAGTCCTTCTGCTTCTGACCCTGGTGTAGGAGGGTCCTTCTGTATTTGGGTTGCTTTCATTGGTTAATAAAGAAACTGCCTTGGCCTTCTGATAGGACAGGACTTAGATAGGCGGGGAAAAGAGAACAGAATGCTGGGAAGGGGATAGAGTCAGAGAGAGCTGCCGCCGTGAAGCGGCCAGGGGCAGACATGCTGAATCTTTCCCGGTAAGACCACTACCTCATGGTGACTTACAGACTAATATAAATGGGCTGAATCAAGATATGAGAGTTGGCCAAGAAGAGGCTAGAACTAATGGGCCAGGCAGAGTTTAAATGAATACAGTTTCTGTGTAATCATTTCGAGTTAAAATATCTGGACACTGAGAACGTGGCCCATGCTGGAAACACAGCCCACTGGCGCCAGGATCTGGCCAGCGGGACACAGCCCACTCGTGCCACTTACTACATGACCCCATTGTGGGGGTGTCAAGTATAGGAAGCCAGACCCAACTTGAATTCTTGGTATTGTATAGAAAGTGTTCCTATCCACTGAGCCACTCCCAATGCTACCCATTAGGATTCTCTAGGACAAAGACAACACAGCAACACAGTGGAAGAATTCCACTTCCTAGTACACAGTGTTCTCAGACCTGACCCAGGATGCTTCCGGCATCATTCTTGGCACTGTGTGGCATGGTGGCATGCAAAGTGCACATTTGTGCATTCGGAATCAAGGCTGTCCAAAGTCATAAAACACAGCTGGAGGGGGATGGCACACACCTTTAATCCCAGCACTCAGGAGGTGGAAGCTGGTGCACCTCTCTGTTATTTTCCCCACTTGGATTCCTGGAGTTCCTTGTAACAGTCATGGATGGCTCCACAAAACCTGGCTTATGTGATCAGTGTGGAGAAATCTTTCACTTTCATCTCTCTTTAAAAATATTTTTTGACTTGTTGAAGCTTTGAGTGAGACCTTATTTTGAGGAGATAGTACTACATTCACCTTACGAAGTACATTTTCTGAGGAGAATGCCTGGGTGTTTGGGTTTTCATCACTTGCCCAAGTTGTCCTTTAGAGATTATTGGAAAATTATTGAGAATGATACAGTCACCTGCCAGGACAACCTCCAGGAACTGTTGTGCCTGATGCCTCTGGATAGCACAAATGCCATCATTGTCTGCATCATGAGGCTAAAGCCTTTGCAGAATGACCTACTGCTTCCCCCTGGCCAAGTAGCTATGCTTGCATGGCTCTGATGTAGAACCAGGCAGAATCACTTTAAAGCTCTTCTCAATGTTTGCTTCCATGTCTCCCTAATAACAGGTCACTTGTATGATCATGTTGTTCCCAGTATGGTCCCAATGAGCAGTTCAGAGATGATGGAATATTAAGTTCTGAGGACAGGGGTGGTTAGGGATGGATCCCAGAACTCAAGATAAGGAGGGAGTTCATTGATGTCTCTGAGTTTCTGTCATGTGAATTAAAGTCGGGTATATGAGCCCTTTCTTAACACAACATAACAAGATATCAAAATATCAATTATTGGGGGAACCCATTTTCACCAAAAAACCCAAAACACTCCTTAGTTAACACAGTGAATATTTCACTTTACCTACACTACCACATCAAGTGGCCGACAGTGGACAGAACATTTGTCTAATAGTTCATAATACGTTTCTCTTCAGAAAAGTTAAATGATGCTTAAGGCTTTGTAGGACACACATATCCACATTTATCCTGTAGGCTTTTTTTCCATTAGGTAAAAATAACTTATCTTTAAACCTGGTAGCTTTTAAACACCATCAACCATTCATGAATAAATTATTCTCTTGACTTATAGTTTTATCAGACTCTAACTTACAGACACAAGCTAACTAAAAGGGAAGAGCAGTTTGAGTAATAAACAAGAATGTATTTGACTGAATAATCAAAATGGGACTTGTCTTCTTGCTTATCATCCTCCCTTACACAGACTTGGACAAGCCCAAGCAAAGACTTTAATAGGCTTTTAAAGTAACTTTCATAATACAGTAGACCATACAATGCTGTTTAGATCATTTTATTTCTATAATAAACCCTCATTAAGTATATTTATCTAATGATATGACAGAACTGAAAGGAAAAGGAATATAAAAAATATCTGCATGTGTTAAACATTAGCTTTTGCAGTAGATTTATAAATAAATTACAGATAATTTATAGAATCATGCCATACTTATAATTGCATGTTTAAAGCAATCTTCTTATGGTAATTGCATTGTATGGCTGACTCTAAGAAGGGGGAAATTACAAATTTATATTTCCCAAGTTTACAGAGATGGGCTGTCTTTTATAGGTAACATTGTATTGTGTACGATTCAGAGGGGAAAATGAAGCTTCCATTCCAGTGTGACTCAGACCCCATTACTAAATGTTCAGAAGGCTCAGAATAAAAAATGAGGTTCAGTGTTTCTCAAAAAGGCCCTTGCTTAAATTCCAAATTAATTTTCAAACAAAACTGCTACAAAAGAATCAATACACTTTGCATGACAAACCAGAACTCTGTGAGACCCTTCAAGATAAATGATAGCTCGGTGCTTCTTTGAGAGGAATGGAAACGACGCATAGGCTCTCCTTTGAGAGGTAGGGAAGATTTCAAGTGTGCACGCAGCCTCCTGGTGCACGCTGGATCTCATTCACCCTCCCGGAATTATTGCAACATGAGAACCAAGGGTTTGGCTATAAAATACCCGAGGAACTAAAATATCCAAATCCACTAACCTCAAACGTGTTATCTATTGCTGAGACAGTTCTGCCTGACACCCGAGATGGGGACAATGACATGAATTAAGTTGCCTTTGATGTAGGAAGCAAAACACTAAGATATTCACTCCTCAGAGTCCTTAACAGCAGCTAGGGGGCAGATTGAGGGTCCCATTAACCCATAGAGTCTACATGGAAGTTGATAGTTAGGCTGTCAATCAAGGACCAATGGTTTTTGGCCATGTACTCCCTGCTCTTCCGGTGAGCAAATCGTCAATGAACAGAACGTCCCTGGCCTCAGGAAGTTCACATTTAGCTTCTGTAACTCCTATTAGAACATAATTGAGCTTCTGAAGTATCCCTGGCACAGGACAGGTTCAGGAACAGAAGACCTTGTCATTTGTAGCGTAAGCTTTATGGTGATTCTCAGTCTTCCTCACACTGCGACCCTTTCATACAATTCTTCATGTTGTGGTGATTCCCGACCATAAAATTATTTCAGTGCTACTTCAAAACTGAAATTTTGCTACCGTTATGAATCGTAGTGTAAATATTTGTCCCGACCCACAGGTTGAGAACCACTGCGAGAACCACTGCCTTAGAGGGAGTTTCCTTTCTAATTTAGATACACCCTACAGGGAATAGCTAGTGCTCACCATTAGGGCAAGAGTGTTTTCACTGTAGTCACCTGTTAGCTACAAGAAACAGCAGTGTGTAAGACTGCAGTTTAGAAGATCTGTTTGATACAAACGTACTCCAGATGGAAGCGAAAAGCTCTCCAATGTCTCGCCTCAGCTACCTGCTCCCCTGGGCCTTAAAGTTCTTCCTGGAGCTCCTCAAATATTTCAGGGAACAGTTTTGTCACTGCTACCCCGCTTCTTCTTTTCGACTCATGCCTGTTATTATTTTTAGCTTCAAAATAAGGGCTACTCCTACGAACTTTCGATTTTAAGCCTGCAACTTAGGATATTCATTTTTTTAAATTTATTTTTATTTTTTTATTTTATTTTTTTTTTTATTTTTTGGTTTTTCGAGACAGGGTTTCTCTGTGGCTTTGGAGCCTGCGCTGGAACTAGCTCTTGTAGACCAGGCTGGTCTCTAACTCACAAAGATCCGCCTGCCTCTGCCTCCCGAGTGCTGGGATTAAAGGCGTGCGCCACCACCGCCCGGCAACTTAGGATATTCATAAGTCGGTTTGTTCTCTGGACCCCATAAATGTGTTATTACCTTAGGTGGGAGTTCATGTAGTGGCCAGAAACTAACAAACCGACACAAGTCCACATTGAGAAGAGAGCTGATTCTGCAGCGGCCGGGAGCGCTCCGGAACAACACAGAGCGGAAGCATACCTTGAGATGTATAAAGTCCCGCCATGTACATTACTTTGTTTCCTACCACGTAGCTTGGTAAGAAATAGACCATTGTAATTGTTTTCTAAAGTCTGCAACGTTCTCTTCTTTCAGACACCCCTACCTACTGCTCCAAATGTTTATGTTCTATGACCAGATCCCTCATGTCTACCAGAGAAGTCACTATAGCATTATTCTTTGTATTTATTTCTCCTGTGTTCCCTGACCCCTCCTACATTACCCCTCTGAAGCCATTAAAACATTGCAGGCTATGGAAATCACCCTCAGCTATAGAGAGCAGTGTGCAGTCTTCCCAACCTCTGATGCTAATCTCTTGAGTGGGTAAATCTTTGGATTCCCCTTCACCTCTAAGGCTCTGTCACACCACAACGGTGAGCTTCCCGGGTTAGAGGTTCTTAGCTGATGCGATCTGTTTAGACACTGTGTTGAAAAAGGGTGAAAGCCAGAGGCACCTGGGCACCTGGTGAGCCTCCCAGGTCAGTGCTCTGAGCAGCAGTAGGCTAGATTCAACGCACATCTTTTCATGGTCACTGAGCTTAAAATGATCATTCCAAGGAGAAAAGGGGAGAAACAAGAGAACACGAGATTGCCTCTTTATTGTTCTGATTTCTGCTCTGCGCTTCCATGACATCTTATAAATTCCAAGCATCACGGGCATCTTTTATTTGTATGTTTGGAGCATGCTGCTACTTAAAGAAAAATTAACAGTTTTTCTAGAGGCAGAAGGGTGGTCAAGATGAGCTGCAGCAGCTCCTTGTAGCCTGAAGACGCTTGTGTTTAAGGCTTTATTTGGAACGTGGCACTTTATAATTGACAGACCTGACGAGCATCTTGGTTTCGTCGGCTGCATGTCAGGATTCCTGCCCTATATTTCCATATCACCGAGCACTTCCAGTGTGTCCTTGAACTAATTTAAAATCTCCCTGGGTTTCAGGTTCCCCATCTTTGTTGAAGGCCCCTCGTCATTTGCCACGCACTTGCAGAAAGCTCCTGAGCGTGCCGTCTGCTGGCCTCAGCCTTGAGAGATTTCTTATCTCTTTACTTGCGACTGTGACTCTGATGTCTATTTGCTTATCCTTTAGAGAGAGGAACTCATATTGTACATCTCATCCCCCAAACAGAACGCGGATTGCATCAGTCTGAAAAAAAAAACAAAACTATTAATGTCTTTTAGAGCCAAACCCAGTTTCTCCACATAAACTTTTCAGTTTTTTTTCCTTCCTGTGTTTTACTTCTTATTAGGAAAACAACATTTATTATGACTTTTGCAAGCCAGTATTTAAGGCTTACAGTTGTCCATGTCCTCTCAAATTCTGTGTTTTAATTACTACTTGGAGAAGGAAGGCATTATAAGAGAGTGATGGCCAGACTCCTATGTTTACAATTGATTTATGGCATTAAAATATCTTACGTAGTAACTGGGACTTTAAATACAGAACTTTCTTTCCCACACATTAGGGAGACAAAGCCAAGAGTACATTCTGTTGGAAGCATATAGAAGCAAATTGGCAAAGATCAGGGGAGGGAGGCAGGTTGTTTTAAAACATTAAGAAAAGAAAATGTCTAAATTCAAAGGAGGTCGGATTCTTCACTGACCCAGGGCTTCGGAGAAGGAAACTGACATGTGTAACCTTGTCCTCATTCTTTTTTACCTCCATGGACAAAGAGCCCCATCAGAGTGAACCGTGTAAAGAATTTGCTTTCTTTCTCTGGCTCGAGCATGGAGGAATTAGCTCCCGGGGTGAAGCAAGGTGAAAAGAAGGTACATTGGGGAAATAAACAATGTTCACAGGCAAGAGAAAGTTTGAAGCAAGCATATGGTTGAAATGCTCAAGTCGATTTCAGATCAAGCTGAGAGAGTTGAGATCCGTGGGTTCAGGGATCCAGTTCAGTGCACACTCCTACTGTGCCCGACTACTAATTGCATCCTATGTTTGTCAATCAAATATTTGCAATTAACAAAAATATTCCCTTAAGAGACATAGAACAGAGCTGGCAAAGGGGTCTGGCACTCTGCTAAGTAGAGCGAGCTGCACACAGAAAATAAAATAAAATATGGTATTAAAACTACTCTGCAGCTGATAACACCGCTAGACACTCCCAGTCAAAACATTAACAAGCAGACTAGGTGGCATGGGGGCTTTTCAAAGGGATTTTGTTCAAAGAACAGAAACTTTGATCTCAGTGTCTCTGACCCCTCCTCCACCTCTGATTCCTCAATCTACAAGTACATATAGTGGTTTAATTTAATTCTCTGCATAATTTGCCTTAGGATAAAAGTTGATCTAGTTTTTTTTCAGTCCAATTTTCCAAATGCTCTACTTTCCCCCCTCCCCCTCCCACACAGATTTCAAGAGGGGAGGCTGAAGAGGAAAAAGGTGACTGGAATATTAAGGACTATCAGATAGTCAGAGGAAACTCTAATTTGTAAATTGGTAGAAATGCCAGTAATTTGTTGGGAATTGAAGACCTTCTGTATTCACAAGTGAAGCTTGGCAGCTGTGCACTGTTGTTTTGTAAATCAATATTACATCTGAAGGTGGTGTTTGAATGCTTGTGTGTCATTGGGGTTTGTCTCCAACATAGTTCTGCAGTAAGAAATGTTAAAACAAAACAAACACAATTCCTTCCCGGTCCTTTAGGATAAATTCCAAATACAATTCCACAATAGGGATATAACATTCAAATCAAGATAGACCTTGGGTAATTAATAAGTTTCCTCGACCACAAAATGCCATGGAATGGAAGCTCCCTCCCAAGATTCCACAAGAAAGGACTACGCGGCTGTCAGATTGACAAAAGTCAAGCAGAGGTGAGACAATGCTCACCACTGCAAAAAGAGCGTTGTGCATAATGAACAGAATAGGCATGCCTGTTTAGGAGATTAAGGGGAATCCAAGGTGACTTGGGGTCACACAGGAAGTCACAACAGCCACTAACTGGAAAAGTGAGCATTAAAAAGTCGTCATTTGGCTTAAATAAACTCATCTTCATCATTATTGGATACTGCATAGGTTTAAATCAAAATTAATTGCTTGAGTGAGTTTTTCGGTTTTGTCTGGTCTTTATCAGGCTCGGAGCTGCAGTGATTTTGTGCTGTGATTCTGGTAGCCGAAGAAGAGAGCTGTCTTTTGACTGCTGACAATTCTCCCTGTGTGGACTGCACTGTCGTGAGCAGCCACAAAAAATGGGGAATATGATCAGTGAAAGATATTGTCCCATTTCCTCTAATTATCCTTTAAGTTTGTGGGTATACGTGTGTGTGTGTGTGTGTGTGTGTGTGTGAGTGTGTGTGTGTGTGCGTGCGTGCAGGGTAGGGCTACGCATGTGTGTACTTTAGTGTAGGGGTGCGTGCACATGCATGTGTCTGTGTGTCTGTGTGTGTGTGTGTGTGTCCATGCATATGTGGAGGTTAGAAGGAAATGTCAAGTGTCTTCTTAGATCATTCTCTACTGTATTTTGTGAGTCAGGGTCTCTCACTGCACCTCCCATCTTGTTGCTAAGATGGCTGGCCAGCAAGCTTCAGCATCCCTTCTGTCTTCACTCTAATCTTCTGTCGGATTTGGGATTATAGCTGTGTGTAATCCTGCCTAGTTTTTAATTGATGCTGGGATGGGAACTCAGATCCTCACAGATACCAAGCAGTTCACCTACGGATCATTCTAACTGGCCTCCACAATGTTTTTTTTTTTCATAGATGATGCCAAATGGTACTGCCATTCTGGCTCCATTAACCAGATAATCATCACCTTATTAGTTTACTTTAATAAGATAGTCCACATTAGAGGTTCTGAAAATGCTAGTCCAAGCTCATGATGGTGCTAAACAGTATTCTTGCACTGGTTCAATGGCTTCCAAAGATTTTTTTAAAAGTATCCCATCCTTCATTAATAAAACTTTTGAAGACATTTTTAATATATTTATATAACCACATTATTAAATCATATGTATTATAAACCATTATTAAAATAGAAGGTTTAACAGGACAGAATGTTCCTATCTTCCCAAATTCCATCTTCATTTAGGCTCCTAGATCACTCTCCCCCATGAGAGGCACATGAACTTGGCAGGGGCCAGGTCTTCCTGAGTGGTCTGGGTCTTTGCTGACCAGAAGCCAAGCAGCAAGCAGCCAGCCCTGTGTGCCACCACAGAACAGCAGCACAGATCTGAGGATGAAGTGGGAAAATGGAAGCACTTATCCTTGCAAAGCTGTGTTCACTCCGACTCCATCAGCACAGAAGCACAGGCACAGAGCCCACTCCTAACCAGACACAACTGAAGAAGTCTCTTGAACAATTCTTTTTGATTAAGCTCAAGTACCATTTAATAATGGTGGAGATTGATTTTTTTTGGTACCCTTCGAGGGATTTACACAATACCTTTGGTTTGGGCAAGAGGGAGGAAAATACAGATCATCTGTGTGTGTGTGTGTGTGTGTGTGTGTGTGTGTGTGTGTGTGTAGAGGTGAGTGTTTAAAATTACAGGGGAATCTGCTTGAGTAAAGATGGTAAAAACTATTTGATTTACTAGGGGATGCTGGTTCTGTAGTCCTTATGCTAGTTGACTTTTAAGATCAGGTTTAGTTGACCAGAGAGTGCCCCTTCACCTTTTTTTTTCCTCTACTACTTCTCTGTAAAATAGAGACAATTTGTAGAGTCCTTCTGCTTATTAGGAATATTTTTAATGAAGCGAATCATACAGTATATTGTGTTTGTTCAGGAAATCACAGCCATTCTTATTGAACAGCTGGAAAAGACTATGAACCCCAGGCTCAGCCTAGAAAAGCCATTCCGTTCCCACTTGGACTCAACAGCAATTAGAACAAGTGTGAGAACGTTTTTCTCTTAGGATACAGCATCTTTTCCTGGTATTATAATTAGTTCTCACAACAGTTTTGAAAGAGAGAGTAAAGTGTGATTTTTTTTCCCTATCTTAGAGATAACAGAAGATTGATAAGCCATTATCATTCAGTGGTAGAGCTTAAAATCAAAAATCAGGATTTCTGATGTTCAGAGAAGAAGCTGAATGGAAGCAGATATGTTTGCTGCATGTTACTATCCGAAACCTCAATCAGATAGACGACTATATGTGTGTGTGCATGTGTGTGCATAAGGGTTTCTCTTCACTCAGGTCTTTTTAATCCCTGTCTATCCTATCTCCTCTTCTACCTCTCCCTCCCTCCTTTATTCTCCCTGTCCTTCCTTCCTTTCCTTTCCCTCTCCCTCCTCCAGCAAATGACTTGGTGACAAAATAAATATCAGAGCAGGATGAACTGAAGAAACTACAAGGTATCTGTTACATCTCTTATCCATTAAAGTTTGGCTTTTATTATTGTCTTGAAGCATAATAAATCGTAAATGTCTATACGTCTGATGAACATGTGTTTAATTTTTCCTTCCACAAAGTTAAATTAAAATAGACTTTGTAAAAAGGAGAGGAGGGAGGAAGAGAAGGCAGGAAGGAGGAAGTGAAGGACAGAGGAGAGGAAATGTTTCTGTCCTTGATCCTCCCTGGCTCTTCTCCTAACACCTTGTGAACTGGTGCCTTCTAAACTCCCTTTTGTCTGCTTCAAGACAGACACACTTAGGCATTTTCTCCAGCTTCCCGTCTTCACTGTGTTAAATAGTGTTCTTCCAGAATTTATGCTTACTTAGAAATGGGTCTTTTGAGAATGTAATTAGCTACACAACTAGTTCCTTCTGCATTAAGGCCAGCCTTGAATCTAAGTGACTGGGTCCTTAGCCAGAGTCATATACTAGAAAGAAGTGGGGGCAGGAAGTGGAAAGACAGAGGTCTAAGATCAGGTGTGTTAAAGATTTCTAGCAGCCTGGAGAAGCCAGGCATGTTCTCCAGCTGATGAAAGGGGGTGAATGTGAACCAGTCCTTCTAAAGCCTCTGTTTGCCCCATATTAGTGGCTATCCCTCTTCCAACCAAGCCACAGCGCTCAGTTCTCACCAGAAAGGCTACTAGAGTTACATGGAGAAGCCAAGCACAAAGGAAAGGCGAAACCAAAGTGCAGTCAATTGCTCACTGGAAATTTGGGTTGCATGGAAAGCAACAGAACACCTCTAGGAACTCATCCCCCATCTTCCAGAACCATAATCCCTGTCTCTATAATAAAAGATCAATACATGGTTTGCCTGTGTCCAAATTTTATTTTTCTAGGATTTTTGAAATTCCAAAGATTGGACTCTGGGCTTTGCATACACTAGGAAAATGTTCTGCCCTTGAACTATCTACATGTTCTGCTTGTGAATAAATAAATGAAGAAAGGAAAGAAAAACAGCCTCACTATGAAGTGTGCTAGGTCATCTTGTGAGTTTTTGAAGGAAAAAAAATATTTACTTGAGTCTATAAACACAGGAAAGAAAAAACATGCTTTATTACCTAACATATTTTCTTTTCTCACTCACTCACTTCCCACTCTAAATAAACACATGATTCCTAGGCACTATTCATACTAGAGTGGTGTGGGCATATTCCAAGCAAAATAGTACAAGAATAGTTGAGAAAAACACAAACTGAATTGTGTTGAATCCAGCTTGCAGCCCCAGCCAGATGCTGCATGGAGTTAGCCATGCCCTGTCAGACAGTTATATGGGACCTGAACACATCTTCAGGGCCACGCTCATTTTCATAATAAACTTGTCTCACTTCTTCTGCACAGTTTTCTCTGGTTTACCATCTGAGAATAACAAATACTAAACAGAACGAGTATTTTTTGCTGAGTTCAAGCTCAGTCGCTCTGCTTACATTTTCATGGTTTTATCTCAGCGTCTATAGCTTCCCACATAGAATCTATATTTCTTTGCTACAGTAGTTATAGCATGTGTCTGGCTGTAGCTTAATCCTATAATTTTAGCAGTACAGCATGAAGGTGGGAATAGACGCCATCCATAAATTTGGCTGGAAATGTGTCTTTCAGTATGCTGCCTCTTTAGAAACAAAAGTAGTATTTTAAGCCAGCTACAAAGCAAGCAGAGATGCCGAAAAAAAGCTTCTCACCCCTCTGTGTTTATAACAGTTGTGCTTGCTTGGAAGCAAGCCACAAGGTGTGTTCTACTTGGAGGTACATGTGACAAAGCTAAAGATAGAACTAGGAAAATTAGATCTTTAAAACCGAGCAGCATTCCCAAGAATGAGGTCATTTTGGCCACACTAATCGTAGAAAGCAGAGTGAACCCCCTCCTCCCTGCCAAGTTGCGCTTAAAGTTCTGACCCTTGAGCAGTAGCGTATGATAAATCGCAATTCTCTGCTTTACCCTGGGCCTCCTGGACTGCCTATGGGCTCTAATGCAGCCCACTGAGCTACTTTGGAGGCAAATGATGCATTTTTAAATAACACATTAATATTAAAATGATTTCAATGAGAAGATCAAGGGCAAAACCATTTATTCCTTCACAGAATTTTAAGTCTCACATAAAACTCACGCCACTTCCCTGTGTGTGTCAGACGGTATGGGTCCCCTTAAAACACGGGAGCAGCCGCCAAGAGTGAAGCGCTACACGTGTGAGGATATTAAATGATGACAGAGCTTCAGAGCACAGATACACACCTTACAGTGTGTGTGCCATGCATGAAATAATATGCACAGAAAGTGCGTCCTTTGCCTCAGCAGTGCGCTGCCTTTCTTCAGAGGCCGTTTCAGCATCGTGAGCAAGTGTCCTGCTCTGCAGTATCAATGCTCCCTTTCTCCAAGGGAAACTAAAAGGAAGGTGCGTGCATTTTCTTCACTCTTTGTTATTCTTTTTAGTTAGTGC
>JAQHUG010000106.1:4485082-4499732 GCA_028555095.1 Dicrostonyx torquatus | reverse complement strand
CCCTACGTGGATGGTGGTCCCCAGCAGCTTTGTGGCGACTAGCGGGTAGGCAAGAGAGAGACACGGATGCACCATGTAAAGATGAACATTTATTAAGTGGAGAGAGAGAGAGAGAGAGAAGGAAAGAAGGAGAGAGAGAGAGAGAGAGAGAGAGAGAGAGAGAGAGAAGAGAAGAGAAGAAGAAGCACAGCTGCCTCTCCGAAGAGAAGGAACAGAAGAGAGAAGATCTAAGAACTGCAGGCAGGCTGTAGACAGGCAAGGAGTGGGCATGGCGTGTCTCTTAAAGAGACAGAATCTATTACACCCTTCACCCTAGATTTCCTTACTCTTTTCAAAGTTATGTGCTCCTCTACCAAGGTCTAGAAATAGAGTGGCTTTAACCCTGGTCTTTGGCATGTTGGGTAAAATCTCTCAGAGTTTGCAGACTGGCTCCAGTGCCCTAGAGTGAAAGGCAATTGGCCCTTCAAGAGAGTACTGACTTTCTGCCAACAGGTAGGATATCTCATCTCTCTGTCTGTTGGTGGAATAATAATTGTGCATGAGGAAGAAAGTCAGAAGCAAAAGTCTTTGAAAAAATTAAAGTTCTCTAATACCAAGTCTGAGCTATGCACATATTGTTATCACCAGAAAATCCTGCTTTAGGAAACCCAGGAAGAAAGGAAGGTCATGTGACACAAATCAACAGACAGATGAAAAACTGTCTGGACTCTGCAGCAGATTTCAACCCAAGCCTGGCATAACAGACTTATGAGGCACCACTGATGTGGGATTCCCCTCTGTATGCTGTGAATACCATTTGTTAATAAAGAAACTGTCTTGGGCCTGCGTAGAGCAGGATAGCAGTTGGCGGGGAAGACTAAATTGAGTGCTGGGAAAAAGAGGGTGGAGTCAGAAGAAGCCATGTAGCCCCACCCAAGACAGACACCTGAACCTTACCCAGTGGGGATAAACAGATTAACAGAAATGGGTTAAATTAAGATGTAGACGTTAGCCAATAAGAAGCTAGAGATAATGGGCCAAGCAGTGATTTAATTAATACAGTTTCTGTGCAGTTATTTCAGAGCTGAGCCTCTGAGAACCAATGAGCAGACTCCTACAACATACCACCACCTGAAAGACAGCCAGAAGACACATGGTAGGACAGAGAAGGAAGTCTACATGCTTTCCATCCCTGGCACAAAGTCTTAGGGCCCAAGAAGAGAGTTCTGCAGAGAAATTTCTTACTTTGGACCACAGCATCCAGTTCTACGTGTTTTAATGTCATCATTCAATGGGAACTGCCAGAAAGGGGCTGGGACAGTTGACTTTGTGTTGGTGTCAGTTACAGAAAGCCCAGAGAGGTTGGAAGCAACTTGCCCTTGGCCTGACACTCTTATTATTGGTCACCAAGTCCTTCCTTGAAGAATGATCTGGGAGTTTCTTCTATATGTCCACCACAGGCTTCCATCAAGCAAGTGTATTCACTTGAAGGCAGCACTAAAGGTAACAATGGTTTTGAGGAGTTCCCTTCCCTCCAAGGGGTATCAGCTGTTGGAGGCTGTGGAAGTATACAGCATATGACAATTGATAACTCAGGTATCAACCCACCAGAAGAATAATTCTCTGGTGGAGTTTAATCCTGTCCTGAAAAGGCCAGTCGACTCTAGAAACTGTTGTTCACATTTGTGAAAGCAGCTTGGTGTCTCCCCAATACCTGTATTGTAGTGTGTAATATCATGTGATTTGTGTGTGTGTGTGTGTGTGTGTGATATCATTATTACATCTCAGTCTTATGGACACATATATCCTGGTGGTTAAAAAGATGACTTCTCATTAAACTACATGATTTTGACATATAGAAAATATACTAGAACATGCTTCATTACTAGATCTATTTGTCCTATCAGGACTATAGACACTTAAAAGCCTGCTTTGTTCCTTTTTCTTAGACTAACTGCACACCATTAGCTGATTCTTATATCTCAGAACAAGTTCAAACTAGAATAACGTTTTTTTTTTTTGTAAATGGATCATAAGTTTAAAACCTTACAGCTATTCACAAGGTCAGAGTTACAGGTGTCCAACCAAGGTTGCTACACAAAGCACCCTAAGAAAAGCATGCCAGTTCTTTGCTTGTCAAGTATATATATGAGTTGTCACTGGGCCCCCTGCCTTTGTCTAGCCACAGTCTTACTCCTAAAACCTTGGAACCTCGTGTTGCTTAAATGCCTCAGCCCCTTATTTACTTATCTAGCAATGTGCTTTTGACCAATGATAGGTAACTCTGGCAATTGTTTTATGATTGCTCCAAGCTTTCTTAAAGGGAGAAAGTTTGGAGGCTAAGGGAGAAGACGCTGGGAGAAATTAGAAGTAGGACAGGAGACTTATAATAGAAGCAGAAGAATAGAGGGCCTGATTTGGAAGAACACTGAGTGAGAGAATTTATTCATTTGCCCTCAGACACCCTAAGAAAATCTCCTTCTGCTAGCTGTAGTGTCCACTCTGGACTCTGAATAGGACATTGAGGCCGGACCCCAAAGGACCTCGTTAATCAGCCATAAAGCTTTATGCAAAAAAGTCACATGCTTTCCTTCTGTTTCTCTGAAGACAGCAATAAAAACGTTTACATAGAAGTGGGGAGAAGAGTTGTCAGCCCAGATCTAATTAATACTAATAATGTTAGTATTTTCACCAAGCAAAAACACATGTGTAAGACATGCAAATATTCCTATTTTTTGTAAATTGTTAAGAGTTTATGAGGGGCTGTGAGATAGTTCAGTGGGTAAGGGCACTTGTTGACAAGACCTAAGTCAGATATTCAGAAGTCACTAAGTGGGAGGAGAAAACAGACTCCAAGAAGGGAAGCTGACCTTTGACTTCACATGTAGGTCATGACCCATGCACATCCACAGTTGATAAATTAATTAATTTGTCTAACATTAATTAATGCTTGATAAATTAATATTAATTAATGTTAGATAGTAAGAAGAGTGTGTGAGAGCTTTGAGAGCAAAGAGCTTAACAGTTGCTCATGCAAGTCATCTTTTCAGCTGTAAATGCTACACTTATTCCCCACTATGTATGTTCTTCCCTTTGCCTCAAGAGGCCCATAATGGCCCTTTGATTTAGAATGAAATTATTCTGAAATGAACATTTCACATGAATAAAAGCATCGAGGGGAAAGAATGCTGTCTTTGGCAGTCAAGTAAAGAGAAGGCCTCATCAAGTGACCGCTGGTCTTTGTGTAAGAAACTGCATCCCTGAGTGAGAAGCTTCCTTAGCTTAGAAATGCTGGACCTTGCTTAGCCTGGAACAGGCAGCGCGGGACCAGCGGGACTGCCCTGCTAAGGGGAGGAGAATGTAATCCTCTGGCTGTGACTCTGAAAACCTTCACCTGTTTTTCCCAGAAGGCAAATGAGTCTACCCCACTCCTGTCTTGTGATCAAAGAGTGTGTATAAGCCAAAAAGAGGCAGGGTTTGTTCCCCAGTAGTGGCTCCTAAGAAGCCAAGGCAAGGTGTTAGAAGGCAGCTGGATGGCCAGCCATAGGAAGTGTCACTGTTTGATAATGAGCAAAGAGGGGAACAAAATTTGCCTTGAGCCAAACACTGAATATCAGCTTTGGGATGTGATCATTTCACTGGAAATATAGAGAAGGCAAAAGGGTTTGTGAGGGCTAAATCACTATTGAGTTAGGTATAGTTTATGTGAAACCTGCCCTTTGATTCAATGTGTTTTCATCTGATTTAGCTATGCATGTCTGCTGCAACTGTGATACACAGAAAGGCTGGCTATTGTCCTATTACTACCAGGTTCTGTCACGAAGGATGAGTTTGGAAAGGTGTGTCTGTCTTTCGTGATGTTGACTCGGGGAACCTCTGCTGACTTCCTCAGAAGCAGTTTCAAGGCTGAAGATGCGTGACTGATAACGCCCCAACTTGGGTCACTTCTATTCTTTTCTATAGGCATGGCTCAAGCTCCACCTAGCCACACTTACAGCCTCCTGACTGAAGACAATTAGGGGGTGGCATATTCTCAAAAGCCTCCCATATTAATTGCCAATTCTGTTATTGTTGTTCATGGCAGCAATGGGAATTAGGATGTTTATTTTTGCTTTCAATCATCAATTGATCTTATTCACCACAATAAAAGGTCTGTGGATCTTAGTTACATACATTGACAGAAGTCACAAAAGGTCAGTGGCAGAGCCAGGGTTCAATCCAGGCCCTCTGGCTTCTGTTCATATCATGAAGACATGAACTAGAAAGTCAAACTTGATTGAATTTTTGGAGACACTAGAGACAACTAAAAGCTATTCCCAACTCTTTCCCCTTGATTCTGACTATCTTAAAGTTTGGAAATATATGTGTTTCTTTTCTCAAGGACACTGTGCAACTAGGAAAAGACACATAGCGCATTTTGGCTCAGGATCTTTAAAAAAAAAACTCAGGAAATTCCTGGAAATTTCCCCCCTTGGTATAAAAGGACAAGGGCCAGTGAGGCTCATGCAACATGGTCTGCTTCCAGCTGCCTTAACCATAACAACCTGACTAGAGAAAAATTGGCTACATCATGACCATGAAAGAGACATCAAAGGAGTGACAACAAAGGCAGACTTCACTTTTTTAAGCCAGGAAAACATACCTTCTACCTCCCACCTAGCACCACATGGCTTGTTATACCAGAAAGCAGAAACTGCACTGGTGGCCACACTGAACAACAGACTTGGGCTTCTTATATATGATACAGGGTATAAAGACTGTCTATTTTGCAGAAGCTAGTGTGGGCATTTTTCCTTTTAAATTGAAAGTAAGTTATAAAGTATAAATTCCCCATAAACTTGGGAGAGTGGCTTGGGAAGGTAGCAACTAGGTTTTATTTCTCTTCATTGTATTAACTGTGTGTTTTCATTCATCGAGTGATCCTCTGGGTTTTGAAAGTTCATAGAAGACCCAGCCCTAAAGGAGTTTAGAATGTATTAACTGGCTCCTTTGCAAAATTGTGTAATTCCTGATACGGCACCACAGAGAAAACAAAGACTTATTAAACTATTAGTTGCTAAATTGAAAGATACGGGATCACTTCTACTGTAATTTGAAAACAGTCTCTAAGATCTACTGAGTGCTCACCACATTCTAAGCCCTATTTTAAGTACTATATATAAAGCAAGTAGCTGAATCTTAGGATGGTTCTGTGAATAAACATGACGCCACCCACATTTCACTCCCGGTGTGGTTGAGGTGCAGTGGTGTTACACGTGTTGACAGAATTCACAGATGGTCGTTGGCAGAGCCAGGATTCAATCCAGGCTCCCTGGCTTCTATCCACTGCTCCCCTGGGATCCCATCAGTGTCAGAGGCATGCTTTCTGGTCCATCTCTCTGTGACCTTGGGTGCAGTCTTTACACACTTGCTTCCCTAAGTTTATCATTAGGATAACAGTTGGCTAATGTGCACAGTAGGAAGCTGTTATGCTGCACATGGTAGGGCAGCATAAATGGCCCCTACAGTAACTGCACATGGTGGGGCAGCATAAATGATCACTGCTTTTGCTCTAATGTTTCCCATGAAGTCTTAGCACCATTCTATGGAAACAGGGAGATGAGGTTGTCCCTCGAGAATAGATTGTAGTTCTTAAAATGTAAGCTGGGCTTCACCTTGACTTATATGTCTTCAGGGGAAAAAATATGTCTAGGTTTCTATTTCAAACTGGGCAAAATGAAAGTCACACCAACTTTCAATAGACCCTCTGAAGAGCTAATGATTATCTTGGTGAAAGTGATTATTAAGAAATCTAAGAAGGATCTCAGGCATTGTGCATATGGTGGAGGGCCTGCAGTAGAACAGAAATCATGAATTACATACTGGGAAATGAATCACTGTATTTTCCCTGAGGGAATACTGTCCTGGGTTCTCTCTCACTCTTTTGCCACACAGCATATGAAGCTATTAGCTTATCAAGACTGTGTAACAAGGCACCTGACACACAGTGGTGCTACATTGTTCTAAAGCAGAGAAGCCAAAGGAAGCAGGATGCACAGATATGTTTCACTAATTCAATTAAACTAGGCTGAAACACGATGGTGTAAAGGAATGAGAGTAGACACCTGAGATGCTCTTTAAAAGTCACAATACTTGTCAACTCAGAAGATGGAGGAGTAACAGAAAGTTTTTATTCTAAAAGAGACCCACAAAAGGTAAAGAAGTCCTGATGGGGAAGAGAGGGTCTTGGAGTAGGCACTTTCCTAAAAATGTAACTGTTGCAGGTTTGTAGGCCGAGACTGCTCATTCATTTCCCAGCCACCCAGACCTGAATAGCCACAAAGAAACTATATTAATTACAATACCGTTTGACCTATTAGCTCAGTCTTCTTATTAACTAACTCTTACATCTCAAATTAATTCATTTCTATCACGAGGCTGTGACTTATCAGGTAAGGTTCTGGTGTCTGTCTCTTTCTGAGGCTACGTGGCATCTCTCTGACTCTGCCTACTCTCTCTCTAGATCCCTTCCAGCCTGGTTTTATTTTGCCCTGCCATAGGCCAAAGCAGCTTTATTCATTAACCAGTAAAAGCAACACATATACAGAAGAACATCCCACATCACAGGTTATCAGCAGGGACAGTGAGTTCTGAGAAAGATTGAGAGTGAATTCCTTAGGAAAAGACAGCTTCCTGGAAGAAACCAAGAGAAGATGTCTCTGTTGACAGAGGTTTCTGTCCCACCCAGTCTCACAGCCATTCAGTCCCAAAGAAACACACAGAGGATTTCATTAATAATAAACTGATTGGTCTATTAGCTCAGGCTTCTTATTGACTCTTATAACTTCTATTAGCCCATAATTCTTGTCTGTGTTAGTCACATGGTTTGGTACCTTTATCAGTGAGGCATTCTCATCTTGCTTCCTCTGTGTCTGGCTTCCTCTGTGATGACTTCAGACTGACTCTTTCCTCTTCCCAGAAATCTCCTGTTCTTGTCACCCTGCCTCTACTTTCTGCCTGGTCACCCCACCTATACTTCCTGCCTGGATACTGACCAATCAGCATTTTATTAAAATAATACAAGTGACAGGATAATAGACCATTGTCCCACAATACTTTCACCCCCCCCGTTTTTTGTTCAAAACAAGATCTCTGAATCTAACATCTTTTGTTTAGCTTTTTGTCCAGACCATTATCCATAGCATCTTGTAACCAACACTCTAAACAAAGGTAAATATCCATAATCCATTTTGGGGGATTGTGGGCATAGTTTTCTAGGCTACTTCTTGCTGATTGGGGGCACTGATAATCTTATGGGAACTTAAGAAAATTTACAATTATGATCAAGTCCTGACTGGAGTATTCTGTGAGGCTTGATCATCACAGCCAGCAGTCATGAAACTGTTCAGGATGTAGAACTCAGACATCTGGGCCATCTGCTCCTATCAGAGATTTCTCAGGGGGGTCTTCCTTGATCAAATCTGATTCACAGCCTCTCTTTTCCTGTGGAGTCAAAAGCAAAAACCTCTTCTCCAAAGTAACAATTTTGAAGTCAAGGCATTTTCAAAATATCTATCGGGTTAATCCAGCAGCATTTATAATCAAATGTCTTTTAGAAGCTGTTGATTCTTCCTTAGCCATCAAACTATTCAAAGACAACATGGCACACCAATGTGACTGGCTAAATGTACATAAAACCCGAGAAAGCTTGGGAAGAGATTCTAGATAAAAAAGAACAGTAGCTTCTTTAAGAGAGGTCTTCCCGGTTTAGCAGTAGAAAAAAAAACCTAAAAGCAAACAAACAAACCAACAAAAAACCAAAACCAGTGTGGTTTTGAAACTGTGGCTTCCTGGGCCGTGCTGCCAGCATGAGCTCTGGCTCTTTCAGGAGGCAGAGCATTTAAATGGGGTTTCTGGGCAGCATACTGCAAGTTACTTGGTGGTGGCATGGGCCAACTGATAACCAGAGTTGAGGTGGTGAGGATGGCTCCCACACGGCAGTCTCAGAGGCAGTGAATGGACTTGTGCCATGTTGGACTGGGTGTAGCAACCAGGCATGGCCATATTTGCCCTAGCAATGCTGCCACTTAGGTTTCTAAGACATGCAAAGCATTTTAAGAAGCAGTCCTGGACAGAAAAGGATTACAGATACACAATAAAGACAAATTCAGATGGACGGAAAAGACCTCTAAATGGATCACAGTGTCAGATAAATTTACGTAGGCTTGGGAGAGAGAAGAAAAAGAATATAGATAGTTATAAAAAGAAGTAAATGGTTTTAATATAAAAAAGGTAACATCTTTAAAGATACAGAGTACAGACAGTCATAGATTAAAATGAGTAAAAAATATAACTCATGTAAAGATGGGATATACACAAAGAGTCTGGATTATGTATACTATTGTGTTTTCTTTGAATTTTTTGACTGCAGAGAGACATTTGATTCTGGGAACTACTAAGATAAACCAACATATATGTTTTAAAGGATTTTTGATTCCAAAATTTGAGTCTAAGGATATGTTACTTTGGAAAAAAGGCTCTTCTTATGTTTCCATAGAGGATGAGAAGCTGTGAATTCACTCCAGCCTAATATGGTTTGATGGACCAAGACCTACTTAAAGTTTGCCATGAGCATCCCCCAAAAATACTTCACCCCAAAAAAGCAGAAAGCAGCTTGAAGAGAACTATGCCAAAATTCCCAAACATTGTTTATAGTTGCTTGTTTACATTTAAGGGGGGGTATGCTATAGAGATGAATACTTTGCATTGGTATGGACACAAATTTAAGGTCCATTTTAATATATGTATATATATTTCTACTCTTGATTAAGGTATTGTGTTTGTGTAGTTCATTTAAAAATGTAATGTATAATTAAGAAATATAGGTTAAGAGATAATCATGTATGATAGTCAAGCTTATAATCATGTTAGTTACGTTTTCTAGATACATAGAGAGATATTTCAGTTAGATTGGTATTCTTCAAATCTTTCAGAGACCTTCAGAATATGACATTTAAAATATTTAAGAACTTAGGCTTTTTTATGACAATGAGACACATCTGCTCCTGGCAGCACCAATTAATTACTTTAAGAGGAAGATGGACATTGAAAAGACTCCTTATGGAGGTTGTTAGCCATTTGGGCAAGAAACTGCTCTTGCCTGGACTGCTTGATGTTATGCTGTATGAACTGAACATGTAGGACTCACAGAAAAATAATGCTGAACTTGATTAAAGGTGAGATGGTCCTTCAGAGTTCCTGATTCATGAAAGAGTCTGCCAGACATTCTGCAGGACACAGAAGAAAGTGACTAACACACTGCCAATATAGGCAAAACTGTATTTCTAATTTCCTGCTTCAGGGAAAAGTCTGTCAGATACTATAGGCCTATAGGCTGAAAATGAATGCCCCAACAATACAGAGAACTTTGGGTGACTATCCAGGCAGTGAGATATGTCTCTGTCAATTCTAGAGTTTTGGAAGTCACTTACAATGCACTTCCTGTTTCCTTAGGTAATATTATATCTATCTGGAGTCTTTGATGGAGTTGAAGAATATTATAATTATAGTTTTCCTTAGTTATGAAAAATAAAGTAGATATAAATATTGTAACTATAATCTTGCTTAATATCTGTTTTGTCATATGCAATTTTACTATGTTAAAGTTAAAACCTTCCTTTTTTATTTAAACAGAAACATGGAGGTGATGTGGGATTCCCCTCTGTATGCTGTGACTACAATTGGTTAATAAAGAAATTGGCTTGGCCTGAAAGGGTAGAGTAGAGCTAGGAGGGGAAAACTAAAGTAAATGTTATGAGAAAGGAGGGTGAATTCAGGAGAAGGAAGTCATGTATCCCTGCCAGAGACAGACATCAGACAGAACCAGTAAAACAGAGCCAAATGATGATACACAGATTAATAGAAATGGGATAAATTAAGATGTAAGAGCTAGTCAATAAGAAGCTAGAGCTAATAGGCCAAGCAGTGATTTAAATAATATAGTTTATGTGTGATTATTTTGGATCTAAGCAGCCAGGAACAAACAAGTGGCCTTCCTACTACATGCCTCCTGCTGTACTGCATTGCTTAGAGCCAGATGGACCTTGCTTATGGAAGGGGTGGGAACAGAGTGGCTGGAGTCAGTGCAAGGGCTTGGTCTTCAGTTATTGCAGAGGTTCATATTCAATTAGTTTATGTTTCTACCTCTGCCTCTTGGCAGGGGAAGGAGCACAGTTGATGCTTCCTTTCCTTAATCCTCCCTTGGAAGGACCTTCACATTACATGTTAATCAGCCCAACATTGAACAACTTCATTTAATAAATGGACCAGGGCTAAAATGGGCCTTATGGCAACAAGTCACAGCGTCAACTTAATAGAAGCTAAAACTTTTGGCTTTCCTCCTTCTCCAGAGAGAGAAGAAAAGGCTGCACACTTAATTGGGACATCTTTTCTCCAAAGGCTTCCCACCTTTTTGCATTAGCCTATACCCATGTCTTGGTCTGATGCTCTACTAAAGGGCATGTTTCAGAGACTGCTCCTTTTACCCCTATCATGCACTCTTAGCCCTCTCTCCTATTTCAGCTCAGGGATACTGCTAGGACCTGGTTATTCACATGGCTACTTTTGAGGGATGGAGGTGGTCATTGCTACATTTGTCTACATTCTATTTTGCATCCAGACCTGGTGACTGCTCTTGACCCAAACTTCACCAAATATGCAAATTTGATGTTCATTTTACTTTTTTTTCTAAAGGAACACAGGAATCTTTAATAAAAATGCTGGTTGGGCAAGGCTATGCATTTTGATTTCTTGGGATTAAGGATGTTATTTACTCCTTTCCTATATTCTTAAACCATCCCCATTTTCCATTAAGAAAAATGTCAAAAATACTGAGAGTTCCCTGATCATTTTGTGTATTTTCTTCTGTGTTGTCAGAGTTGAGACCTTTGACATGCAGGCGTGTGCTGTAAGAAAAATACTAGAGACCTGCTACGTTCACATACCACTCCTTGCTCCTATTCTGTGCATTGTGTAGAACGTGTGCTGTCATTTCTGACAGGCTCTGATCCCACATGCTTTAGATGATATTCCAGAAATGGCCTTTCCTTTACCTTTCCAACTTATCCTACTATTTGTCCTACTCCGCCTTCTTCTTACATGGTCCAGTTTGATTCTACTGTCCATTTTCGGTTCCCGGGTCTCTTCCAGTGCTATTTTCTCACACAGAATTATATCCAACCACCATTTTCTACATATATATATATATATATATATTTACTATATATATATATATATATATTAAGAATTTACTACTCTCACTGTGTATATGTGTTGTGGGACATTTTCCTCTTTTGGCTTTTTGAGGGACCCAGCTCCCAAATAAATGACACACGCAGAGGCTTATTCACAGTTATGAATGCCTGGCCTTAGCTTGGTTTGTTTCTTGCCAGCTTTTCTTAATTTAGCCTGACTACCTTTACCTCTGGACTTTTATGTTTCTATATTTCTCCATATCTTACTTTCCTTCTTATTCCACGGCTGGCTGAGGGGCTGGGTGGCTGGCCTCTGGTGTTCTCCTCTCCTTGTTCTCTTGTTGCTCTTTTTCTCTTCTCCCAGATTTCTCCTTCTATCTATACTCACTGCCTGTCAGCCCCACCTATCCTTGCTCCTGTTTCACTATTGGCCATTCATCTCTTTATTAGGACCATCAGGTGTTTAGGCAGGAACCATAACACAGCTTCACAGTGTTATATAAAAGCAGCGTCAGTAAAAGTCACACAACTGAAAATAATATTTCCCAACATGTCTGAGCTCATACACATGGGTGCACATATGTGTATTAGTCAGAGGATAATTTACAGGAGTGAATTCTCATCTTCTCCTTGTGGTTCTTAGAGCTGGAACACAGGTTATCAGGAGTGTTGATAAGCACATTTATCCACTGAGCCATCTTGCCAACTCCCTCGCTATTTCAGCATCAGCATTTTACTCCATAAAATCCTTGCCTCCTATTAGCATCTAATTTTGATCTGTTCTTTCCAATACCAATTAGACAGTGACTATGTGGTTCAACAGTTTTCTAATTGTTTCCTCTTTGGTAAGCCTACATTCTGAGTTAAATAACAAGTACCTCAAAATGTCATTGTCCTGTTCCCAGTGACTCTTAGGGATTGAGTACATGCTTTCTTTTGGGGGGTGTGTGCAATTTCTTAATTAATAAACAATCAAGTACCAAATAAACAAAACATGAAAATACATCTTGTGTTTCTGGATGTTTAATGGAGAACCTCATTTGAGATCATACCTACAGATATTTGATTGCATTTATCAATTTTTCACCTCACATTTTACACTACATTTGACATTGTTATTTCCATAACCCATAACCCAGTGTATCCCTTTCCTGTCCTGGACCATTAAAACCTCCCCTGAGACAACTAATGAACCTTTTAATTTTAAAAGTCATACCCAAACAAAAGGATAAGCTCTGGAAGCCCCAATAATTGTCTCAAAAATCAATGCACTCTTACAATTTTTGAAATGCAAACAAGTAAAGATAATAGAAACATTTTTCACTGGTTATTCAGGACCACTGATTTTATTGAAAAAAGTGTGTGTGCGTGTGTGTGTGTGTGTGTGTGTGTGTGTGAGAGAGAGAGAGAGAGAGAGAGAGAGAGAGAGAGAGAGAGAGAGAGAGAGAGAGAGAGAGAAGGGGGGGTATTATGCTTACTCAATGAGCTATTAAGCTATCAATACAGAAAAGAAACTGAACTTCATGAACAAAGTAGATTGGAGCCTGAGAACTACAAACATATCTAGTTCAAATAATTCTGAATTATTCAGAATGTTTCACCATGGAGGACTTGAGATGACCTTCATTGAAAGCTCCAGGCTGTGTTCTGAACACTGCTGTGCCACAGGTGATGGTGTGAGGTGACAGGACAAAGAAAGCCACATTACACTAGTGGTCAGAAAAAAAAAACACTAAGTAGTTTAGAGATGGAATAATTTGAATTTTTGTATTACAAATCCTTAAGGCTGAAAAGTTCAGTGTTGATAAAGACTGAATCAAAAACTTCTGAGGAGTGTTTTCAGATTCAAGGGCTTTTCCAATCCAGTGAACTTCTTGGCTGAACTTCGCTTTATTGCCCTGAATGAGACCCTAGGAGCTTATAGGTCACATCCTGAGATGAACACAGAAATGTTTGCTGTTCATTGTCAATTGACACATGGTAAATTGGTGCTCAGATATTGAATCTTGAGATCCCCAACAAGTGTTTTCGTTTCTCTGTGTTTGGTTGATTAGGATGATTAGTAACTCAAGAACAAGATTGGGTCAGCTTCTCATGGCTTACTTGTTCTTGTTTTAAATCTTATTTAGTTCATTTTTATCTCATCTTTCCCAATAAATCTTAAAACAGTCTCTTTAAATAGGTGTTCACCTTTGCCTTGGACTAATGGACCTTTAATTACATTCTTTATATATTAGACTTAAAATTAGAGGAGGGATCTAAATCATAAAGTATCGTGGCAGGTCTTCCATTTGTTCTTATGGCAAATAAGGTTGCTTTCCTAGTAATTTAATAGTTAAAATAAAAATAATTTAATGGAGATAGATATACAAAATAGATGTTAATAACCTAATCTGAAAAGTAGAAATAGGCATCGACAGGAGATCTCTAAAGACACTAAATCTAAGTACACAGACTGTTCTTAAGGTGCTGTGTGTATGTGTATGTGTGTGCATATATTACTAAAATGGACCAAAAGAAATATTTAAATATTCAATCTCAGCGATCATAGCTTCATTGTCTACCAACCTATAAAAAATGATCTTGATTGATCTTGTTTAATACAACAAAAGTTGCCAATATACCTACTCACCAAATTTGGGTTTTGCTCCTTTTTAAAATTAAGAGCAAAATTTTGCTGGTATCAAGTAAACTCAAAACTGCCCTGTGAGGGACATACTACATGTTACCCCCATCACATTTGTGGAGACAGATGGTCAGAGATTGATCAATTTCCCAAGGTCAAAATAGCTAAAGAATATTAGAATCAAGATTTAGCTTCTGTCAGATGAAAACCCACTTTCTGTTATATCATGGTGAGCTTAAAGGCAAATATTCAGACAAGACAAAATTAAAGTACAAAGAAAAGGGAAAAATGATAAATAGGAGGACAACAGTAACCAGAAGCATGAAGTGATGGGTGAAGGGCGTTCAGATAGACACCAACATCCACAGCAGGAGCATGGATAGTGATGTGTGGAGGGTGTTCAGATAGAAACCAACATCCACTTCAGGAGCATGAAGAGTGATGGGTGAAGGGTGTTCAGATAGACACCAACATCCACTGCAGGAGCATGGAGAGTGATGGGTGAAGGGCGTTCAGATAGACACCAACATCCACTGCAGGAGCATGGAGAGTGATGGGTGAAGGGTGTTCAGATAGAAACCAACATCCACTGCAGGAGCATGAAGAGTGATGGGTGAAGGGTGTTCAGATAGAAACCAACATCCACTGCAGGAGCATGAAGAGTGATGGGTGAAGGGTGTTCAGATAGACACCAACATCCACTGCAGGAGCATGAAGAGTGATGGGTGAAGGGCGTTCAGATAGACACCAACATGCACTGCAGGGACATGGAGAATGATGGGTGGAGGGGATTCAGATAGAAACCAACATCCAC
>JAQHUG010000106.1:4471182-4484986 GCA_028555095.1 Dicrostonyx torquatus | reverse complement strand
AGGCAAATATTCAGACAAGACAAAATTAAAGTACAAAGAAAAGGGAAAAATGATAAATAGGAGGACAACAGTAACCAGAAGCATGAAGTGATGGGGGAAGGGCGTTCAGATAGACACCAACATCCACTTCAAGGAACATGGAAAATGATGAGTGGAGGGTGTTCAGATAGACACCAACATGCACTGCAGGGAACATGGATAGTGATGGGTGAAGGGCGTTCAGATAGGAACCAACATCCACTTCAGGAGCATGGAGAGTAATGGGTGAAGGGTGTTCAGATAGAAATAACAATAGGGAAATAGTCATAAAGTCCCAATCAATTTTCATTTCTGACTTCTATAAACAAGGTAAAATAGTTTAAATTTTCATTAAGCTAAATTCATGTAGAAGATAAATTGTAATAGGAGAGTAAGGATAATTTTTTTAAAAAAAAAGAGTAGTCTGGAATCTGTCTTAACAGTTCAATTCACTTTGCCAATATAGAACTAGTCTGTCTCATGCCTGCTTTAGTTTGCATCCATACACTTTTCTCTATAAATCACTTTTAACTCTAGCAAATTTCTATTGTTTTTATATCTTCGGAATGAACTGAACTTATTTTCACACTTTTCTGCTTCTCTTAGAATGAGAAATGCACTCCAACAGCCTTAAGATATGTTACCTGCATTGGTGGCCATCTGGAACCCTGCATGCTAAGTTTCAGTTTCACCATTTCAAATCTTCCACGAGTTCTGGTGGTATCTCAGGGACTGTGTCACGACTCAGATCCACTCACGGCAAATACTCTGAGGGCAGTCCACAAGCCTCCCTAAAGCCTATCATACCTGTGATACGAAACTCAAAACTTTAACCCAGAAAACAAATAAGACCTTCCTGGAATCCAGAAAGCCTCCTTCCAGTTGACGCCAAGCCTTTACTTGAGACGTGTTTACATGAGGAAGGAAGTCTCAGGAACCCTCCTCCCTGGATTTGATGCTCCAAGACTTAAAATGTAAGGAGGAGACACTCAGCCCTCGAACGTCTCCCTTCCTTTCTTGGCACCTTCATGACGATGTATGGTGCAGCCCCTCACTTTTGCCGTGATTACTGAACAGACAGCACTGTAGGCAGTGTGAGTCATGCTTAAGTGCACCAATCCATTCTGAAGAGACGTACAAACATAAGCTCCCAATCCTGGCAGGCTTCTATGAAGCCTGAGCATTATCTCTGAATTTCCCCCCCCCCTCTCTCTCTCCTTTTTAATCATTCTGTTCACTCACCTCTAGAACCCATTGGCCTAATTTACTAATTAATAACTATTATTACTTAGTGGAATTGAAAACTGAAATTACTGCCTGCCTTAAACATAATAAAAATTGGCAACGTGCTCAGAGTTGAGATTTTTTTTTTTAGGGGCTGCTTCATTTGCTGAACAGTCCTGGCAGCTGGGTAGATGTCATTGTCTTGTAGCTATGTGGCCCTTGTTTCCAGATGGATGGAGGGGAGGTGGGTAGCATCTGCCTGACGTGTTTGGACTGGAAGAAATGAGACATAGTTCATTCTGTACCTGTGGGTTATTACCAGACCTTCAGTGTATCAGTTCTTCTGCTCATAACTATATCATTTAGAAATAATTTATTGCCTTCTTTTCATTTGTGCTTGATCCCTCTTGCCAGTTTCATTCTACACCTTAGTAGAAGATTCCCAAGCTTAAGTTATTCGTGAGTTGCCAAACTAAAGGCCTTTAAAGAGTAATGATTGGTATAAATTCACTGCTCGTTAGTACAATCAAATCATTTAGGCACGAGGTTAAACCTGGGAGACATAATAATTCAATTTTTGGCCATCAGTACTTTTTTTATTTTGTATGTCTTCTCATACTTGACTAAGTCACATCTGTTTAGTGCCACTGAGTGTGTGTGTCACTTTAACCATACCTCTCTTTCTATACTGCCATTCCATCTAGAGTTGTCAATATATAGTTTCTCATCATATTCCTCTAGATTGACTTTTTTTTTTTTTTGCCAGCACAGTTGTTTGCATGTTAGTGGGTATTTGTTTATTTTGAAATCTTGGGCCTATGAGGTCAAGCATTAGTGGAGAAATGACGATTGCAGATGCAAAAAAAACCAAAATAGTCTTGTTCTTCTTCTATTGGATCTCAGATTTATCACGAAAGGCAAGACAGGAATCCATTTAAAGGCAACCTGGAAAACTACCCCCGAGGTGTACAATAGAACAGAACAAACTTCTCAACATTTGAAAAGATTCTTTCTCCTAAAATGGCATCATCTGATTTGCTTCTCATACCACTAGTCAAGGTCGACTAGTCAAGGAGGAAGGTCGACTCCTACACAGTGGCGGCTCATCAGCCTAACCCGCAGAGCTGGACTAGCTGAGGGAAGATGTATGGACACTGAGCATGCAGTCAGGGCGGTACATAATTGGTGATGGCAGGTAATCCGCACAACTGTCCTAATTATCAGTTCCGTATCCCTGGGCTGAAGGTTTAGCTGCTCATGGCGGAGACTGTGTGGCTTTTCTTCCTACATCCTAAATATATTTATTGTTCCAGACATGTCTAACCTGAAGCCCACAGGCCACTGAAAGCTGTATATGACCAAGGATAACTGAATGTGGCCTGACACAAAACCATAAAATTATTTAAAATAGTAAGGGTATTTTTTTTCGCAACTCGGTAATATGATATTTTTAAGCATGAACTCTCTATAGCGATGTCCAGAGTGGATGTCAAAATATTGGCCATAGTTGTAAGTTAAATTTACCCAAATGATCAATCATCAATTGATGACCCATAATGCTTCGTATTCTAGGAGGTCATCCATCCAGGACACTGTTCTGTCCTCAATTCTCATTTTGATGATACATATCAACCATTACCCTGAAGAACAAACCACTGAACTTGCTAGTCTTGTTTTATATTTTGTCAAAAAGTGCAAATTTTATGTCTGCTTTGGCTCAATGGCATACTTTCTCTAATTAAATAAACACAAAGCAAAACAAGTAGAACACCTAAGAACAAAATGTTCTATCTGGTATCTTCAGTCAAGGAACACCAATGTCAAGCAGTACGCATTTTTCTTCAAGTTGTTAGCCCAGTAGGTACTGACACAAGCAGATCCTAACCATTTCTTATCTGCAAATTTTAGCATTACCCAGTATTAACCAGGATGTAAGCTTCCAATTATAATCCAGATCTTACTCAAATCTGGGCTCTCTTCCAGATCCATATTGTTAAATATGATTTTATATTGTTAAATTGAAAAGAGTTGACAGAATAAACATAGGAAGTCCCAGAGATCATGTTCCTCTCTAAGTCCTCTCATTCTCAAAAATGTTAATTCCGAAAGCATCATGGCAAACTCGACAGTGTTCTTGATGCACACAGTGCAGAAATTTGAAACAATAAAGGCAGAGAGGATGAGGAGTTGGCCAACTATCACCCTAGGCTGAATCCAGCCTCCGGGATGTGCTCGAAGTAAAGCTTTATTAAAACACAACTGCTCTCATTTGCATAACATGCAAAAGGAAAATTGCAGACTGCAGTAGTTAAGCAAGTATAACTGAAAAATCCTAAAATGGTCGCCACTTGCTGCTCTATATTTAAACTTTGCTGATCCTTGGTAGGACAATAATCTGAAAGAGATATTTTGCAATGACCCAAATATAAAAACACATGGTTGGTAAAAAAAAAACTTGAGCTGACCTCAAATACTTTAGTAGTAATGGTATAAATTTACTTGAATTAGTATAGGTCTCTTTATTTCCACTGGGAATATTTATGCAGTTTATTACAGAAATAGTAATATATGCCATGCCATTCCAAGGAGCTATCCCAGACCACACTGAAGGGACTAAATAAAGGGACTAAATTCATTATACCTCTCTTTACAATTGAAAATATTCTTAATTCTGAAAAGTACCATTCTCCAAAGTTTTAGGTGAGATTAGGTGGACAGGTGCAGCCAAACTCTAAAGCATGTTCAACGTTGACTAACCATGGCTATTAATTGGGAGTGGGAGTGGGTAGGCCATGAGTGGCTAAGTGTCTGTCTTAGCATCACTCAACAGGTGCCTGAATAGTAACACTTGGGTAGTTTGAATGATCTGGATATTAGGTCAAGGCACATGAGGAAAACATGCAATAATAAAGAGATACTGTGGGTGTTTTACTAAAAGCCAGTAACAAGTACCCAGATGCTCACGAACATTTGGACTGTTGCTCCAACTATCATATAAAAAGGAAGAGTTCTTACTATCAACAATATGCAGTGTTTACTCCAGTGTTTATTTAAAGGCTACAGTCTTCCAGAATTGTACGTTTGTAATATGAGGAAGCAAAGTTTCCCTCTAAAGAATGTTGTAGATCTTGGGAAATGGCCAACGAACAGGTTAAAATATCAGTTTTCTAACTACGCTTCAGTCACTGTGTAGACGTGAATCCTAGGCAGTTCTCAGTGCTGTTGACAACCATCGGGGCATTGATACAGGGTCCATACAGCTGTGCATTCTCCTCTCTTCTTAGGTAGAAAACTTAGGCAGCAACATCAGGATGGTGCTTTGTGGCAGGTGAAAGGTTTGGGCCTAAAAATATGATGTATCTGAATGAGTGCACAAATCAAATAGAAGCCTGAGTCAGAAGAAAACAAGTAACAAGTGATTTTAATACAGGGCTTTGCTATGCCAGACATATGATTTCATAAGAGTACAGGATATTTCAAGGATCTTGCTCCAAATGTTGGAATTCAGGGGTTCAGGAACACGGCCTCACTATTTCTAATTCACTGTGCAATCCCCAAAATATTCAAGTCAACAAGTGTCTCTCCTTTGAGTAACCAAAGTAAAGAAGTCCACACTCATTTGCAGTTGTTGGTATCCATATCTGCGTGAGTCTGACTGTATGGAAAGGAGAACTTGGATCGCTTCATGAGCCATGTTGACTTTGGCCAGTGGATCAACCGTTCTGCAATTTGGCACTGCTAGCAGACATCACGCCATTCCACATGGCTTTTAATTTGCTACTATAGTCGTAGTCTTTCCAAAGAGAGTCTGCCTTCATTTTCAGGTCCTAAATTAATTAATGAGAAATACAGATATATTTTAAAGTGCCTAAAGCTTCCCCTTGAATCATAGCTTAATGTTGTATTAAAGTGGGGTGCTCTGTCGATGAACAACTCTTAAAAAATTGGTCTAGAAATGCTGTTCTGTCAGGGTTATCTTCACAACTTGAGGTATTACCATGTTTGTATGTTCATCAGCTTACATTAATGGATAGGCTGATGACTGATGACAGCATATGTAAATTATGCAAATATAGTTTCTAGCTCTTGACTAAAAGCTCTTGACTGAGACACAGTTATGCCTAAGTAATAGTCAGCATACCTATGGCTCAGATGTTGTTTATAGACCATTCTCCAGGACAGGCAGGAGATGGATCATTTCAGAGCTGAGACCCCGAGAGTATGATTATTGTCGTACATCACTTACATGAGAATTTGGAAGAATGCTCAACGAAGAATATTATATATCAAAGGATATAGAACCAACTTAAAGTGCCCTTCATTGTGCAAATTTGAGATGATTTAAATACAAAAATAATGATAGTAACAGGTTATTATTACCCATAGACTAAAATCAGAATCTGGGAGTGCACCCTGATATAACTGAATGAATAAGTATGCTGTCGGCAAGAGAGAATGGCTTCTAAATGGGAAGGTTCCAATTAGGTTCCAGTTTACAAATAGAGAAGGAAGGATTGGAGTTTAAAAATAACCTTAATAAAACTGGGAATGGTGGCACAAAACTATAATCCCAACACTCAGAAGGACAAAGCAGAAGATTCTCATCTTTGAGGCTGTTTGATGTAACAGAGTGAGTGTGAGGCCAGCCTAGGATAAGCATGCAACTCTGCCTCAGTGAACCAGAAACACTAAAAATAAAATAAAGCCACGAACAATCATGTCAGGCAAGATTCATCAGCGAATATCAAAACGTTTAGGAGACACTATAATGACAAGCAGGATATCTATGCTGTCTCACATAATATTCTATAAGATAATTAATACTGAAGGAAGAAAGTAATTTCCCAGTGAAGAAGCCAGGCAGATAACGTCTCAGCAAGTGGTCAGAGTGAACATCTGTATTCTGGTACAAGTCAATATCATCTGCCCCTGGTGTGACCCATTGTGTTCCCTGTGGAATTGCCACCAGAAATCCTCAGAACGAATCTAATTATGGAGAAACATCAGAAAACTCAAACTGAGGAGCATTTTAGAAACATCAGGGCAGTTCTCTAAAGAAAATGTCAGAGTCATGAAAAACAAACAAAAAAGACTGAATATATGTTTAAGATTAAAGGAAATTCAAGAGAAGTGGCAAATCAAATACGGGTCCTTTAACATAAGAATATTTTAGTTTATTTTTATTTGTTAAGGATAACAATGGAGCATTTTATAAAATTTTATTAAAGTCTAACACTTTAATAGCACTATTTTGAAGATAAGCTCCTAATTTTTGATTAATTATGCTTTAATACATTGAGGTAATAATAAAACAAACACAATTATGTTCACTACTCATCTTGCTGTGGCAAAATACCCAACAAAAACATTTTAAGAAGGAAGGGTTTAGTGTATCTCACAGTTCCGAAGAAGACAGTCTGTTGTGGCGGAGCAGACCTGGGGCAGGAGCAGAGGGAGGCTGGTCACATTGCATACACAGTCATGAAGGCGTAGCTCAGCTGGCTTCCTCCATTTAGTCTCTCAGAGATTCTAGTCCATGGAATGATACTGACTGCATGTAGGCTAGATCTTCCCTCAGCAACGTACTAAGTCAAATGATCCAGATAGACATCCCAAGAGATTTATTTCCATTGAATCTAAATCCTATAAATGTGACAAAATTAATCAATACTGTGGGGTAACATCGGTACTGAGGGGCCTTGGTAAAGTGTAGGACTATTTATATAATTTTGCAACTGTTCTATGAGTCTAAACTTTTTTCTAAGACAATTTCTCCCATAAATTGCCCCTTTTCACTGTATTTTATCACAACAACAAAAATGAAACTAAATAAATATATCCACACACAAAACACATTAAATTATTGATTAATTTTGTCACATTTATAGGATTTAGATTCAATGGAAACAAATCTCTTGGGATGTCTATAAGGGTCATTTGACTTAGTACGTTGCTGCGGGAAGATCCAGCCTACATGCAGTCACTTTGATTACTACTACTAATCCCAAAGCTATTGTACAGCTTCTTCTATCTGGATTTACTATAGGAAAAATATGACACTATGAAATTATAGAGAAAGTTATATGTAAAACATCATATAAAAAATTCACTTTTAAATTTACAGTCAAGTTTATTATACATCTCTATAAGAAGGGAGTGGTCTGGTAGTGAAGAATATTGCTCCCAGATACTTTCATGTCTTATTTAAAATCATGATCCACTATTAAATGAAGGTCACTATTTAGAAATTCTGATTTGATTTGATCACTATATATGTATGTACATATACATACATATATCTATATATGTATACATGCATATATCTATATCTATAGAGTCATAGTATAGTAATACAAGAAGAAAAAAACTCAATGACATAAAAAACAAGAGCTTTTATTTAGGCCAGTCACTAAATGGTTATTATATATTAACTAGAGATTGTGAAGTCGTCAGAAAAACCTGGTAAATTTTACCAGAAAAACCTGGTAAAAACAGTATAAATGGATATGTATGTATATGTAATTGATGTGCGGTTTAAATGGTGTTACAGTACATAAAGGGACAAAGTTCCACCTAGATTCATAGACTATCTAACAAAACTTCCAATGCCAGATATAGGAAACCTCCTTTTGAGTGACCAGCTAGGGAAGTCCAAGAGACTCCCAAAACAATATAGACTATTGTCATTGCCCTTGTCTGCTTCCCAGAACTTGAAGGTAAGACTCTATTGATTTGGGGCCATTTACCTTGGACTCGGGACTTATGGGAATCAAGTTGGAACTGACCAGGAGACCTCCCTGTGGACTGGCTTGCACACTATAGGAGGGTGTTACATAAGCCGAAGCTGCCCAAGGATAAAAACACTCGGCACTCCAACCCAGCTGAAAGGCTACAAACTGTAGCAATGACCAGCCCAGCAAGGTGGCTCCGAAGTGCTAGAGTAGTGCTGTAATTTTGGGGATAACCAACAGTTGTTGGACTTAACGACCCCCAACAGGGTCATGCTTGGTACTGTAAAGCTACCCAGTTGCCTGTGGATGTCTGGGTCATAGATTCTAGAGAAGAGTCTACTATTGCCATCTTCCTAAACCATTATAATATCTAACTGGATTTCTAAATTCTTATCCTTACACACACAGACAAGTGTAGCTCTCACCCATAACCAAAGAAGCTTCTTTTTGTAGCTGATGGAAGCTATTACTGAGTCCCACAACCCACCAAAATGCAGGGAAATCAGGGATGGCTTAGTGGCACATACAACTAGTAAATTTTTATTAAAAAAAAAAGAAAAGCATCCTATACCTCACAAGGCTCAGGGACTGTTGTGGAATAAGGGATAATGGATAGGAAGATTCTAAGAGCCACAGGACTGGGGCATCTATTGCTTGGTGGTGTATAATACCCATGAGAGGGAAACAGCACCCATGAACTCTCAATAGGATGATTGCCTTACAAAGGCCTACGTAATGACAACTCCTCTTGACATGCCAACATGGACCGAGGAGACTTCACAAGATCCCACCTGCTGATGAGGAGCTACAGAAAAGTTAAGGCTGCTGAGAAAGAGATTGAGTTTTTCTCCAGGGATAAACGCCCTGACATGTTATCCAGTCTCAAGGGGTCAATCCTAAACACGTGTGTAAACAAGCAACATTTGGACTTCGTAGGTTGTAGATCTGTGACAATAATACGTAAAGAGGAGGAAGTCATGAATTCGAGAGGGAGTGGGGGATGTGGGAGGAACCAGATGGAGCAAAAGAGGGGTAAAGACAAAGCGAAGAGAGACTCATGTATGAAATTCTAAAATAAACAAATAAAGCAATAAAGTGAACACCAGAAAAATCAAACACAAAGGTCAGGGCCAGACAACCCCAACGTGGTTCCAAATGGTTAACAAACAGAAAATGTTTCCTCCGACTGTTAAAAAAGATGGTAAATGAGAAAACGTTGTCAGGCATTTATTGTACCTTTATTTTAAGAAAATAAAGAAAAACTCAGTGCTGAAGAATACATGATCAGATTGGCTTTCTCTTGTGCTAGATTTTTTTTTTCTGAGTAAATTTCTCAGTAATTTGATGAGATGTTTTCTAACACAATAAGATGGCATTAGGGAGCTTATTCTCAGCTCAGTTATACCTTTAGACTCTCACTACAGTTTCAAACAGTTCAATCTAACATATGAAATGTTCTTTAGATTTGTCAAATGTGGTCTAAAAACTTGAAAAGAAATACTGACTTTATTTTGCTTACGCAAAACAGAATACAAAGTTGTGTAACATGACATCTTTGTTACGGTTGCAAATGATTCTTTTGTTTCTCTAGTTCACTCTGTACTTTCTAATGTGTATGGTGAACACATATTTCTAATTTTAATCAAGGAAATAGAACTGCTGATCTTTGCAAGTTATTTTATTTAAATCTTTCCTAAGGTAGCCTTTTAAGTGAGCAAAATATATTTTAGGGGGAAGGAATGCCCTCACATTACTGTTGGTAATTATATCACAGGAATAAGATACCTGATTTCTAAAATAGTTTTAAAAATAGATGCTTATTAAAGACAAAATACATATGCTGAGGACAGGGACCATTTCAGGGATGATCTCCATATACTGGTAGCCTAGCAGTGTTGGATTTCTATCCCATGTTCATGAACTTGTTTGCTCAAGAGTTAGGTGGAAGGAAGCACACAGCCTTTCCACACACTGTGGCCACACACACTAAGTGGATGCTTGAGGTCCTGTTTCTGTCATTGACGTAATTGATGATAATCTGAGATATTTTCCTATCTTCGTGGAAGGACATATCACAGGGGATCACCTGAGCTTGTTTCTGATCTTTTGTTTTCATTTGGACCTCACCATTCTACATACTGGAGTTTGCATGCCATAGTGGTCTTTCCTACTCTCCAACAAATGCCAAGATTTCCTTGCCCCCATTTCATCACTTCAGCAACAGCAACCCCACGGTGCCATGTGTTGGTATCTTAAGAGAGTACTGTTGGTAGAAAACAACTCACTGAAAAGTCTATTCTCAAGAGGAATACGCAGATTACTATAATGATTTGACCCTATTGCTTCCCTAGATATCATGCAATAATTAATTCAAATGTGAAATAGACTATGCGTTTGGCAGTGATGATGCAGTGTATAAGTGTGGTTATATTGAATTGTCCACATAAAGGCGTCAGTCCTACAGTCTATAGGACTGTCTATAATTGCAGCTACACTGCAGGACACTTCAGGATCGTCTCGTTTTATGACAAAGCTTCTTCAGAAGACAGCACTTGTGAAACTCCCAGCCTTTGAACAGGACTAAGGTAGAGGAAGGATATTGGCTCTCCATTGCTCTGGGAGGGATTATGTTCAGGATGTCCTTTATCACCTCATCTAGAGCCTCCATACCCTGATGGTTCCTTCCCTACTGCATCTTCAGATTGCAGCTCTGTTGGCTCTTCCTCCAGCCTGCACCAGAGGTTTAAGTAACTCCTACCTTACACACACACACACACACACACACACACACACACACACATTGAAGCCTTCTGCTACCTCCAGTTTTCTTTGACTTTATTTAGACCTAAACTACTAGGGGGAAATGGTGTATACCTCTTACTTTGCATTCCCTCCTCAAGATGGACTATTATTTCAGGTCTTCACCTTGAACGGACTGTATAATCGAATTAAGCATACCCCCTTTGTCTCTACCATACTTACTTATTTTCCTCTCCAAATTTTAATTTCGTAAGGTTTAGCCTGAATGATCTATCTCTTTATTTGCCAAATGACATGCGCAGAGTAATAAAAATGATGAATAAAGAGGAAAAATCCCTTTAATGTCTTTGTTTTCAATGCTTTTCTTTCCCATTCCTTCCATTTTTCTGTTCTGCTGGAGGGCAAATCACTCAAGAACACTTCTTTTCCCATTTTTGCCTGGCATGTCTGCATCTGTACGAGCCTACACGACTTCCCTTCCTGCTGATACAAGGGTCTGATGAGAGGAAAGTAAAATAGAGAAATGGCACGAGATCCCATATCCTGGTATCCTGCAGCATAGGAAAGTAGATATGTCTTCCACTTGGATGACAAGGCAGAAGTAGAAGTTTGTGTCCCCTAGACAATTATGCATTCACTCAAATGTATGCACCACCAGGCTCTCAGGGATAAGGTGTGCTCAAAACTGAATAAAATCTGCCTTCCTTCATTGAGCTCACATTCAGCCAACAGGATCAGCAAGTTTCCTGTCTGTATTGTGTAGTCAGGCTACCTGAAAAAGCCATACCCTAATCAGAAATCTATTTGCAAAAAACTAAAACAAAAAAACACTGACAGCACATCTATTTACAAATAGATATGCAAGAGTCTAGCTCCATCCTATTTCCCTCACAGAAAGGCAAACTCGACCATTCTGAAGATTGACTCCAAACAAATGCAGTTAATGAGACAACTCAGAGTGTAGGCTCACAGGGCTCCTATGGGTTTCTCTCAAGTTTGAGTGGTTCTGCTTACATGCCTGAACAGTCCATGCCTGATGCGTACTTCCTTCTGATCTGGATGAAGCTTGGAAGACAACTCTTACATTTCCTCTCTAAAGCTTAAGTCAAGCATCTTAGTATTTCTGAGGAAAATATATCAGTTTTGCTACAGTCCATGCCTTCTCTCAAACCTGGAAGCCATTAAATCTCTTGAAGGCAAGTTTGCCAAATGTGGCTTGGAAAGTTACATATAAACTGGAAAAAATAAGCATTCGGGTGTAGTCTTAACTTCTCCCTCATCTCTGAAGAAGGCCCACGTGTCAACTGTGAAAAATGACATCAGCTTTGTTGCTAAACTTTGCTTGGAATCTCTTTCCCCAATATACCCATCCCTGGATTCTGTCCTTCATGACCTTTCAACAGGCTAATATCATCCCAGCTTTCCCATAGCCATGCTGCTGCTAGGTCCTTCCCCAAACCCTAGCAGACTTCTACCACTAAGGTGTAACCCACATCAGCCACAACTGCCCTCACGGGTAGACAAGGAGCCCTTCCCGAGAACTCCGGCAGATTCCATTAGCTCAGATACAGCCCATACAGTTGGAAGAACAGAATCCATAGGTTATGTACAGTCTACACAATTCAAAAGAACAGTCCCAGCAGCTCTACCAGAGGCTGGGCTTTATTGGAGGCCAGGTTGAACCTAGAGACCTAAGAAAATTTTTGCTTTACCAAAGGCCAGACTGAGTCAAAGGACCCAAGGCTTCCAAAACCCCAACGGAAACATTCTACAGGACCTGAAGACTTATCAGTCACCAGAACCCTTGAGCCACGCAAGCCAGAAGATCAGAGAGGAAATGGAAACAAAGGAACAAAGCATCCATCCAACAAAGTCGAACACAGCACTCAACACCCAGATCTAAAATCATCCCAAACCCAGATGCCTAAATGTAAATGCAAGTGTAAAATCACGATCAATAACAGAAAGGGCAATATGTCACTATCAGAACCCAGCTATCCTACAAAAGCATGACCTGAACATTTCAACAAAGCTGAAGCACAAGAAAACAATCTTAAAAATAACTTTTTGAATGTGATAGAAGTACTTAAAGAGGAAATAAAAGAAAGTTTAAAATTAAAGAAATGCCAGAAAAGACAATCCAAAAATTGGAGAAAATCAACAAATCTCTTAAAGAGTGTGAAGAATTAAGGGAAAACAGACAGTTGATGGAAACAAAATTGTTTTAGACCAGAAAATGGAAATAGAATAAAAAACAAAACAAACAAATAAAAAACCTCACAAACGAAGAGAATTCTGGAAATGGAAAATCTGGGCAAATGAAGAGGAACTACAGATATAAGCATCACCAACAGAATACAAGAGATAGAAGAGAGAACCCCAGGCATTGAAGACACAAAAGAGAAAATAGAGTCATTGGTCAAAGAAAATGTTAAATCTAAAAATTTTCTAACATAAAACATCCAGGAAATCTGAGATACAATGAAAAGACCAAACCCATAAATAATAGAAATAGAAAAAGGAGGAGAATCTCACTCTAAGGCCCAGAAAATATATTTAACAAAATGATAGAAGAATATTTTCTGAACTTCAAGGAGGACATACCTATAAACATAAAAGAAGCTTACAGAACACCTAATAGATTGGACAAAAAAGACCCCTTTTCCTATAATATTCAAAACACAAAACATATGGAAGAAAGAAAGAATATTAAAAGCTGCAAAGGAAAAAGGCAAAGTAACATATAAATGCAGACCTATTAGAATCACCCTTGACTCCTCAGTGGAGACTGTAAAAAGCAGAAGAGCCTGGACAGTTCTCTTGCAGACTCTAAGAGTATAGATGCCAGCTCAGACTACTATACACTTCAAAACTTTCAATCACTGTAGATGGATAAAACAAGATATTTCATGAAAGTCAAATTTAGTCACTATCTGTTTACAAACCCATCTCTACAGAAGGTACTACAAAGAAATCTCCAACCCAAAGAAGTTACCTACACCCAAGAAAACACAGCCAATTGAAAAACCCAATCAGAAGGAAACACACACACACACACACACACACACACA
>JAQHUG010000106.1:4452811-4469757 GCA_028555095.1 Dicrostonyx torquatus | reverse complement strand
AAAAAGGGGACATAACAACAGATATTGAGGAAAACCAGACAATCATTAGGTCATATTTTGAAAGACTGTACTCCACAAAATTGGAAAATATAAAAGAAATAAAATTCTTGATATTGTGTACCAAAATTAAACCAAGATCAGATAAGCAATTTAGACAGACCTATAACCTTTAAGGAAATAGAAGCAGTCATTAAAGGTATCCCAAGCACGAAAGCAGAGCCAGATGATTTCCAGAGCAGAATTCTATCAGACTTTCAAAGAAAAGCTAATACCAGTACTCCCCCAATTATTCGGCAAAATAGAAACAGGAAGAACATTGCCAAATTCTTTCTATGAGGCCACAGTTACCCTGATACCCAAGCCACAAAAAGACTCAACAAAGAAGGAGAATTACAGATCAATTTTCCTCATGAATATTGATGCAAAAAATACTCAATAAAATACTGGCAAACCGAATCCAAGAACACATCAAAATATCATCGACCATGATCAAGTTGACTTCATACCAGAGATGCAAGGAAAGTTCAACCTATGAAAATCTGTCAATGTAATCCACCAAATAACAAAGTTAAAGAAAAAAAAATCTATGCGATCAACTCATTAGATGTTGAAAAGCTTTTGACAAAGTCTAATACCCCTTCATGTCAAAAGTCTTGGCGATATCAGGAATACAAGGGCCATACCTAAATATAATAAAAGCAATATACAGCAAGCTGACAGTCATCATCAAATTAAATGAAGAGAAACTCAAAGTGATTCCACTAAAATTAGGAATAAGACAAGAGTGTCCACTTGCTCCATATCTATTCAATACAGTACTTGAAGCTCTAAGTTTTGCTATGTGCATATGACATGATAGTATACATAAGCAAAACCCAGAATTTTACCAGGGAACTCTTCCAGAAAAGTAACTGGATATAAAAGTAGCTTAAAATAATCAGTAGTTGTCTTATATACAAATTATAAAAGGTCTGAGAGAGAAACAACACCCTTCATAATAGCCACAAACAATGTTAAGCATCTTGGAGTAACACTAACCAAACAACTGAAAGACCTATATGGCAAGAACTTCAAGTCTTTGAAGAAATAAATAGGAGAAGATATCAGAAGATGGAAAGATCTCCTGTGCTCATGGATCAATAGGATTAACATAGTAAAAACGGCCATCTTACTTAAAGTAATCTACAGACTCAATGAAATCCCCGTCAAAATTCCAATACAATTCCTTACAGAGCTCAAAAGAACAATACTCAAGTTCATATGGAAAAAACAAAAAACTCAGGATAGCTAAAACAATCCTATATAATAAAAATAAATTCCAGAGGTATCACCACCCCTGATTTCAAGATCTACTACAGAAATAAAGTGATATAAACACTATGGTATTGGCTTAAAAGCAGACAAATTGATCAATAGAATTGAATTGAAGTTCCAGACATAAATTCACATACCTATGGATACTTGCTTTTTGACAAAGAAGCCAAAACTGTACAATGCAGGAAAGAAAGCATCTTCAACAAATGGTGCTGGTATAATTGTATGTTGACATGTAGAAGAATGCAAATAGATCCATATCTATTAACCCAAATAAGACTCAAGAGCAAGCGGATCAAAGTTACACTGAGATCCAGTTATACTGAACCTGATAGAAGAGAAAGTGGAAAGTAGCCTTGAACACATTGTCACGGGAGACAACCTCCTGAACAGAACACCAGTAGCACAGACACTAAGATGGACAATTAATAAATAGGACCTCATGAAACTGAAAAGTTTCTGTAAGGTAAAAAACACAGTACGTAAGACAAAACAACCACCTACAGAAGGGGAAAAGATCTTCATCAACTCCACATCTGACAGAGGCTTGATCTCTAAAATGTGTAAAGAATTCAAGAAACTAGACATCAAAACCCCAAATAATCCAATTAAAAAATGGAGTGCTGACCTAAACAGAAATTCTCAAGAGAGGAATCTCAAACATCTGAGAAAACTTAAATAAAAGTTGATCATCCTCAGCCATCAAGGAAATGTAAATCAAAAAGACTCTGAGATTCCATCTTACACCTGTCAGAATAACTAAGATCAAAAACACAAATGACAGCTCAGACTGGCCAGGATGTGGAGCAAGAGAAAACTCCTCCATTGCTGGTGGAGGCAAAAACTTGTACAGTCATTTTGGAAATTAATACTGTAATCTCTCAGAAAATTGGAAACCCAATCTGCCTCAAGACTCAGCAATACAACTCTTGGGCATATACTCAAAGGATACTCAATCATACCACAAGGACACTTGCTGAACTATGTCTATAGCAGCCTTATTTGTAATAGCCAGAGTGAGTCTGGAAACAATATAGATGCTCCTCAACCTGAGAACAGACAACAAAAATGTGATACATTTACACAATGGAGTATTATTCAGCTGTTAAAACCAATGACATCTTGAAATTTGAAGCCACATGGATGGAATTAATAAAAATCATCTTGAGTGAGGTAATCCAGACCCAGAAAGATAAAAAAATATGTACTCACTCATAAGTGGATATTAATTTCAAAATAAAAGATAACCATGCTACAAACCACAGACCCAGAGAGAGTAGGTAACAAGGAGGGCCCAAGGAAGGACACATGAATCTCCCTGGGAAGGGGAAATAGAGGAGATCTCTTGTTTGGACTGGGGGAATGTGGCATGAGAACTTGAGGATCTGTTTTCAGGGGCGGAGGGGAACAGTGCTAAGAGAAATGGCTGAAAAGTGGGGTAGTGCTTTATGAAGTCTGGTAGAAGCTTAACACAAGGGAAACTCATCTACAAGGATGGCCCCAGCTAAGACTCCTGGCAGCAGTGGCTGCATAGCCTCAACGGACTATCCCCTGTGATAGAAGTGTTGACTTCCCTAGTTGTCACCTTCATCCAGTGTCTGGTGGAGGCATATTCAGAGACCCAAGCCCAAGCATTGGGCAATGCTCACAGATTTCTGCTGAGGGGAGGGAGGAGGGAATGCTGGAGTCAGGGTTGGGGGTAGGTAAGGGTCATCACTGCAGGAAAGCCCACAGAAATGGCTAGCCTGGTTCATAGGAGCTCACACAGAGTCTGAACCATTAACCACGGAGCCTGCACTGGACTGAACCAGTCCCTCTTCACCTTTGTGTCAGTTGTGTAGCTTGGCCTATTTGTGGCAGCCATGGCAATGGGAGAAAGGGCTTCCCTGGTGCTTTTGCTGGCTCCTGGGAACCTATCCCTCCTGCTGTATTGCCTTGCCCAGCCTGAATACAGGAGGAGGTGTTGGTCTTCTTGGTCTTAGGCAGCTTGATATGCCTTGCTTTGCTGATGCCCATGGGAGGCCTGGCCCTTTCTGAGTGAATACAGAGGAGGGATGGATTGAGGGTGGGTAAGTGGAGAAGTGGGGGGCGGATATGGAGGAGAGAAGGGATGGAAGACAGCAGTAGGGATGCAAAAATAAAAATAATAAATTTAAAAAAGGAGAGTTAACCATTCAGGTGAAGGCCAGAGAAGGTATGCGGAGAGCCAACTCGGATGAAAGAAATGCTTTCTGTGGTGAACTGAAGGAAGGGCTTAGGACTATGATAATATGTGGCTGCGACAAAACATCCAGTTTTTAAATTGGTGGTTCTTAATCCATTTGGACCCAGTGACCTTTTCCTATAAAAATGAATTGTGTCACGTTATTATAAAGAAAGCACAATAAATGCAGACAGAGTGATACAGATGTGCTAAATGGTAAACCCCACACCATAGTGATAAGACTTTGCAGGGTACTGAATGACTTCCTGAAAAGAGCCAGGTTCTCACTCAACGTACAGGGTGGTAACATACGATGAAATGTCAGTCTGTGTTACATCACACCAGCTATGCCATGGAGCCCTGCTACAGGCTGGGTGATTGTGAATACACCTCCACTTTGCACAGTTGTTTAGAAGGATTCTGTGAAACTTCCTTATTGCACAAAGTTGTCTCAAATCCTTAGTCACAAACATGGTGCCAACGGTACTGATGCTGCTTCCTGAAGTTTTCAGATTTCTTTTTCTCATACAAAATCCCCTTACACAGCACTCTGACTACCTGTGAGAAAGCTGGAAGGCAAAGCTTACGGCTCAGATAGGGAACTGAAAGGGAGACATGGACTCCTGGGAAATTCTTCCAACTGCTTTAGAGAGAGAAGCCCAGGAACATAGCATAAATAAAAGACATCCCACCCTCTGACGCTGTCCTCTGCCTCCAGGAGGTACTCTGAATGTGTGTGCAGTGGTTAGCATGGAAGCTTCCGGGAACACACAGAGCTGGACACTTGTATGATATTTCTAGGCTTACAGATCATGTCACTCACTAGTTTTCAAGCAGCAACTAATGTCATTGTGACTTTTGTCAGAGTATATAATTGCTTCTCAAGGCAAGACTTGGATTTCACTTGATAAACAGAGTTTAGAAATCCTTTCTGTTCTTCCCTATGTCTCTTACTTTCTTGGGTTGCTCACTCTAAGCCATATGGAAGAATTTCCAAGATGGCTGTATCTCCCTTTCAGCTCACTAACTGAGCCATAAGCTTTGCTTTCCGGATTTCTCCTGTTGGTAGTGAGAGAAGGATGTCAAGGATTTTTGCATCAGAAAAATAAAGAGAATATTTATTTTTGTTGTATAGTCTCATTTCTTTCAGGGCATTTTGGAGAAGAACGGGCATGGCCGCCTATGTGTGCATGTCCTTATACAAATTTTCCAAGCCATATATCGATATGCTGTAAGATAATTTATTCTTTTTTAAGAGTCACTTTTCAGATAACTCAATATGAATTTTTTTTTCAAAAAACCAATTTGGGGCCCCATTTTGGACTAAGCATGCCATTCTCACCTATTTTCAAACTGGCAGCTAATTGTTTGCTGTGTGTGTGGAAGGGTTATTCCCTTCAGTGGTGTAGTCACAGGTGCACCGCTCCAGGGAACGGTCCCAACACACACTCAGGCAAGAAACACTAACTGAACTCAGAGGGCCACACACAAAAAAGAAGACAGGGATGGAAGAGGACTACTGACTGGTTGGGAAGGATTTCAGTAGGAGAGGAAGGCAATGGGGTAAATGATGAAAATTCATTATTTAAACATATGAAACATTAAACAATAAAAAGAAACTCATTAAGAGTGTCATCAAATTGCTAAACCTTCCTTCTGGGCTAATCCCTCTTGTGGCCTATTTATAGAATGTGCTGTAGATGCTGTGATATTTTAGAATACATAAGTTAGTTTCACAGATGCCATACAATATAGATTTTTTAAAAAAAACAATAGCATTAGATAAAGGGGAAACATTCAAAACACCAACTAATGATCTAAAGGGCAGGTGGGATTTTGGAATTCCTTGGGCTTTTAAGTAGAAACCAGGTGCTACAAGAAAGTGATCATCTGAATTTTTGATATGTCTTGGCATCTGTCTTGGAGAATGAGCCCCAAGAGACTGGGTTTGTCTAGCAGAGAGGGGGCAAAAAGTCATTAATGCAGCAGTCAGCAGCTGGATTCATTTTAATATTGTTCAGTAGGGGCTAGCCTCTCTTTTGGGGAATCTACTTGTCACTATTTGAATAGCACCAGATCTTCTGACCTGGAGGGCTGTCCTGTGACTAAAGGGACCTGCCCTTTGAACATTTACAGATAGAGCAGCTGTAATATTGTTACCATAGTAAAGTGTTCAGTGACTTGTCATCCTGTGCCAGCGACTGGTCATCGCCTCCTAGAATCAAGGCTGCAGTTTCTGCCCTCAGTGGTCAGCATTGCTGGGACCATTCTGTGTATAGAACATCCATAATCCTTATTTATCACTCATGCATGGTCATTCTCACATGAAGAAAAGAAATTACTTCAATAACCCCATAGACTATTAGCTAAACCCTCCTTAGAGTGGTAAATGCCAGTATGGGGTGCTTTGGATAAAAATGGGGTGCTAGACAAGTTTTAGAAGTCCCCATTTCTATAGCTATAACAAATAAAACTTTCAAAGACTTTCTAAATGTATGTATTCATTTAAGGGCATAAGATCCCTACCTATAAATATGAGCGCCCTTAATACGGAATAAGCCCCACACCCTCCCTCAACTCACAGAATACTGTCCCAAAAACCAGAGTCCTCTGACTCATACATAGCAAGACACCCTCCTCCAGGAGACGGCTTGTTTCTGTCCCAATTCTCTGGATTCACTGAGCAAACGGTCTGTCACTGATTCTACAACACAATGTAAGAATAAGTCTTAGGATTTTTGAACAGCCTTTGCATCAAACTGCCGAGCTTTCAAATAGTTAAGTTGAGCAGTTTACTTAGAAAGGCTGACAAATTTGCTTCACTTCAAAATATCATTAACACCAATAACACATTTGCCCAAGCCTATTTCTAAGTTGTAAAAAAAAAAAAAGATTGCTACAGATTAAGACCCTTGATATAATGCTATAAGCTCCCAACAATGGTGTCTTTTATAGTGAAGAGCCACTGCAGACACAAATTGCCCTCTTTCCTGCACCTTCTTCACAAAAATCAATATTAAAGTAGTAGCAGCCTTAACTCCCCCATACACTATATCAGAAGAAAACCACCGCCGAGCTTAGGACAGTTTAGGTCAATAAAGAATCAATACCGTGGTTGAATCCGTAGAAAGATAAAAGACTTGGAACTCTCTACATGGGGACCCATTGTTTTCTCTCCATTCTCTACGGCAGCAGAGGGGCATCACTTGGGGTGTGTGTGTGTGTGTGTGTGTGTGTGTGTGTGTGTGTGTGTGTGCGCGCGCATATGTGCTGAGGGTGGGGTGAGGGCAGCCTTATCTTTTTTAAGGTTAATGTGCGTTAAGTGTTGGTGAAAAGTAAAGGGGTGAGTACATCAGGAGAAAAAAATGCGAGCTCTTTCTCCTGTTAGATGCTATTCTGGCTTCTTCTCTGGTCCCTTTCCAGGGGTAATGGGCAGGGGGGTAAGGGATGGGCAGGGTTAAGGGGTGGGCAGGGGTAGGGGATTGACAGGGGTAAGATGTGAGCAGGGATAAGTGGTGTGCAGAGGGAAGGGATAGGCATGGGTAAGGGATGGGCAGTCGTAAGGGCCAGGCAGATGTAAGAGATGGGCAGGCATAAGGGCCAGGCAGGGGAAAGGGATAGACAAGGGTAAGGACTGGCAAGGGTAAGGGCTGGGCAAGGGTAAGGGATGAACCTGGGTCAGGGATGAGCAGGAGTAAGAAATGTGCAGGGGTAAGGGCTGGGCAGGAGTAAGGAGTGTGAATAGGGAAGGGGTGGGCAGGGGTAAGGGCTGGGCAGGGGTAAGGAGTGTGAATAGGGAAGGGGTGGGCAGGNAGGAGTAAGGAGTGTGAATAGGGAAGGGGTGGGCAGGGGTAAGGGCTGGGCAGGGGTAAGGAGTGTGAATAGGGAAGGGGTGGGCAGGGGTAAGGGCTGGGCAGGGGTAAGGAGTGTGAATAGGGAAGGGGTGGGCAGGGGTAAGGACTGGGCAGGGGTAAGGAGTGTGAATAGGGAAGGGGTGGGCAGGGGTAAGGGCTGGGCAGGGGTAAAAAGTATGGATAGGGAAGGGGTGGGCAGGGGTAAAGGGCAGACAGAAAGGAGCCTTTCACATATAATCACCAATGGAAAATGAGAGGCCAGGTTGGTACCAATGAAGTGCCAGAAAAATCTCGCCTAAGGTGTGTGTTTTGGAGAAGATTACATTTTTAAGTCCCAGTTCTACATCTGCACTGAAACAGAACATTTATGTGTTGGGCTGGAGAAATGGCATGGAGGTTAAGAGCACAGATTGCTCTTCCAGAGGACCCAGGTTAAATTCCCAGCATCCACGTAGCAGCTCACAAGGGTCTATAACTCGAGTTCTGGGAGACTCAACACCCATGGCAAAACACCAATGCACATAAAATAAAAATAAAATTTAAAAAAATCCAAGTGTTGACTTGGAAATTTTATCATGGCCACAAATGTCCCAGCATAGTATCTGAACTTCTCTATCTTGAAATGAGATGGGCCTAGATGACAACTTCTGACCAAGGGGTTGTGACAGGAAGTAGACAGAATTTACTTCTAGGCTGAGATGTTCACAGCCCAGGGTGGTTTTGTTGTTGTTGTTGTTTTTTTTTTCTCTAGTTCAGAAACCTTACAAAAGAAAATGTGTTGAAAGACAACGTCATTATTCCAACTACCTGTCCTGGATGAGTTTCCAGAGAGGACAGGAGCCCCAGAATGTCAGGGTCGTTAGTTCTTTCAGAAGCCAAGTCAGCCTTCACTGTGCCTCCAGGAGCACTGCTTACCTAGAAATATAACTGTATCACAATGTGGAGCTTCCTGGATGCCCAGAGAAGCAACTCAGACAGTGAGGGGTGAAACTGCCTCCCCACAGTGCTGGGAGCAAGTACTAATGCTTTTGCATAAAATATTCCTTCCAGGTAGGATAGCAGTTAACCCAGGTGATCAAATGAAATACATTCTAGTGCTTTCTAGAACACTGCAAGGCAAGGAATTCCTAGAAAAGCCCTAAATGTCACAACAAAGAAGACATGTTAGGATTTATAAAAGAGGGCTATGTTCAGAAAAGTGAAGAAAGAATAGGATGTGGTTTAAAGGTTAAAAATAAACACTGCACACAACTTGGATCCCAGTGCTCCTCATGCAGAGGCAGGGGGATCTCTGTAAATAGAGGGATAGCCAGGGCTACACAGTGAGTCCCAGGCCAGCCCAGGAGCACCGAGACACTGTCATTAGGAAAATAACTCCCACCACTTAAATCTTCTATGTGGACATTTTTGAAATGTGGTTTAAGTTACTAAAAACTCTTAAAAGTACTGTAATAGAAAACTCAGATGAACGTCTTTTACTTTCAGGACTTTTCAAGTTTATTTGACCACAGAATGCTTTGCCATTTAACTTCTTGCAGAATGCTTTGGAATACCATCTTCAAAGAGCTCATTTTCTACACTGTTAGTAAAAATTACTTCAGATATACTTAGCACTAATAATAGTTATGGATCATATTCAACCAGACATAATGAGAAACCTATATGAGTGCCTTTAATAAAGCAAATAACTGTACTTGTCCCACATGAAGTGTTGTCATAGGCTTTACATACATCTATCCACTTAATCTTCATAATATCCTCTTATGTAACGAGAGATCAGAAGATTGAAAAGACACAGGTTTGATGCAATAACTCAATGTTTCAAGTCCCTGCAATTCTACCGTCCAAACTTCTCCTTATGTTTAATTGCATAATGGCTGGCTGTGACAGTTCAAGGCATCGGGAAGGCACGTTACCTTGCTGAAGTGGTTAAACAGGGGATAGAGAGCAGACATATTGGCAGATACTTAGACAGAGCTGGAAGCAGGGAGATTCAAGGATTCTTCTTCTTCTTCAGAAAGCAAAGCGAACCCTTGGCACAGCTCCATGCCCAAAGACATCACTGGCACTGCCCATATCATAACACGTAAGTCCACAGGATTTCACACCGGGGCAGTCATCCTTACTTTGCATTCTTCCCTGAGCAATATGAACAGCCCACAGTCTGACACAAGCTTTGCCTTTTTAATACCCAAACCTTAAGGTGGATCTGTAGGTGTTTATACAGTTTCTCTATTGAATAAAGAGTTACCAAAACTTTCCTTAAAATTGCTCTACCTCTACAATACACATTCCACTGAGGAATAGCCACCCTCAATATGTTAGTGTTTCAGCATGACTAATCTGAGAAAAATGTAGCATATTGTGGGGATGTCTAATTAGACAGAATGATTGATTAATTCTCAAACAAGAGTTCACTGCACTTGGTCCTACTCATCTTGCCATTAATTTCCCTGACTTTCACTAGCTTCTGAAAAGCTGAACTCTTGGACACCAGGACAAGACAGAGGTGTCACACCTCTGTGCTGACCTCTTGGACACCACAACAAGGCAGCAGCTGTCACATCTCTGTGCACTCTTCTTCTCTAAGCATACCACACTCAGTGAGGGGCTAGCACCCCACTTTCCTGACCACCACTTCTACATCTCTGGAATGTTGGGGTTTTTTTGGTCAATGTAATGAAATATCTAAGAAATTATGTTCAAAGAAGAAAGGTCTAGTTTGGCTATTCTTTCAGATATGTCTCATCTACATGGTTACCTGAACCCAAGGAGAGAGAAAACATTAAAGGGAAGGGTGCTGGAGAAAATCTGCTCACCTCCATCACATTTGGGAAGAAAAGAGGCAGGGAAGGAGGGAGGCAGAGAAAGGGAGAAAGACTGACAAGCTATATTCTTCAAAAGCATACTCTTTAGTGGTATTCTTCCTCTAGCTAGACGCTGCCTCCCTATATTCCAGGGAATAGACTGAACATGAGCCTTCAGGAAACACTTCAGATATAAAATTTGTCACCTGGTACCCTGGGCAGGGCTAGGTCTCTACTGTTTTTCTGCCTTGGTACCCACAAGGGTGACTTTGGGAGCTGTGCTGCACGTAGAATTCCTGTATCACTCAAACCAGGGGAAGTTTATCTGCTATTGAGGTTCAACAAGCAGGAAATTTGAAGAAATTATTGCAGTAGTCTCTCCCTGCTCAAAGTCAAGGTGAGCATCTGGCTCCTTTGCAGCACAGTAGCTGAGCACACAGGCTCTGGGTTCCTACATACCTGGTCTTTACTTAGACTGATTCACTCTCTTGTCCCAGCAAGAAACCACCCATCCCTCTCCTGGTTTCCTCAGCTGGAAATGGGGAATAGTATTATTGATCTTACCAGAGTTTTGTGAAGGTTAAATGAGGCTGTACAAGCAAAGATGTTCACATACCTTCTCCCCTTGAAGAAGACCCTTCTGGTAGTACATCAATATGGGAAAGAAGAACATTGCTAGAAGGGTGAATATGAATCATTATGCATCTTATTGTTTCTAGTTGTTTCAGTCTTATGTCGTAGGGGATTTGGGGCATGACTAAACGATACCCATCTTGTATGTCTCTGAGGGCTGAAGAGTGATTGGCAGCATAGGGAGAAGCAGGTGAGCTGCTTCTCTGCCTCTGCAGTTTAATTTCCGTCATCTAAGGATTCAGCCCTGATCAGCGAGGCCCACACGCACCTCAGCTTCCTCTGGGTTCCCAGGCTTCTGGCAGCCATGCTCCTGTTCTGTTTCATTGTGTCGCAGGCTCACTGCCTCTCCTGCTACTCTGTCCCTGGTCCACAAAGTTCTTATATCAGATCTGTCAACTGGTCTGGGACAGGCTAAACTTCAAAGTCTTTTATTTGGCTTTTTTTTCCTTTCCAGCTGACTCTGCCCCAAACTCAATTTCCTCTTTCCTTATTTTCAATTAACTACAGTTGTGCAGAGCTGGGGAGATAGGAGGGGCAGGCAGCTGCCATCACTTATCTGGCAGTGCGTGGGGTATACCGGTATTCAGAGCCCTAATATAGCCTGTTGGACTCAAATAATCCAAGACATATTTGATTTTTGTTAAAAAAAAAATAGGAACGACACACAAGGAGCTTCTGCATAGACCACCCAAGGGGGCGTTTAAAGAGAACTTCCAATCTATTCATGATCTGTAATCCCCAGCCCCCGGAGTTTCCATGTTACAGCAGAATACCTAGGGACTCCATATGTTATGGGAACACAACAGAGCCAAAACGAGCTGAAAGAAGAATGCCTTAAATTCAAACATGGGATGAAATGGTACCCAAGGAGCGTCTGTTCCATTGTCTCTACCTGGGATTCTGGGACAATGCAGCCATCTCAGTTCCATTCAAGTGTGACATTTCTTTTCAATATGACGGTGGTGGCGACCTTGTCATTAACTGATGCTATGAGCAACATTTCAGCTTTCATAATTCAGTTAATTTTCAAGCCACTGGTTCACTGAACCCCAGTATAATTTTCATATAATTAAACCACATACACACAATCTCAGCCACACGAAACACTCTCAACAGTGACAAACAGCAGAGAAAAACAAAACAGAAAAGCTGGAAGCAAAATCAAGTCGATTTTCCAGTTTCTTTTTATTATACACACATGGAAGAGCAATGAGCAAAAGTCAGCTGGGACTGGCAAGGGTAGGCAGGGGAAGAACTCAGTTTTTCATTCTCTTAGGTTTAAGCACACATGGGCAAAATGTGCCTGGTGCCATCTATTTATGGACCAGGAACATGTTGTGCATCCATGAGAAGGTCATCACTAAAGGTCATCATAGCCTTTTGATTCACATACTGGGTCCACACTTTTATAGAACAGTATGATAAAGAGAATTTAGCTTCAAATTAGCAAGCATTGCTATGGGACTTCTTAAAACTTTATATGTCTGAGTGTTTTGCTTGCATAGATGGCTGTGCACCATACACATGGCTGCGGCTTGCAGAGACCAGAAAAGGGATTCAGGAAAGGATCGCCTGGAATTGGTGTTACAGACAGTTGTAAGCCATCATGCAGTACTGGGTCTTCTAGAAGAGCAGCAAGAACAACTCTTAACCACTGAGCCATCTCTCCATCCCCCTATCAGCAAAGATGCTTAAATATGTAGCTAAAATCCATATAATGGTGCATTAATTTTAATTAACTGTTAGCATATACAATGTTGCATTTCAATATGTCATTATTATGTATCTGTGCTATTGTACACTGTTCTTATTCTTGCCCTTTACTCTCCCCTCCATCTCCCTTCTATCCAGTTGCTGGACCCCTTCCTTCCTCAAGTCATAGTAATTTAGAAGCAAAGTGCTATTTTGCTTATAATTGATGATGAAACAGTCACTATGGCAGAAAGCACATAGGTTTCCTGATTAAGTCTATTAGATGTTTGACATTTGATCAATATGCATCTTGAATACCCCAAACTTTTAAAAATAATATTTTCATGTAAGATATCTTGAAAATGTAATTACTTTAATATACATATATATATGTGTGTGTGTGTTCTTAATTTTCACAAAGACTATTACATCTCCTTTTGACCAAGTTTAAAAAAATATTGAAAATGTAGGATATTGTAACAACTGCTGATGAGTTTCCAATTAATATTAGTTTTATGCTAAAACTATGCTTCCCAGGAAGTATACCTTAAACTCAGGGAATTGAAAGGTAGATGTGGCAAGAAAGTGAAATATGTTTTCTCCTTCTCTTCATTTCTTTTTTTGTCTCTCTCTTTTCATCTCTTGCCTTGATTGCCTCATTGCTCTTTAAAGTTCCCTAGTGACTCTCGGTGGGCAGAGGACAGAGGAAAGCAGTGAAGTAGTCAAAGATAGTTGTCCTGATGTCTCATAGTTTTTCTACTATCATACACAAATAATATGACGAGAACCTGACTATCGCTTCCACAGTGAATCACTTAAAATGTCACCCTTCACTGGGACCTTTTCTGAAACAATGGATGGAGTCACAGTGACTTGACTTTATAAGGGTGTTCATCGTATTCGGGCTAATAGAACACACAGTGTACAAACTTTACTTTAAAGTACTATAAGTTAGTAAGGCCAGCTAAGGTGCAACAGAGATGAAAATGGTGCCTGCCAACATGTTACTATGATTAACGTTCAGGAGAATTCAAGTGAACTAGTTCCTTTTTAACCCCAATATTCCCCTAAGCATTTTCTTTCTCCAAAACCCACATTAAAAGCCAATAACTGCTATGCAAAAACTTTTTAACATCTTGCAATTGTATCTGGCAGCTCTTGGTATCGTTTCCTTGGGTAATCAGGTCCTTTTTGGGGAGTGCTTATGCCTTTATCCAGATGTGGTTTGCCTAGGTTTGCCCTGACCAGCTTCAGAGTTTCCGGACTTTGCGTTAAGGTCTGTGATCCATTTCAAATCAGGGTTGTTTGTTTGGTTTGGTTCATTATTTTTGTGAGAGAGGAGGATTTACTTTCATCTTTTCCATGTCAACATCCACTTTTCCTGGACCACTGTTGATACAGCTAGCTTTATGCAGTGTGTTTTTGAATTGTTTGTCAAAAGTCAGGGGCTAATGTGTTTCCTTGGCCTGTAAGTCAGTTTCTGTGCATCTGCCATGATGTTTGTGTTACTATGACTCTATATGATAATTTTATGTCAGGTATGATAATACCCCCGGATTATTCTTTTTTTTTTGTTGCTGTTGTTCAGAATTGCTTGGGCCATCTGGGTTCTTCTGTGCTTCCAGCATGAATTTCAGGGTTTTGATTTTTCTTTTTCTGTGAGACTACTGCCACTGGAATATTGAAAGGAATTACATTAGGTCGGCAGATCACTTGCAGTACTTTCCATTATATCATTTTTGCTAATCCATGAGCATAAGGCCCTTTCCAACTTTTAATCATTTTTAAACACTGCTTTTCACATTTATTCACTGGTTTAGAAGTTTTTTCAGTACAGCTTTTCACTTTCCTGCTTAGGTGTTTATTTGTAGATTTTTTTTGCAGTTACTATTAATATAATTATCTTCCTGATTTCTTTCTCCCCATGACAATTAATCAAAGAAGAAAACAAACTACCTAGGAAAGAAAACCTTTTGCTAACTCTGTATTTGACAGATGCTTGATAACTAGAATGTAGAAAGAACTCAGAAAATAAAGCACTGAAAAAAAATCCAACCAACAGTTCTCGAAAGGTAAAAGACAAATGGTCAAGAAACATATGAAAAACTGATTAACTGCCTTAGCCGTGAGGCAAATGAAAATTAAATCAACATTATGATTCTGTCACACCCTAGTCTGAATGCCTATCATAAGGAAAACTGTGATGATATTTCATCTGTGCTTTATAATAAATCTTGCCTGAGGATCAGAGAGTAGAGTGAGGCACAGTTAGCCATAGAGGCTAGGCAGTGGTGGCTCACAACTTTAGTCCCAGTACTTGGGAGTCACATGCCTTTAATCCCAGCACTAGGGAGGTAGTGACAGGAAGGGATACAGCTAGGTGGAGAGAGGATTATAAGGTGAGAGCAGGCAGGAGCTCAAACATTCAGTCTGAGGACTCATAGCGACACGATACCCCTTCAGTCTGAGGATCTTGTGTAAAAGTAAGAACTCTAGGAGCTGATGGCTCTGCTTCTCTGATCTTTCAACTGTCACCCACTAATATCTGACTCTGTTTTTTTAATTATTAAGACAAATTAGAATTCGTGCTACAGAAAACAAGTAACAAATGCTGGCAAGAAGTAGAGAAAGGGAAACCTTTATACTCTGTGTGTTTCATGTAAATTAGTACAGTCATTGTAGAATCAGCGTGGAGATTCTTCCGTGGACCCATCGAAACACTTCTGGGTACATCCTGGATGGGTTCTAATGGGTTCGAAGTTAATACGCAGCACATATTGCAATCTGTGTTTTTTTTTTGTGATGATGTTCACAATGACTTAGTTATGGAATCAGCTTCCATATCTTTCAGCAGATGAGATACACACAACAACAACATAAAAGTTGAAGGGGAACTAGGGAAAGGAAGAAATAGGAATGGGGAAGAAAGAGAGTGCAGGAAAGAAATGTCTTAGGGTTTCTGTTGCTGTGATGAAACGTCATGACCAAAAGCAACGTGGGAAAGAAAGGGTTTATTTCACTACCAGTTCCATTGAACAGTTCATCATCAAAAGCAGTAAGAGTATGGTGTGGGAGGTCCTTCTGTCTATGTGCTGCTTTTATTGGCTAATGAATAAAGAAACTGCTTTGGGTCTATAGCAGGGCAGAGCAGAGCTAGGCAGGGAAAACTAAATTGAATGCTGGGAGAAGGAAGGCAGAGTCATGGAGAAGCCATGTAGCTCCACTTTACCTTTACTTCATCTTACTCTCTTGCCACAATCCATTGCTGTGGAGTAATGCTCTTGTACACTGTAAAGATTTGTATCTCATATTGGTCTAATAAAACAATGATTGGCCACTAGTAGCTAAGCAGGAAGTATAGGTAGGGCAACCAGACTAGGAGAATTCTGGGAAGAGGAAAGGCAGAGATGCAGTCATCATCCAGAAGCAGAGGAAGCAAGATGAAAATGCCTCACTGAGAAAAGGTATCAAGCCACATGGCTAAATATAGATAAGAATTATGGGGTAATTTAAGTCATAAGAGGTAGTTATTAATAAGACTGAACACTAAGCCAAACAGTTTATGATTAATACAAGCCTCTATGTGTTTATTTCAGATTGAATGGTTATGGGACCCAGCAGTACAAAAACTTCCATCAATACATTGCTCATGGATAAGATTTGCGGACACTGAAACTAAATTTGGAAAGAGTCATCTGGTTGGGGAAGCAGTGGCTACGTGTCCTCGTGGCATCCAGAATTTCCTCTCTGCTCTCATTGCTGTTTTTCTGTGTTGTTTTTCAAAAACTTGATGCATCCTTGCAAAGCCACAAAAATAAACCCTTCAGCCAAGGAAAATGGTCTGTACATTTCTGAATGTATTGTATGGTATTTCTTCAAAGTGTCCTGATGTCTCAGTGGAAGGAATATAACCAGACACATCTTCTGTGGGTCACAGGATTCAAACTTAAGTCATCAGTATGACAGCAAGTGTCTTTACCTGCTGCCTCACCTCTGGCCCCTCTTCATCTTTCTTCACATTACTCATTTGGCTCAGCTTCCAGGAGAGCTCATCTCCCCTCTGTTGATAGTCTCACCCCACACTGATTTTAGTGGGGGACTCTTGGGCTTTCCCAATCTGTGCCTAACCTGGTACATTTAGTTCTTTTTAAGTTGTCTTCGTAAATCATCCTCCATTACCTCTGAGCTATTCTTGACAGGCTCTTAACCCAACAGTCTCTCCATTGGAGTGTGAAACCATTGTATTTCAACATAAGTACACACACACACACACACAACACACACACACACACAGAGAGAGAGAGAGAGAGAGAGAGAGAGAGAGAGACCATTGCAATGTTTTAAATGAGATCTGTGACAAGAATTTCAGGATTTTAGTAAGTCAAAATGCACAAATGATTGCCAATTTACTTAGATCCTTGGACAGATTTGGAAAAACAACTT
>JAQHUG010000106.1:4413904-4452617 GCA_028555095.1 Dicrostonyx torquatus | reverse complement strand
AGAAGAAGAAGAAGAAGAAGAAGAAGAAGAAGAAGAAGAAGAAGAAGAAGAAGAAGAAGAAGAAGAAGAAGGAAGAAGAAGAAGAAGAAGAAGAAGAAGAAGAAGAAGAAGAAGAAGAAGAAGAAGAAGAAGAAGAAGAAGAAGAAGAAACATCTTTTATCACAACTTTGTTCAATGATGAACAAGTGTACAAGTGTTCTGGAAATAAAATCCTCTGTCTTCCAGGGAGTGGAAGGGAACAGCCTGACTTGCCTCACCTCCCTGCTCTTGGCAGGGTTTCTTATCAAAGAGATGGAGACAAGATGGAGGTAACAGACCATCTTTTCTATTCAGCACTGAATAAGCCTCCCAACATGACCTAAGAATTTTCAAAAGCTTTCTGATATTTTTACAGCCTGACATCATATTCCTATATGGTGACATCATGGCTTTTAAGGACAGGAATCCAATGCCACTCTCTCCTTAAAAGGTTCCAAACCATCGAAAATTGGCACTGGGCACTATTCCTTAACAACCTTAAGTTTCCAAAGTTTTCTTTGGGTTTTGAAGCCAAAGATGCTGATCACTTTCTATGTGTTTACAAACTGTGAGGCCAGCCCTGTGAATAGCACCTTGTAAATGAAGCCTAGCTGGCCGACTGGCTGGAATGGAGATTTGGGGGTTAGCAGACACTTAGAAAAGAAACCAAACAGTCTGGGCTCAAGCAATAATGTGTTCTCTTTTCCTCTTTTACTGTTCTCCATTTCTAGCTGCCTGTACCACCTTCCTCATTGCACTTGGGTTCATTTGAGATGATAATCTTCACAACTACGCCACACACACACACACACACACACACACACACGCACGCACGCACACACACACACACACACACACACACACACACCTGTCTTATTCCGAGTTCCTTAGGAGTTTATGCTACTGTATCAACATTGTGTAGCTAAGCTTGACATATTGCTTTTAGAGTACCAAGAAGGCAAATAGACAGTCTTTGTTTCAGTCAGGAAGGCATCTCCAAGACCATCCTTCAACCCTTTCACAGTGAGACAAGGCCAAATGGAGCAGAAACCAGGACTGAGATACTATGGTCTTTCTCCATAGAGAATTTGCTATCATTGTCATGCACAATGCTGATGACAAATAACCAACTGATTCTTTCTTCTTATTGTTTTTAACCCATCATAAACCCCTATGTGTCCTTTCTACTGAATAACAAGCATAATATATAGCTTTACCAGAAGCAGGAACCCTAGATGCTCTGAACTTCATATATGGCCAACTCCTTCAAAGAGATGAGAGAAGGAATCATACCCTGGGACCTGAAGAAATCTCAGATTGCTTTAAATGTTTCTAGCCATTTACTTTCTGTCTGTCCTTACCACGTCATAAATCATTTCCAGTTTTAGACTGGCACCTGGCCACCACACTCTGACCAACACTGTTCAAATCGAAGCTCTCCAAACTAAACCTATGACAAAATTCTAGCCAGCACCTGTTTTTATGAATAATGAACTGCCATGGCTGCTTCTGTTAAATGGGGGCTGAGTTAAGTCATTAACCTGCAAGGCTAAAATCACGGCTGTCTTGCCTTTGAAGGAATAAATCGTCCGTGGACCTCTGCTAAACTATAGCATTCTGTGTGACAAATGATGGTTAAATTTTAGCAAAGTACACGCCACCCACTCTCAAACTGTATTCTTTGCTTCCAAGAAGAAAAAGAGGACTGAAGTTTCTCACCAGCTCTTAGGACTGGATTAAACCTTTTATTCCAGAATCATTCTTTCTGGAATAAAAGGTATTTACTTCCGTCTCAGCACACAGGTCAAAGGAAGATTTAGAACCCAACCACCAAGGAAAGCCTTCCTAGACCTTAGTGTGTGCACATACGTGTACCTGCCTGCACACACACGTGATTACTTGAATGTGTGTATACAAGACACTCCAAGCCTAAAGCAAAGCACCAGAAATTTGATGAGAGAAAAGCCAGCAGAGCTCAGGGGGCTGTGTTCACAGAGAGGCCTCTTTGTTAAAGAAAGCCAATCCGGTGGGAAGGAAGGGAGAAGAGGTGAGCCCTGTTTGCAAAGGTCTACAGTGCTTCAATCAGAAACAGCTGTGGCCAGTTTAATGCTATTACAGGGCTCATATACATGTGACATCACGCAGAACTGAAGCTCGGCCAAGGCATTTTACTAGCACTATACCTTAGACTCTGAGGATTTGGTTACAAGTTTGTATGTGGCGTATGGTTTTTGAATGAATTCACAACTGGGACCCAATACCACACCGTTCCCCCTTCTAGTAACTCAACTGAAAACAGGGTAGTGAGATTTTCTTTTTTTAGGCCTAGAATTAAAACCTTTATTAATTTTTAAGCTAAAAGGAAGTAAATGAATTTGCCATCATCTCTGTTTATTACAAGTCTAAGTACAAAGATTTTCACAATCAGACCAGTATCCTGGCCAAGTAGGAGGAACTGGGAGACACTTTATATTCTAATTTCAAACTGCAGGGTATCCCAGGTGTACTGTATAGGATTTCCTGTAATTTCCCAGCAAAATAAGCAGCCTACAGGAATACGCTTGCCATACTGTACATCTGTATTAATTACCCAGCAGGATAAAGTGATTTCTTTGTGATAGAGACGTGGATCTACAGGAAAATCATTAAACCAAGCCAGGGAAGGCAGACATTCCTCTGTTGTTGAGCTGTTTGGCTGGATCAGGATTTGAGTCTGGGAATATAATGTTTCTCTTACACTCACTCAATTTTCTCCTGATAAAGAGAATAGACTCCCCTGTGGACACTGGCAATCAAACCTTGAAGAGCCTCACTGCCCACGCTGAGGATCACCCTTGAGCAGCAAGCATGGCATGTTAGGTATGGTATCTTGCTAAATAATGATTCAGAGATGAAGAAATTATAAGGATACATGGTAGGAATGCTAAGTTCAAAGGACAATGCATGCCCAAACAGTCAGAGGTAAAGACAGCAAGATACAGTGGTAGCAGTCTCAAGGCAAAGGCTAGACTCTGAATGGGGTCTTTTAAGAGGAAGAAGATTTGGGTAGACCTCCAGGAAGGAAATCTAAGAAGTGAGGCACACAGGAAGAGGAAGGGTACAAGATAAGGTGAAGACATGTGACAGACATTTCAGGGATCGTGTGACATTAGAGAGGCACAATGTGAGTTCATGGCGGTCACTGAAAGGAATGGAGAGAAAAGGATAAGGAACCAACAGCTGTTGGATGCATCCTATGTCTCGGGTGCTCATAAGATAATGTAACCATGGCAACTTCTTTGATGCCTTTGATATGAGGAATCTAAAATAGATCCGTTTGGAAAGGTAGAGAGTAGAATGGTAATTGCCTGTAGCTTAGGAGATGCAAAATGGGGAGGCACTAGCACAGATCCCTAGAGACCTACTCTACAGCGTCATGCCAAGGCTAACAGCAGTGACACACACACTTAAAATCTGTCAGAAGGGTTGGTCTTACTTTTTAATTTTTCCCCTCTTTTCCCCTCATAGCCACCCTAACATATAGTGCACATAGCTATAACTAAAGAGTGCAGAAAAACACTTTTTTTCTTTTTTAATTCATCTATTTGTTCTACATCCTTGCCACAGTCACCTTCACAGTTCCTCTCCCCCATCCCCCCACACATCCCCCAATCGACTCCTCTTCCCATTCTGTGGGCTGCCAAAGAAAAACACTTTTGAAACAATGATATAGATTGTGGCCGTAGTTTCATAAGAGTACACTTATTGCCAAGCACAACTAAATTGCATATATTAGATATGTACAGGCTTGTGTGTGTGTGTGTGTGTGTGTGTGTGTGTGTGTGTGTGTGTGATCTTGGGTGACTACTACCATACCTTCACATCAGAAGTGTGGTTAGATATGCATAGATGTAATATGTACCTCACAACTCATCCTAGGACAATGGTCCTGAGGATAGGTAGGACAATTCTTCTCTGGTGTTTCTCACCCCAGACAGTAACATATTTCAAGGAAGCATATCGCTATTCTTCCTGTCACAAGGAGATCCTTGCATCCTTTCTGAAGAAAATTGGTTTCCATTGTCCAAGTTCCCTATTCAGCTTCTTGAATCTCTTGATAAGCTAGCATTTCCATTGACCACAGACTGTGTCGAGTCCAGGAAAGACACTCCTGGTGTAAAGTGGTAGCTTTGCTTTGCTTCACTCGAGCAGAGCCTGGACTCGCGAGGGGAAACCCAAGAAATCAGACTTCAGAGAAAGAGGCTGAGTAGGGAGATAGAATGGACCACTGGGTGGAAGCTGCTGAATCTCAGGGGTCACTTCTTGCTCTACCCTATACACTTCAGTCCAGAGGGATACTAGGTAATGGCTGCATCTCACACTGGCAAACTAGCCAGAGGTGGGGGCAAGCACATGCTGGCTTTCATCTATTATTGATCCAGGAATACCAAACATCTTCCCACTTCTGGGTTATGCATGAAAAACCCAGTGGTCCTACATCACTATGCAGATAGACGTCAGTGAGAAGACAGTCTCAGGGAAAATGACTTTTATTGGTTCAGGAGTCACAAACATCCTCCCACTTCTAGGTTGTGCATGAGAGACCTAATGGTCCTGCATCACTGTGCACATAGACATCAGTAAGAAGACAGGCTTAGGAAAAGGAAGAAGTCACACTTCTGCAAACGCCTTTTGTTAATATGAAATGGCACTTGAGGATGCCAGAATCACTTGATTAGAGCTTTCTCCCAGTTCCATGAGGTAGTAACTTTTAATTCCTGGGTAGTTGTCTAGAAATCAGTACCCTTTATGTCTTAGGTATACAAAATACTGCAAGAATTTCCAATAGAAGATTGAGCAAAAGCCCCCAAAGGTCAAAACACATCCTCTTAGAATTTTTACTGGGATTTATCAGAGCTGTGCTTTACACTAGCAAAGGTGGTGCAGGCATTTATGATAGCGCTTATTCACTAATAAGAAATTTTCTACGGAAATATCAACTGACTGTTAAAGAGCAGCACTATGGACTGTGTTGTGCTCTGCTTAGGGCAAAGGAAGTCCTTGAATAATATCACAATGTTTCCCCCAATTTCCTATCTCAGCCGCTTTCTACCTATGTAACATGTAGAACATAAGCACAAGCTGAAACAAAGATAGACTCACATGTTGCATGCACACAGACATGTGCTCATGCGCCTGCACTCATGCATGCACACCACATACACACATACCTAAGCGTGAGTCAAAACAAGAATTGACCTCCTGATCAATCACCCGCAGCATAAACCCGTGGTTTCCAAGCTTTATCTGCATGGAATCTCTTGGAAGTGCTGGTGCAACACAGAACACAGGTGTTCCCAGCTGTTTGGGGTTTGACTCTGCCCCATGACCACAATTCTGAGATACAGGGGCACACACTACCCTGTCATGTTTAGTCAGACACTGGGAAATGATAAAAATGTGTAGATGTTCCTTATCTTCTGAGTACTTTGGGTTTGACTCACGTACCTAACATTTTTGGGGGGATTAGAGGGGAAGAGGTTTGAGACAGGGTCTCTCTGTGTAGCCCTGGCTGTTCCAGAGCTCACTCTGTAGACCAGGCTGTAGACCTCAAAATCAGAGATCCTCCTGACTCTGCGTATTGATTGCTGGGATTAAAGGTGAGAGCTACTACCTCCGGGCTATGTGCCTAAGTTTCAAAACCTGTTTGTCATACCATATCAACTGCTGTTATTTAGGGAATGGTCGAGGGACCGACAGCAAAAGCCTTAGCTGAACCTTGAGAGCAACTCTAACCCTGAGCCCCATCATAGAACCAGTGCACCAGCCTCTGACCTGTGACAAGTGTTTGAAGTTCAGCAGTGTTGTTCATCCCCATTTCCTTGTCTCAGTAAAGAGTGGGGTAAGCCAGGCGGTGGTGGCGCACGCCTTTAATCCCAGCACTCGGGAGGCAGAGGCAAGCGGATCTCTGTGAGTTCGAGACCAGCCTGGTCTACAAGAGCTAGTTCCAGGACAGGCTCCAAAGCTACAGAGAAACCCTGTCTCAACCCCCCCAACCCCCCCAAAAAAAGAGTGGGGTAAGCATAAAATCACAGAGATCCTAGACTATTTCTAAGTTCTAGGACGAAAGTAGGATTTGTAAAGATTAAATTAACTGCAGTTACTCAGCACCTCAAGGTAGTTTCTAAAAAGTTGTATCACCTCCTTTTTCTTTTGGTTTTTGTTTTTTTCCCTTGCTTCCTGACTCAAAATCTAACGGGCCCTGGACAGAAACTTCTGAGTTAAAGGCCTAGCCTTCATTCTATGACATATGTCTGAGTAAAGATAATGATAAACCGGTGGCTGATAAACTGCTATTAAAGCAAAACAATCATTTGGCTCTGAGTGTCCCATGAACTGTTCTCTGCTGTGGATGCATGCAAGTAACCAAACTGACCCATGGGCCATAGTCTGAAGAGAAGGGTTTCCTTGTAAGCAAAACAGGCTTGAAGGAAAATCCTTCCTTGCTTGGTAAGATGACAAACAAAGCAATGGGCACAGATGTGGCTTCGTTCAGTGCTGGCAACTCCTTACTTCTTTCCATTCCTCCTAAAATCCAGGTTCAGTAAAATCCCATTTTGGGAAATCCCAGTTATTCAATATTCTCTATTTATATTCTCTCCCTCCTTCCCCCATCTTTTCCTACCCCCCCACCCCCACCCCCAGCATATCACACTAACAGTGATGTGGAGGTAAACAGCAAGAAAGAGACATGGAGAAATACCTGAATTCTTTATTTGCCTAATTTAGAAAGGAATATGTTTCCACTTTATGTGTTTTTTCAGGCTGCTCCAGATGCTGGAATTCCAGACTGGCTTTCCCTGCTGGTCAAAGGGAGTCAGCTGAGAGAAGTGTAAAGGGCCAGGGTTGCAACTGGACAAACAGAGTCAATGGGGATGTAGTGGTGCAGGTTAGAGGAGAAAGGGCATGTCAGCTGGGGGAGAGGAAGCTCATGGGAAACAGACAGAGAAGGACGGTGCGGAGTATAAACCCATGTGAATGGGGCTTTTATCCTCCTTCCTCCCTCCATGTTGGTCCTGAGCACGCAGACCCTTGAGACGATGCAGATGGCTCAGAAGACACTGATGTGGAAAGTGGGGATATAATCTTTCCACTCTGAACTGCACTGAGCCATCTGCTTGGCTACCCTCATCAGCTCTGTTAGGCCATGCTGAAGATGAGACTTAGCCAGATAATTTTCTTAGATGACCTCACCTTTTGTCCTGTCTATTACTTCTCACTCCCAGCAATTTCTTTCCCTTCAAACAAATATCTGCTGTATTTGAAAAATATGGTCAGTTCTCTATCACTCTGCACTCTCATATTCATATTTAAACCACATGAAGATGACCTTCGATTTAATGTTGTGATTTTGAACCACCCTGCACCCCGCACTTAGACCTTTTTGGAGAAAGAGGTGTACATGCTTCTTTTTCAAGGTCATGAAGAAATTAAACCAAATCCCCACCTCCTTTCCCTTTTCCTACTCCCTGAGCCATTCTAGAGACATTTTCTAGAGAAAATAGAGCTTAATTTCTTGGAGGTGTTTTGTTGACAGGAAAATGGAAAGCACGTGTCCCTGCTTCCCTTATTGTACTTCCAAGTAATGAAAGTATTTAAGAAGGTACAATTATGATCTTGGCAAGCACCTGGGGCTCTTGGAACTGTTTTTTCACACTGAATAAACACTGTAGATAATCTGTTTACGTTACAGTGGGCTGAAAAGCTATCTACAACAAAAGGCCACAACTATTCTTTGCTTTCCTTTTCCTGAAAGAAAAAAAAATAAATTGCACTAATAATTTTCTGAGATGATTTCATTGTCTCTATTTCCACTCTGGTTAGAGGGAAGCAGGTTTTAGTGAGGGCTTGTGGGCTTCTTGTTTTCTACTATTTTAATTGAATACTGTGGTCCATCCATTTTTCCAGTTCCCTGGAATTCTTCTTAGTAATAATCTCAGGTGATTCAGAGTCATTCACCTCCCCTAAAGAAGGAACTGTAACCTTTCCTTTGAATTATGAGCACCAAATGCATTCCATTCTCAACTTGATTGATCTGCCTAAGTCACTGTGCAAATCTGGAAGCACATAATCCACTTAATTTTCAGGACAAAGGTTAAGTGGAAATGGTAGCGAGCCACCATGTTTGGGAAACACTAACCAGAAAAATCACACATTTTTAGCTTGGTTTGTTCAAAAACTTTTAAGGTGCACTAACACTGGAGAATTATCTGTCTCATGTAATAAAATGTATAGGCATGGAAAGATGGCAAAGCTGAGAAAGTAATGATAACAAGTAATGGCTTGCCCACATGTTCACAATACTCTTAGAAAGATAAGCCACAGCGGGTAGCAGACACTGAAATCCATGGTTCATATCCCAAAAACTACAGAGCACTTACCCCACGTTAGACCTCATAGGCCAGTGTCCTAGCACCCTGTGCTGCAGGTGTCAAATGCTGTCATGTCGAGTCAGAAACATCACATGACATGGTTGGTGGTCCACATGCAGCTGGGATCTGTCAAAGTCATGAGGGCGATGGAGAACATCCTGCAGTTTCTGTGAACGTCATGCCCTGACTGCCCCCTACCCTGATTTCTCAAAGGACTCGGGACGCAGCCATAAAGACTGGAAACTTGTCCCATGGGCCACCATGGCCTTTTTTTTTTCCTTTGGAAGACTTTATCAAAGATTTGGCAAGACTAATTCGTAGTTCTCAATAAGCAAGCACCAAAAATTTCAAAATTTGTCTCTGCTGTTCTTGGGGATCATGTGGGGGAACTGTAGCACTGTGTGCTCAGTTCTTTGAATTGTCAACTAATAACCTCAGACAGAATTGACAACCCCATAATCTAGTCCATTTATTTTTCTAGTCTAACTGGAATCGTAAAAGTTTGCAACACCAGTTAGTGGCTACACCTGAGCACCATGGTGCCCATTATTCCACCTGGGTATGTCCTTTATTCAACACTGGAGCTGTTTAGCTCATGGGGTCCCTAAGTCTGTAACCACTAGAGGGCAAGATCAACCCAACAGTTCAGGAACACATCCCAGCTGAGCCGTCCCATTTCCTCCAGCCCGGTCCCTGGAAGTCTTTTTGTAGCGATGGATGTTTTGAATTAAGAAACTGCAATAACATTCACACTGTCCCTTTCAGCTCTGTGGGTTTGCCTCACTGAAGGCTGAAGGAATTCGCAGCAGCTCCCAGAACAGCCTCCATGGTCTATTTCTTTGTTCTGGTTGTCACAAAGAGAGAAACCCATCATTAAAGATTATAGCCTAGGTCTAGCCATCAGCCTACCGTCTACTGTATCCCAGGCCATTTTCAAAGAGTAGAGAGGCAGAGGACAGTCTAAGCTTGCCTCCCATTCCTGTTGGAGACTGCTGATGGGGACGATAAAATGACTCTGTCTTTTATAACTCAGAACACATAGGCCACAAAGAGTGTGTTGTCTGAAGACCCAACTAGAAGAAGAGTCTTCAAGGGAATGTGGAAGCAGAGTGCTTAGACAGACCACTGGCCATGTTGGATACTGCTGCGCCATAAGCAGAAGGAGGCTGAGGGATTCTGTTCTGATGTTTCTTTCAGGACATGCTGAGTTTCAGAGAGAAGGGTGTTGAATTGTCTCACAGAAGAGAAGTGAGACTCTCCAAAGACTATCTGTTTAATTAATCCAGCCGGTGGGTTACAGCATCCTTTCAGTTAGAACATCGCTGAGTGCATGTGACGACGTCCTTCAGAACTATATGCCTCAGGTGAGGGAAAGTCTAAATTCTCTTCATATGTACTACACACGAAATTAGGAAGGAAAAGCACTGATACTTTCTGAATTGGTACTACCCTTGGATTACTCTGGGGGTGAATGTTATCTTTATATAAGAGGTGCCATACACAGCCACTTTGTGTTTGTTTTAGTCTCACATGGGGCATGCTGTGACATAAGGAGCCTTTGACTTTTCAGCTGGGTATGAGAAATGTCAATTTGCAAGCTCTATTTTTGGATAACATTGATTTCAATGATATTTGATAGTTATTTCTTTGCATCAGGACTTTTAGCATAAGAATTCCATATTCCATTGCAAATCACATATATTTACTTCTGTGAAGACTAATTAAGGGGTGGCGTGCTTACTGGGAGAGAATTTTAACTAGAGGGAATTGTGTTCTCAATATTACTTGACCCTCATTGTTTCAACCCCCAGCACTTGGAAGAAATTCTAAAATAAGATTTTTGTTTTCAAGCTGAGTTTACTAAGCACAGATATGCACAGAGAGGGAAGGGCCAAATTGTAGTCAGCAACTTTGTGTAACTGAAGAACACAAGTGTCTTACTCATTGTTACAGTGCTAGGAAGAGACACCCAGCCAACTCCTGGAATAGAAAGCATGTAATTGGGACTGGCTGATGGTTTCAGAGTTTTAGTCCATTAGCACCTTGGCAGGAGAATGGCAGCACTCATGGTACTAGGGCAGTAGCTGAGAAGATCTACATCTTTATTTGAAGGCCAAAAGAGAAAATGAACTGGGCCTAGTATGGACTTTCGAATCCTCTAGGCCCACCTCGAGTGACACATCTCCTCCATCAAGGCCACACCTCCTTAATCCTTCTCAAATAGTGCCACTCCCTGATGACTAACATTCATATATATGAGCCTATGGGAAACATTCTTATCCGAAGAACTGCAAGGATGGCTAAGAGCCTCCCAGCATCCCCTCTTTTACCACCTACTGGAAAAGAAGATTGAAGCAAACATACGAGATACTTGGCCCCATAAAGCCACCCCAAAGGCTGATTTGCCACTGCATAGGGAGCAAGGTTTTCACTCACCACAATACTTTCTCTCAATAGTCAGAATAGACTCAATAGTACAGGGGATACTGTATTCCAAGGAAAGAAAAAAACTACAACAGTTGGGCTATCACAGTTATTATATGCAAAACAGAGGAAGAATCAATGTCAAGGGAGGGGTAGAGTGGGAAGAGAAAAGTAAGACTTGGCGCAAGAGCCAAGAGCCCACTACAGTCCGGCTCTGCCTCATGCACTTCCCTCGGGCACCATCTCGGTGTATTTCCTTATTAGCTCTGCCAGACATGCTTTTATCACTTCAGAAGCCCTATGGCCTTTTCAAGGAATGTACAAGCAACAAGAGAGTTTGACGTCTTAGGATTTCTATTGCTATGAAGAGACATAATAATGGCAACTCTTAGAAAGGTGAACATTTAATGGAGGTTTAGTCCATGATCATCAGGGCAAGGCATGGTATCATGCTGGCAGACATGGTGCTGGAGATGGAATTGAGAGTCCAACATCTTGACCTACAGGCAACAGGAGGTGGTCAGACATATTGGGCATCACTTGAGCAGAAGAGAGCTCAAAGTTCACCCCCACAGTGACACACTTTCTTCAACAAGGACACACCTTCTCCAACAAAGCCACATGCCTTAATAGAAACACTCCTTTGAGCTTATGGGGCCAAATACATTTAAAGTACCACTAGAAAACATTAAAAGGAACTAAGTCTCTTTTCCCACTCTCATCATTTGTGTGTGTGTGTGTGTGTGTGTGTGTGTGTGTGTGTGTGTGTGTGTGTGTAGGGGATAGACATTTCCTCCTCAAACTTTAAAATGGGTATTAATGTAGTCTAAAATGGAGGCTCTGAAATGCAATTATACCATTCTTTATTTAAGTCTTAGCAGCTGGAATAACAGTACCAGACAGCAAAAGGTTCCATGTGAAACCGTGTGACCATATTCTCTTTTATGGAACCAATGTTATTATAATGCAGGCTTGGAGCTGAACCTAGGCCTGCTTAATTTCAAGGCCTTTTCTTCCTTCATCCTTCTTCTCATTCTTATTGCTCAGTTCCTTTCTTTACATCTTCAGATCACACGATCTTCCTCCTCTGGTATATGCAATTGGCCTGTAATAGCCATGGCTGCACTATTTTCTGAAGAACATATGTATCACTTGCCCATTTTCACACCCTGTGAGCCAAATGTTTTATGCATCTGGCTATGAGCAGCCTTTTGGATTCTGTAGTGAGAAGCCACTAAAAGCCATGCGGCCATCACTAACTCTTAGATTATAGCCTATTTTGTGTATTACTGTCACTGTTGTCACTAGTTGCCTTGTTGGAGAGTAATGTGGGCATCAATGAGCTTTAATTATAATAGTTCTACTACCTACAATGTTTTCCTATGAGGCAAAGGGTCTCCCACTTGCCTCGGTCATTAAGTTAAGCAGACTGCAAGTTTATCTACCCAGACAGTCTACTCAAACAGAGAGCACTTGGAAGCCATTCTTCTTACCATCATGCACAAAGAAACCTCATCTATGTTTTTTTTTTAAGTTGTGTTTAAGAAGATGGCTTGAGGGAACCAGTAATATGGCAGGTAAAGATATCTGTCTCTACGTCCAAGGATGTAGCCTTGATTTGTGGGACACACATTATAGAAGGAGAGAAGAGAGTTCTAAAAGTTGTCCTTTGGATTCCACACAAACCCATGTGCATGTACACACACACACGAGAGAGAGAGAGAGAGAGAGAGAGAGAGAGAGAGAGAGAGAGAGACAAAAAAAGATTCAGATTTTTAAAAAGATGGCATGCAAAAATGTAATTTTATTTCAAGTGTCTGTGTTTTCTGCAGTTATTGGCAAGGCGTCTTCTGGACAGTATCTGTCTCTCTCTACACACCACTCCCTTCAGGGTTTCCCTTCTAATCCTTGTCATCTTGTTTTTTGTAGGGTATCAAATTCCAGTGAAGAACCCATCCAGCTTTCATCTTTGATTAATAATAGTTTATCTTCTAGGCCTTGCATGCCCTGAGTTGAGATGAGAATACTTACCCCAGTCACCTCCCGACATGCTTGTCCTTAGGTAGACAATATGTCACCTTTGAATCCAGACACTTAGCTTCTGCCTACATGTTGGCTTCATTCCTTGCAGCACGGTCATCTGTCCCCATCATTCCGGTACTTGTAAGAGCTCCACTTCTCTCTTAAGATCATCTTAAATGAATAAAAGTATATGAGAAAGTGGTTAGTTCACCGGGAGGCAGAGGCAGGTGGATCTTTGTGAGTTCGAGACTCCACACTCCATCCTGCTGTCATCTTTGACTCCTGCTTTAAGTCATGTCTTTATTTTTTCTTAAAATATATTGTAGAGGATTGAGTGATGTAAACTACTTATCCAGATCAAAATTCTTTGTTGACATCTATTTGTAACGTGAGTCTGTATCAAGAAACCAAAGCTTTCATGGATAAGACCAGTGCTTTAAAGAGAGGCCACAGAGACCTCTGGTCCCCTCCACAGCATGAAAACTGCCACCTGACAGCCAGGAAGTCCTCATGTGCACGAGCTTGCACCCAGATGTTCCAGCCTGCAGAACCGCAAGCATTTCAACTATATTGTTTTGCCAACTACTCTATAGAAGTTTGTGATAAAATCTACATGTGCTAAGACTTAGGTGAATGGAAGTTTACTGTTTTAATATTTGGGAAAATGAGACATTTCCTTTGCTTCTGATATATTTCAAGCAAATCAAACCTGGTAACACCCAATACAGCATGGATGTCTTTACTAAGATATAGGAATGAAATGCCATCTACCCATCATTTGTGCGTACAAAGTTTTATGGCAATGTAACCACGATCATTGATTTCTGTATTTTCTAAACAGACTTTTTGCCATGATGGAAGAACTGAGCAGTTGTAACACAGACTATGTGGCCTGTAAAACCTAAAGTATTTGCTGTCTTGTCCCTTACAGAAAAATGTTTGTCAGTTCCAACACAGTAGGTTAATGTTGTTTTTCCCACCTATGCGAAGATGAAAAGGTTACTTGTTACTAACATCTGAAGTTGAGAGAAGCCTTGGGAACTGATTGGGGTTGTGAAGTATGAAGACAACTTGCATGAGACTTTTCTGCTGTTTGTATGATTCCGAGTTTAGAAGTTTCTGTTATCCAGGCACATGCTATATTGCGCGTATAGTCAACTCACAGTGAACTTCAAGGAGCATGGCTGCTTTGCCAGTTGGAATTGGTTACGAAGTGGATGCAATCAGAAACAATTACAGATGGGGCAACCTGGTTTATCTTGACACTAATGTAAATCCATAAGTAGATCATCTTAAATGAATAAAAGTATATGAGAAAGTGGTTAGTTCTCTATGAACAAAGAGAGACTGACTACCAGGGAAAGTGACTTAGAATGCTCTCTTAGCTTGAGTAGAAAATAAAAAAGGCCAAGTACAAGGCTAGTGTAGACATTCCCACAAAAGTGATGATGTGTAGAGAATGATGTTGTGTTTAGGAAAATTTTATAGAGACAGAATAAAGTGTAAGTAGAAAATGATACGATCCAAAGGGTGACTGGGGCTTGGTTCACACACACAGCCTTGGCGAGACAGTCAGTGGGCTCCTTTTTTCACGGTGCATTATTAATAGTGCTCCTGTTTATTCTCAAAGATAGCCCAGTTCATATGATAAATTTTATGGTCATGCTACTCATATACCATGACTATTATACGGGCCTTTTAAAATAAGTGATAAGGAATTAGGAACCACAAGAAGACTTAAATTATAAAAATAACCTTTTCATAGTTGGTCTTCGCAGAGCCTTCTGGATCCTCTCAGTGTGCTTCCTACCCTTGTTTAGAAATAAAAATCTCAAAGCACAGAAGCTTCCATACTAAACAGTTGAAATGCAGCTCTCCTGTTCGCCTTCACAGCTCAGTATCATCATGGAACTGTATTTCCCCCTGAGCAACCTAAGTTGGAAGACAGACTAATGCTTCTTTGTAAAGTTTCTCTGGCAGAGCTTAGGTCCTAGCCACTACAATGCACAGGCAAGCAGACTGGGCATTCAAAGCTTCATTCTTACAGAAGCACCTGGGTCTTTGATGACTCGGTGGACTTGCAGCAGAAACCTTGGTTGACACCGTTCAGAGATGTCTAGATGAGAGAGATAATTTTCTGTACTGTGCAAGCAATGTCCCATCCTTACAGGATGCTCAAACTTCCTGGCTTGAAGTCATCAGTCTTTCCCAAGATTCAGTTGTTGTCTGTCCATGGGGAGGCAGATGAGGCAGCCACCTTGGCTTAGAACTTGCTGTCATTCTCCAATCTACATTTACCAAGGGGTCTCATGTTTAGGAAGTTATTGAACGTCTACAGAGACAACTGGCCTTAGTGTTCATCATTTTGGGTCCCTTCACCCTTGATCAGAAACTGGGGCTTTGGTTCTCCTTCAAGTCGTCATGATCTCCTTAACAGCACATCCCCTTGGGGTAGGCTTTTGTGAATTTTCAATAATTCAATTCATAATTTAGAAGGCTTTCTGTTAGCTGTGAAGTGAGAGTGGTTCTTAATGAGGTGTGCTGGGTATGGAACACAGAGGAAAGGACACAGAAGATGGAAGGGGCAACGGAGGACATATTTACTTTTGGGAGAATAACCACATTCTAAAGTGAATGGCTATCACTAGGGCAGCCTAGTCCTATCCGTTAAAAGAGCAAGAGCAAAGAAAGCCCCTTGATCCAAAGATAGATGTGTGTGTGTGTATGTGTGTGCGTATAATTTAATATATACATATTAAGGCAGCCAAAAGAATAAGTTAATGCAGGCAGGCAGTAAATGTAAAGAAACAAAAATGGATCTCGCAAGATTATATATTAAATAAAAGGCAATGAATAAGCACTGAGTGAAATTTTATATGTGCACATTACACCAAGCCAGTCAAAGATTCTGACCTCTGGCACTGCTGAAATGATGCAGCCATCTTCTTCGTTCTGATGCTTTCAATAAAATCATTCCCAAGAGGGCTAGGGGAAAAATTCTCTCTCTCAATAAAATGTGAAACCGTTGGTATTATGAAAAAGCATACTAATAATTGGATAGTGTTCTGAAGTCGCTTTCATAAAGCCTCCCCTTTCCCTTCCCTCCTCGGGTGTTAATATCGCCCAGTGAGTCCATCAGATCACCTGGGCTTTGTTGTAGGCAGAAGGCTGTAGCACTGGCTGGTACCCTTCGGAGGACAGGGCAACAGCAAGCATGCCATCAGAGGCCACCTGCTGCTCTGCAACCTCAGAGGGAGGAGAGAGCTGGAGTTGGAGGGACCGGCTTTTGAGCACTGGGTACCTTTGGTTAAAGTCACACTGAGCTCTACGAATCGCGGGCTAGATGCCAAGGGACCTAGAAGGTTGTTGTGATGGTAAAGTGAGAGGTTCTCGGAGGAGAAGTCGTGTTGGTGTCAATGAAACCACATGGGAATGTGGGCTTGGCCCAGAATGCAAAAGGCAGAGAGAAGTCTGCAGTGGCATGCAGGATGGGATGAAAGTGTGCAGTCACAACAATTAGTACACATTGACAAGGTCTTTCAGAAACGTGTCAGCGGAGAAAGTCCACATATGGTACCTCTTTTACACCTTTCCAATGTGGGGAGATGAGTGGGAGGGAGGAGAGGGATGCTGGCAATAAACAGTCAAGACAGGGGAGATGAAGAAGCATTTTAAAAAAGCAGATCAGTGAACGGCAGCTCCGTGTTTATTCCAGATAAGGTGAAGGGAAGGAGCCCAACTGACTGCCAGCCTCTGTTCTCTCTGCCGCCCTTCCCCTGGTGGTCCTGTCCTGCGCACAACTTGTCAGAATGTGGAAGCAAGATGGCTTTGCCTCTGATCCAGAGGACACCAGGCTGAGAACTATTTGTGCTGAGAATGGGCTGTTTAATCTGTAGCTAGCTCGAACCCATGGACACACACGTTCTCAGTTTCACAGGTCTTCCCTAACTCTCCGTGTCCTCCTTCACACCAGAGGTCTATCCTGCCATCCTCGTGCTGATGGGGAAATCATTCAAGATGGTGCTAGGCACGCAGTTATTGTCCATCCGATTTCTAATGGGAAAACCACGTTAAGCAGATGTCCATAGCAAGGCAGGCAGAGAGCTGTAAATGTTATGTCTCCTGAGAAGTAAGGCCAGTCTGCCTTAGTCAGTATGGGGAAATAATGCACTGCCAAGCCAGCTCACTCAGAAAAATCCTGGGCAGGGCTTTATTTTCCTAAGCTAGCTTCTCCTTAGGAAGATGGGCCTTTTCAAGCAGCATACTTAAAATAGTAGAATATTTGTGCAACAACTAAACACGCTTAAATTTTTCATATTCTGATGGCCACCATGTCTTCACTGCAGGAACATCGCCTAAATATGCTAAACAATAATGCTCGTGTCCTGGAGCTCTCAGGAGGCAGAGGAAGCAGTTTGTAGGAGGGGCGGGTTACATCTTCCTTATTGACCACTCTTGCATATTTAGAACAATGATTAGCCATTTTCTCACTCACCTAGGTCTTGACAAATGGTCCAAGTGCTCAAGGGAGCACTGTTTAATTTTCAGAACCAATAGGGAGCCAAGTGTGGTGGCATACACCTATCATTCCAGCACCTTGGAGACGGAGGCAGGAAGAAGTTAGAGACTGGCCATGATTAGGCAGTCAAGGCCCATTCTCAAGAAGAAAGAGAACCAAAAGGCAATAGTGAGCAGTAATAGATTTTTATTTAAGGGGCCTTGCAGCTTTATCCCTTTAATTATTGGAGGCACATGACACATTTAGTCCTCTTCTTTTCATTTATGAGGTACTTGTGAACATGCTACGGCTTCTAAGTCAGTGCACCTTGGGTGGAGACTTAGTCCATTTTCCTATTGGCCTTAGAGAGCTGAATCTGCAAGTGAATGTTTAAGACCCACATGGCTCCCACCTGCTTATAGAGCTTTGGGTCTTTCCAAAGGAAAGCAGGACAAACTCCACTTCCTGACTGGCTAGCAGCCACTGTAGCCACCCTTCCTCCCTCTGTTTGCCCCTGAGATCTCACAAAAGCCCAGCTGCAACAGAGAGAGCAGCGCGCGGCCTCACCTGCTCTGGCGCAGCTCTTGTGCTCTCGGCGGCGCTCAGGGCGCGCGCTGCTGTTGGAAAAGTCCAATGGATGACCCCGTCTGCAAAGTGCGGAGACCAGAACCGTGCAAACATGAAGGTTTTACCTCTGCTCCCCTCCTCCAAAGGAAACCCCAGCAGAGAGCTATTTGTCAAACACAGTCTTAGCTTAAAGCCCAGGGGTTGCGGTGGGTGAGCTCTGTCCCATTGATTCTCAAAGATCTCCCACCGCTGGGTCACAGGGGGCTCCTTAAAGCCGGCAAAGGGAACTTTTCCTGTGTCTTTCCAGGTAACTGTTGCTGTTTTGCAGAATCGGAGTGGGGGGGGGCATGCGGTCCTCAGGTTCCTCTTCTGCAGACAATACTGTTAGACAAATGCCGAATTTCCAAAGTTATGTCCTCCGCAGCTGTATTCCCTCTAGATGCTCTACGAAAGGGGAGCACAGATTACCTCGTGGGAACCCACGGGCCTTCCTCTCTTCCGGACAAACTTAATTTAGGCAGATTACTGGAAGTCACACTGCTGTTTGGGGGGAGATTTTTTTGTTTTTTGTTTTCCTGTAGTGTAGGTAGGAGGTGAAAACTGCACATCCCTTTTCATCCTTCTATGTGCCTGCTTCCACGATGCAGGCACCACCGGGGCTGTGTACTTAGGTCTCAGCCATGACCTTGAGGAGGAGTAAAATGCTCCCATTCTGAGACAGATAGGGACTCTGGCAGATTTTATGTAGGTGTTTTAGTCATCCTCACTCACTCACTAAGAAAGCATGGCCTCAGTCAGCCAGGGAATTTGTAGGCAGGGCTTGAGTCCTTTCATCCCATCCATCTTTCCTCATTATAAAACAGGAAAGGGGGCTGATCCACCTTCGGAAATGTTTACTTAGTCCCTACTGTATCCAAAGCTGAGTCGGCTCTCATCATGAGATCTAGGCCACCGGAAGCACTTCAGGACTCAAACAACAGCGGCAGACAATTATAAAAGGCTCAGCAAAATGAGAAGGGAGCTGGTCTTCTGGCCCTGCTTTTGCTAGACTGAAGCCACACAAGCAGGGGGAATTTTCCTCAGGTGTGCACGAGCCGGGACTCAACTCCGGCTGTTCTGCTTCCAGGGTTTCTGTGCAGTCTACTCTGCAGCTTCCCATTCAGGACCCCACCAGAAATCTTCCTCAGAGACGAGAGATTTCCACAGTGATCAGCAAATGTCTTGGTCTCCGGATATTTTGTAAAGATTTGCTTTGTTTATTAAATGGATCCACTGGTGTAGAAGGTTTAAACTATCCAAAAGTTCTGAATGACCCCATCTGAGTTTCGAGAATAGATAACGATCAGAGTGGGAGGGGAGGCTGGGAGAGCAGATAATCCAGTGTGTCAGGGGGAGCCTGCTCGAGGGTGCCACTCAGCACTGCCATGGTCTCATCAATAGTTCACCCCTCCCACCCCCACACCCCCAGAGAAGAAGAGCCGGGGTCTGCACACTCGGTGTCTGGGACTACACGGAAATCCAGAGACAGACAACTGAAGGCTTGGGCTAAGAGGCCAAGGAGTGGGGACTCTGCCCTACAGTTTGTGTCAACATGAATGCCAACGTTATTTTAGAAATGGCTTCCTTTGGGCTTTTTAAAAATGAAAGCACTCTTCCCTCTAGGCAGGTGTGCATGCAGCAGACACACGCAGACATGCACACACACACACACACACACACACACACACACACACAGTCATTTGACAAGGACAAAAGGGCACAATCCCAAAGGGTTTCCAACCTTCTGTCCAAGGAGAGTCCAGAGCTAGCTAATCACTGTAGCAACAGCACACCTGAGCATTTCCCCTGGACGCAAAGGAGGATGGGGGTCTGGGAAGACGGTTCTATCGGGCAAACAGCGAGTGAGGCTGGAACAGCCCATGGATGGCATCCCCACCCAGGAGGCCTTAACAAGCAAGGCAGGAAAATCACCTACCCAAGGGATTAAATGTGACTTGGCCGGGGCTCTGAAGTTGCTAAGTTGATGGTGTCTGTTCTCTATCATAGTTTTCCTGATAATAATAGTAAAATTTGAAAATTATGATAATTATGTGTTCTATACCCTGGATAGGGGCAGATGAAGTGAGGCATATTTTCACGTGTAATTAAGGCTTTGAAGTGAGCCCTCCCAACTGCAATTGTTATTTCAAAAGTGAATTAATAAATCAATTCCAGCCTGCTCGGAATAAAAATTTGTCTAGGGTATTCCTGTTGCCACCTGCGGACTGATTCACAGCAAAGAGGGGGCAGTGGAGGCGAACATCTCTGAGACTAACCTCAGCCAAGTCCCAAACTCAGACCAGCTCTGGGGGGAGAAGGTTCGAACTGGGACATCTGAAAACTGCACCTCTGCCTTTTTGCAAACAACCTGCAAACAGCCTTGCCATACAGTTACTGTGGTGTGGTTGCCCACAAAGCACTGAACGCTCTTTCCCCCATACCCTGGGGATTCGGGTCTCCTGTGGGTTATACTGAGCACATTAGCTCTTCCCCCAACCCACCCCCCCGGCGGTGATTTAGAATGAGGCTGGCCATGCACCTTGGAGCATACAAAGCCCTCTAAAGCTCTTGAGGTCAGGTTTATGGTGTCAAAAGTCCATTTTCCCATGGCGGACCAGGGACTTTGACAGTATACAAAGTTGTATTCCTTTCCTTACAGGCTCCAAATTCCAAACATCCAACAGTCACCTTGCAGTCTCTCTGGATGCACAGTAATGCAGGCCAGTGATGCCCGAGACAAAATATTTGCCATGAAGTCCATGTCATGCTTGGTGAAAGAGCAGTACTTCCACTCAGAAAAGAGGTGCCAGCTGTCTTCTGATCAAGGACAGAGTAGATCAAGGCAACATCCAAGTCTGGGATCACTAACCAGAAGCCTGTCCTGGATTTTCGTGAGGGTAGGGGCAACTGATCCACCTTTAAAAGGTGGTGGGCAGTGGGTCCAGCTCCCCTGTGGACCCCCAGTTAGCGTTATCTACACAATAGTTAGAGAGTGAGCAGATGCTGAGAACGAAGCGAGCCATAGGGCTTGGCATCCGGTCACAACACCCTGCTACTGGGCCTCACATACCGGAAAAATCTTTGAGGGTAAGAATTCCTCTTTATTAAAGAGAGAGAACCTTAGATAACTTTGATGATCTGTTCCAGAAAGGAAGTGTGACGTCACCGATGTCTTCAAGGTTGGCCAGTGGTGGTGTTTAGTAAAGGGACTAATTTTAGTCCCGAGAATGAACGACACCCAAGCTCTGTTCACTGCAGCCGCACCACTCTTGGGGACTCAGCTCTGCCTGCTGCTCTTTCCTAGCATCGTGGTGTAGGCAGTTTCTGAACTACTCCGAATTTCTATTTTTCTTAGCGTCTCTGGATTTTTATTTATCAATAAAGTGGACTTAATAATGGAGCTTCATTTATAGAGTAGTTGTAAGGATTGAGATTTCTAAAAGCCATGAAGCTGCTGGTAAGCCTTCTGGAGCTAGAAATTGACAGGATTGTCAGGTCTCAGCGTCTGAGGAGGATTGGCTTCAGGAACCCCCATAGGCGCTGAAATTTACAGACACTTGAAACCTTCACAGAAAATAGTATAGTGTTTAGAAAGCCTGTAACATCCTTCCACAGGGTTTAAATTGTCCGTAATTTATTAATACATGGTACACGGTGCAGTGTTAATACGATGGGAATGATTGCTCTGTTAGAGAACAATGATGAAAAATAAAGGCTCCCTGTGTTCAGTACTGACATGGTTTTTGTTCTCTCTCTCTCTCTCTCTCTCTCTCTCTCTCTCTCTCTCTCTCTCTCTCATCTTTATTGTCTATTTGAGATTGGTTGACTCCACAGCCATGGAGCTCCAAGATCTACAGCACTGTTGGTATCTACGGATAAGCATTCCCTGAGATCTGCCTTATGCAGTATCAGCCCTATAATTTGGGTCATTTTGCTAGACTTTAGGGTCTGCCATAACGAAGTACTACAAAATGTGACATAAAGTACAAAAAGTTTAGTTTCATGGCTTGGTACATAGACCTTTGTGAGGAAGGCATCATTTTGTCATGTTCGCTCTGAGTGTGTTACAAAAGGATCTGTTCTAAGCCCCTCTCCCAGTTTCTAGATCCTCCCTGGCGTGTCTAGTATAATCCAGTCTTCACAGGGCGTTCTCACTGTGCATGCATGTGTGAGTGTCTGAATTTCTCTCTTTATAAGGACATAATTGGTTAAGGTACTAACATAACCAGATGTGACCACGTTTTAAGTAATTATTACTACTAATTATTTTGCTTCCCAATATGATTGCATACTACAAAATGAGGGGTTAAGAGGTCAAGGTATGGATGAAGTGGGGAGAGGCACATGGGTCAAGCTTTCAGGTTTGTGGTCAGCCAAACATCACAGGGCTGAGTCAGTGGGACCGACATGGATAAAGACACAGATATGGTGTCACTGGTTCAGATCAGTCCTACTGTGGGCATAGGAAATAAAGTGACATGAGCAGGTGATTCCCTTCTGTTGGTACAGTTATCAACTTGACTCCAATGCTAAGGAGAGGCACAGTGGAAAGCCTGTGCTCTCCCACATGTCCGAAGCATTGGTTGTGAAGGACTATTTAGCGGAAAAAGTCTTAACAACCAGTCAGCTCCATCCTTACTCTAAATCGCTCATCAGGAACCTGCTGCACAGTTGGCACGGCATTTCCTTGTGTACATGAGGCACTGAACCCAATCCCCATTACTGCCCTCCCCCCACACCAAGACAAAGAATCTGAGAGTCATGCAGGAGCCCTGTGGGGAGACAGTTACGAAAATTATAAAATAGAAGAAGCATTCATCAGTAGATAAGCTACCAAGAAAACACAATGAAGTGTTTTACTTTAAGGTCCTGCTTTAAATTAGTGATTAATTTACTAAATATCTTGTCATATGTACACACATATCAGAGATTACTATCAATGTTTAGAAAGAATACTGACATTATTATATATAAAGTTTGTATAGGAAAGGCCTACTCTTTTTCATCGGGTACCACCATTAACTAGTGACAGTCCTGATCCAGTGTGAGATGGTGGTAGAGGTTGAAAACCCTGAGGAAGAGAAAGGGGCTCACCCAGTAAAACGTGCAATAGATGAAAGATAATCCACACACCATGGGAGATTAGAGTTGTATCCTAACAGAAAGCAGAAAAGCAGCTGTATTTGCATGCTAAATTCATTGATCCTTGCTTGCCCGGTCAACACAGACCAACTTCATGGCAGCCAAAGCTTAAGGGAAAAGTCAGGAGAGTGGGTGTACAACTCCAAACTATGCCAAGACCAGGATAAGAAGACAATGAAGCAATATAAACAGGTTCCTTCGCTAATGCGCATGACTTTCTTTTCTTGTTTTCCTGGCATTAAGTGATTGAAAACTCCTGAGTCATTCAACAAAGTATTATTTTCATTAAGCTTAGGAAAATTACTGAGGAGACTAGCACTGCCTTCACTAGTAACCTCTTGCCTTAATGAAATAAACATTTTGCCTTAAATGTAAGTATCTCTTTGCTGGACTTTCAGTCCCTTTTTTCTTCACGTTGGCCCCCTATGCAAGTGTAACAGATTCTCAGCCGTAAATAGCATGGTGAGACTGAAACTGCGTTGCTGTACCATGATGTGGTGGTGGGATGACGTGTGTCCTTAGAAGTCACAGGGTATCAGTGTTGCTCCATTAAGAAGAGAGGCTATGAAGAAGTGATAGGACCTTGGGGGTCCCCTCTGCCATGAACAGGGCTTGCGGGAGAGAGCAGGCCTCTGCTTCTGCTCTTCTGAGATGTGAGGACCCTCTTCTTCTCCAGGTTCACAGTGTTCAAGTGACATCTTCAGCGGTAGACACCTCAGCCCATGATCTGCCACTGTCTTTACCTGGCACTTCACAGACTGCAGCAGAACTCTGAGAAATAAATTTTTCTTCTTAGGGATGGGCAGTGGAGGTACACGCCTTTAATCCCAGCACTCGGGAGGCAGAGGCAGGCGGATCTTTGTGAGTTCAAGACCAGCCTGCTCTACAAGAGCTAGTTCCAGCTCAGGCTCCAAAGCCACAGAGAAATCCTGCCTAGAAAAAAACAAAAAAAAATTTTTTTCTTTTTAGTAAGTTACTCAGTCTCAGGTACTCTGTTATAATAGCTTCAAATAAACTATGACAGAGAATATCAGATCTGTAATGGTGCTCTGTGCATTGCAAGTTTCAGGTGCCTTCTGAATTGTCATTTGGTCTTCTAGAAGGCATTGCTCTTGCCTGCAGCCTGTGATGATGTCACATCACGTGATACTATAATCAATATGAAGTCAGAAAAAGGAAGAAGAAAGGTATCTCCTTCTTTAAGGACATATCCTAGATATTGTATAGCCACTATTCTCTATACACAGTTAGTAAAGCGTTTATTCATATGGCCACTCCTAGATGCAAAGGAACCTGGGAAATGTAGCTTTGTTTCAGGTAACCAAGCCAGCTGAAAACTCTAAAGTTACCTTTTAGCTTTAGTTTATAGTAGTTTAATTATGGTATACATTTTTCTCATATTTATCATTCTTGGAATTTTCTGTGCATGATAATTGATGAATATGTGACTTTGGACAAACTTTCTAGGCTATCTCTTTCTCTTGAGACTCCAATTTTACATATCTTTGACCTTTTTGCATTTATTAATAAAATGCACGATGCCGAGACTGAAGACTCAACATTCTCATGACCCTTCCATTCTCTCTGTTCCTTAGATTAACAGTTTCTAACTGGGTGTCTACTAGTTCACCAGTCCCTCCAGTCATCTCCGTTCTTATCCACTTTAATTTGTACTGTGTTTACTCCAGCCTTTCAATTCTGAAATTTCTACTTCGTTCATTTACATGTTTATCTCTATGAGTTGTTTTGTCTACTTATATTTTGCTGGTTGTAAACATTGTCCTCTATATCATCACATATAACTCTAATTGCCTGCTAATTACAACATTCCAGGCATTAAAAGGCTCATTGTCATTGATTATCTTTTCTCTTAAGAATCAATATTTTTCTACTCCTTTATATGTTAAAAATTTTCAAGTATATTTTGAAATTGTATTTTGTGAAGACATTGAATTCCATTATATTTCTCTGAATTTTTTTTAAATTTTTTAAAACAGAGATAATTAAATCAACTAGATTCAAATCAAAACTTTATCTATTTGGCTGCAGGTCAAATCCCAGTTCTGGGCTTTTGGCTTTTAATTGGAATCGATGCAGCCCTTGTAGGGTTCAGTGACAGCCGGAGATCTGGGGAATGTTTATACAGAGAATGAGAGTTGATCTCCTGTTTCTCTCCTTTCTGTGGAAACCCTAACTTTTCAGTGACTGCATCTGCCTGTTTCTTTGCTGGGATTCATATGTCAGAATGACAGCAGGTTTTCTACTCAAGACTTACACTTCTTGCTCAGTACTAATTGTGGCTTAAATTTGGCATAAATACTATGTAAGATTCACAAGTCAACCTGTCATTCCATTTATTGGGGGGTTAACTCCTTTTTATTCTGTCTGCTTTCCTAGCTCCCTTGTAGTCTCTCTGCCCTTTGTTCTGATCTTCCTACTTGTCTTCCAGAGAAAAATCCAGGAGACAAATACAGTACTATATCAGCAACAGAGTCCAATCCAAAGTTCTGAATGAGAGAATATAGACAGCATTATTGAATTTAGTGGATTATAAAACAAAGACGTAGAAACATCAAATTAAATGCTGAGAAACTAAAAGCAATTAAACTAAAATCAGGAATAAGAGTGTACACTCTCTCCATATCTATTCAGTATAGTACTTGAAGTTCTAATTAGAGCAATAAGTCAACTGAAGAAGATGAAGGGGATACAATTTAGAGACGAAAAAGTCAAAGTATCATTATTTTTTTGGTAGATGATACTGTAGTGTACATACGAGACTCAAAAATTCTACTGGGAAACTTTTACAGTTGAAAAACACCTTTAGTGAAGTGGCTGCATGCAAAATTAACTCAGAAAAAATTCATAGCCTTCCTATATATTAATGACAAAATGAGAAAAAAACCAGGGAACCATTCCCCTCCTTATTGGCCCCAAAAATATAAACTATTTTGGGATAACGCTAACCAAATAAGTGGGAGATTTGTATGTCAAATTTTTAAAACATTGAAGAAGTATCACAAGATGTAAAGATCTCTCATGCTCAAGGATTTGTAGGATTAACATAGTGAAAATACAGCCATCCTACCAGAAGCAATCTAAAAATTCAACAAAATTCCAAAATTCCAATAAAATTCTTTACATACCTTGAAAGAACAATACTCAGTTTCATATGAAAAAACAATAAAAACCAGGATAGCTGTACAATAAAAGAACATGCAGAGGTATCACCATTCCTGATTTCAAGCTCTACTACAGAACTATTATAACATAAATTGCATGGTATTAGCAAAACACAGACAGGTTGAAAGCCACACACCCATGGACATCTGATTTTTGATAAAGAATACAGAAACACATAACAGAAAAAAGAAAGCATCTTCAGCAAAAGGTACTGATATAACAGGATGTCAGTATGTAGAAGAATGTAAATAGATTCATATCCATCACCATGCACAAAGCTCAAGTCCAAATGGATTAAAGACCTCAACATAAAACCAGCCACACTGAACCTAGTAGAAGAAAAAGTGGGAATATCCTTGAACTCATTGCCACAGGAGTCAACTTCCGAAACAGAACTGTGATAGCACGGCACTGAGATCAACAATTAATAAGGGGCCTCCTGAAACTGAAAAGCTTCGGTAAGGTAAAGGACTCAGACAATAGGACAAAACAGGAGTCTACAGAATGGTAGTAGATTTTCTCTCACCCCACACTGGCAGTAGCTTATATCCAAAATATATAAAGAACTCAAGAAACCGGACATCAACGAAAGAAATAATTCAGTTAAAAGAATGGAGGACAGATCTGAACAGAGAAATCACAACAGAAGAATCTCAAATGCCTGAGAAACACTTAAAGAAATGGTCAGCTTCCTTAGCCTTCAGGGAAATACAAATCAAAACAACTCTGAGAGTCCATCTTACACTTGTCAGAATGGCTAAGAAGAAAACACAAGTGACAACTAATGCTGGAGAGGATGTGAAGCAAGAGGAACACTCCTCCATTGGTTTGTACTCTACTGATGAGAGCACAAACTTGTACAGACACTTTAAAAACCAATATGATGTTTTCGCAGAAGATTGAGAATCAAGCTACCTCAAGATCCAGCTACACCATTCTTGGGCATATACCCAAAGGAGTCTACATCCTATCACAAGGACTCTTGCTCAACTATGCTCATGGCAAGTTTACTCATAATAGCTAGAAACTGGAAAAAATCTAGATGTCCCCTGAGAGAAAAGTAGATAAAGAACATGTGGTACATTTACACAGTGGAGTATTACACAGCTGAAAAAAAAAACAATGACATCATGAACTCTGAAGGCAAGTGGATGGAACTAGGAAAAAAATCATCCTGAGTGAGGTAACACAGACCCAAAACATACAAATATGATATATTTGCACTATATATGTATGTATTCAGTTAAAAGTGACATTAGCTGTTAAGTAAAGGTTAATCAAGCCACAACCACAGACCTAGAGAGGTTAAATAACAAAGAGGGCTCAAGGCAGGCCACAGGGATCTCTCTGAGAAGGGCAAATAGAATAGATTTTGCAGCAAACTGAGAGTGGGTGGGGATGCGAACAAGAGTGACTAGGTAGAGATGGGAGAGATGGAGGTAGAGATTATTTGGAGAGATGGCTAGAATTGGGGAGCATTTGGGGGTGTGATGTAGAAAGCTAGTACAGGGGAAGATCCCTGGAACCTGAGAGTAATCCTAGTGAAGCTTCCTAGTAATGGGTTGTAGAAAACCAGCCGTCTTCTATATCCAGGCAAGGCTCCCAACAGTGAGGCATCATCCCAACCACAAAACCATCAATCTGCAATCGGTCCTGCCTGGAAGGTGAGCTGGAGCAATGGTGGCAAAGAACTGGTGGGAGTGGCCAACCGATGACTGGTCCAACTTGAGGTCCATGCCACAAGAGGTATCCCACACTTGACACTGCTTAGATAGCCAGGAACAAGAGGCAGGATAGCTCAGAGACTGAGGATAAAGCCAAACATAACTGGTTAAAAAAAAGTCAGTGAAATGATTCCTGAAGAAATTCTGCTATACTCATAGATCAATGTCTAGCCCAGTTGTCAAGCGAAGGACTTCATCCGGCAACTGGTGGGAACAGATGCAGAGACCCACAATCCACACTAGGGCAGAGCCAGGGGAGCCTTGCAAAGAGGAGAAGGAAGGATTGTAGGAGCCAGACGAGTTGAGGACACAATAAGAACACAGCCCACAGAATCAACTAAGCAGACCTCATAGTGGCTCACTGAAACAAAAGCATTTAACCTAGGTTCTCTGCATACATGCTTAGCTTGGGGTTTTTGTGGGACTCCTAACAGTGAGACTGATGGGGTTTCTGACTCTTTTGCATGTGCTTGGGATCCTTTTTCTGCTACTGGGTTTCCTCATCCGGCTTTGATAAGAGGGTCTCTGCCTATATTATTGTAAATGATTATACTTGTTCTTTTGTTATGGAGGGAAATGGAGGAAGAGTGGGCAGAGAGATGAGGTGGAGGGAGTTACTGGTAGGAATGGAGGAAGGGGAAACTTAGGGAAGGATGTTATGTTTGAGAGAAGAATAAAAGTTTAAAAAATAGCACTGTGAAATATTCTTTTGCAGGGTAAATGTGTTGCTGTGATTGGTTTAATAATGAAGCTGATTGGCCAATAGCTGGACAGGATAAGGTTAAGCAGGAGAACCAGACTAATGATACTGGGAAGAAGAAGGACAGAATCAGAGAAGTCAGCAGTGAACACTGAAACAGGAGGTGCAAGTTGAAAGGGACATAACTCCACATGGCAGAATGCAAATGCAAATGAATATATATAATATATTATGAATGGATTAATTTGTGATTGTCTAATTTAAGAATATAAATGGACTAATTTAAGTTGTAAGAGTTATCAAGTAATAAGCCTGAGCGATTTGTCAACTATTTTTAATTAATATTAAGTTCCTGTGTGGTTCTTTGGGAGTGGCTGCCAATATATAAAGAAACTCTGCCTACACAAAACAAAACAAAAAAAGCAAACCAAAAACAAACAGATAGAGATAGGCAGATCTCCGAGTTTGAAGCCTTCCTGGCCTACAAAGTGAGTTCCAGGACAGCCAGGGATGTACAGAGAAACCCTGTCTCAAAAGACCAAATTAAAAAAAAAAAAAAAAAAGACAAAAAGTTAGGGGATGGTCATGTTGGGAGTGATGCTGGTGGAGCAGGAGCTGAAGTTGGGAATGGATATTATGTTTTATTATTATGAAATTATGAAGAATGAAGAAAATTTGCTTTATTAAATGAAAGAAAGAAAACGGTAATGAGTGTATTGGGATTGCTCTCTTTTTCTCCACAAAAACCTTCTCTGTATTTGGGCTTCTCCTACAGAGCACACATTTATTTTTAGGTCACACTCAATTTTATGAAGAAATCCACCACTGAGTGCTTCATAATGAAGCACAAAAAGCTTGTATTGGAATGCATGGGTCACCTAAATTTACATACAGATGAGTCATTTAAAAGTAGCGATGCGAAGAGTTTTGGTTTTGGTTTTGTTTTCTATACTGCAGTGCACTGGGGTATTCCTGAAAACACGGTTTCTTTCTCCTCATACAGAAATCTGGCTGTTGGAAAATTTTCTAGCTCATAATTGCAGACTCAGAGCCAGAAGAATTTTCCTTGTGATCAACCTTAAGCATAATCAGAGATTAAAGACCATGACCCTTGATGTTGCTAACACGGAAAGAACGTAGACAGGCTAAGAGCAGATATTAGCTCTTCCACCTACTGACATATTGTTAACAGTAATACATGCAACAAGTCAGCCTGAGCGCTGGCTGCCTGCTGTGTACTGAGCATGGGCTGCATAAGATACAAACACACATGGGACCTGCTTGGCACTCAGAAACTGTCCATGATCTTCTTTCTCAAGTTGCCAATATGCTTCTTACAATTTTAACCTGCGGGCATGGAGATACAGTGGTATTATTAATTTTAATTTTCCAGGACTAAAAGCAGAATTGAGCTGGTGCATGGTTATTGGGTAGACTCGAGTATTTCCAACTCTCTCCTTTCCTTGTCTCTCCTTCCTTCCTCTTAACTCTCAGTTGTTCATTCTTTTGTGTCTATACTTGGAGTTGTTAGGGGTAGGCATCAAGGAGTATACATCTCAACTTCCTACTAATATAAAATGTATAAATTAAGTAAATTTTCCAATCTAAATTTTTTTTTTGTTTTGCTCCAGATGGATGAGCCTCTCTCATTGTTGGTGGTCCATTTCCCAGTAAAAAAAGGTGTGTTGGAATTGTTAATTTTTTCCCATAGAAAAATAGAGTATCGGTAAGAGAACAAATATGATAAAATATTTTAAAATATAAAACTAACAGCACACTTGTGATTTCAGGGCACGTAATCTGAAGAATTTGGAATCTAGGAAGTAGAGGTATTTCAGCGAGGAGCCAGCTGTATCATGAAATGGTGCTCACCAGTTCCTTGGGAATTTCAATTCATGCATTAAACAGAAAAGTAACCTGTGCCTACATCACATTCCTTAGAAACTGAAATCCAGAGAACAACTAAATGTATATGTGGGAGCCTGAGAACCTTTGTCATTAAAAGCACTCTTTTAAAAAAGGAAGTGAAGGCGGGCAGTGGTGGCGCACGCCTTTAATCCCAGCACTCGGGAGGCAGAGGCAGGTGGATCTCTGTGAGTTCGAGACCAGCCTGGTCTACAAGAGCTAGTTCCAGGACAGGTTCCAAAGCCACAGAGAAACCCTGTCTCAAAAAACAGATAAAAAAAAAAGAAAGAAAGAAATTGATGTGGTTGATGTGGTTGGAATGTAAACTGAAATTTGAAAAAATGAAAAAAATATAAAAAGGAATTGAAACAGATTTTCTAAGAAATTTTACAAGGTAGAGAACAAGTAGCAAAGAAAAAAAAATGTGGGATTCATCACTTATTCCTGATTCCAAAGCCTTTCTAGATATTGGCACATAAACGATCATTCTCCCTAGTGGCCAAACGCCAACGGTGGAAAATTCCAAGACAATGGAACCTTCTGCAAGATTTAAACCCTGTTATTTTGAGGAAAATTACTTATGAACTCAGTGCCTTAGATTTTTAAGTTCTGCTAGGAACTTAAAAACTCAGCCCATTGGGTTCCTCCGAGAAGCAAATTATTTAATCAACATAAAGAGATAAGAAAATATCTGAGACTACTTAATGCTAGTAGTTATTGCTGTTGCAATCGAGACCAGAGCAGAACATTTGGGTTATTGTTTTAATATTCTGGAACTCAATTTAGAGATCAGTTAATGCATTCAGTATTTTCCTCGTATAAAGAGATTTCAGGTCATTTACCTGCAGGACGCGACCACCTCAACCTTTTCTCCATCATTATCTGACTATCTCTGAGCAGGGCTCTAGCGAGCAAGGCTCTACAGCACGCAAGGCACACCAGAGGCACATTTGAAAAATGGATTCCAAAGCTACCATGTCAGCTCTCTGTCAGAGAGACAAAATGTCTGACATGATCAATTTAAAAGTAGAAGAGGATAATCTTGGCTCACTCTTTCAGAGGTTACCTGGTCAGTGGAGCATCCTGGCAGATGCATGTGACAGAAAAAAGCCTGTTCGCCCACTGGCAGTGAGGAAGCAGAGAGAGAAAAGGATCTGGGGTCCTAAGATCCCTTTCCAGGTCATGTTTCCAGTGGTCCAACTTTCCTCCACTAGGCTCTGACTCTTTAAGCTTCTACCATTTTCAAACTGACAGGAGCCTTAGGGGACACATCTAGGATCCAAACTATAACAGTTATAAACAGGAAGGAGTTGTATTTTCTTTATCAAAGTCTAGCACAGCACCTGAATTATATTGTTACCACATTAAAAATGAAGAACAGTGTTTCACCTGAATGAATATGAACTTGCCCATGTCTTGAGGTTCTAGGCCTCTGCCAACCTAGGCATGTCTGAGAACACAATTAAATTGGAGGACTTACTTTGACTACCAATGACTGTTCAAAAGAGTATCCCTGCATAGACCTACGTAAGGCAGCTTCATTGACCAAACCTCAGCTAAGGATACGTTTTGCATATTGATACATAGCAGAGGTGATTGCAGAGGGGCACCATCCAAACAAGAAGCAGGGTCTCTTCTGTTGAAAACTGAATAGACCCAGCGAGATTTTAATGCCTTTTAAAGATGCATCTTTAGTTCATGACATGCTGGTTTCCAACACAATTAATACTGACCTGTTTAGCTGATAGTGCTGGCTGCAATGGAATTGGTATCCTGTGAAGGTCATGTTTGAACACCACATAGAAATAACTGGGCTGCTGTTATCTATTTTTTAATTGGCATAAATCATGTATACTTATGGAGTAACCAGGGAGGCTTTATTATATGTATGCATTGTGCAATGTCAAAGCTAGGGTAAACAGATATATTTATTAAAACATGTATTATTTCTTTGTGGTAAAACCATTCAAAATTCTTTCTGATGACTTTTCAGAATTATTCAGCACATTGTTATTTTCTACAAACATCCTGCTTGAACTGGGACATCTGAGATCATTTTTCCTGTCTAGCTGTAATTTTATTTCCTTTGACCAATAGTTCCTCTTTATTTATCCCTTATGCCTCACAGTCTCTGGTAAGCACTTACCCTACTCCCTAGTTCTACAAGATCAACATTCTTAGATCCCACATATATATGAGATCAAATGGGTCTTTCTGTACTTATTTAATGTATTGCAATGTCCTCTTTTTCCATCCATCTTTTCACAAAGGACAAAAAATTATCTTTTTGATAGGGTGGTATCCCATTGTGTATATATAATACATTTTCTTTGTCCACTCATCAGCTGATAGACACCCAGCTGATCTCTTTTCTTTCCTATATCTAATAGGGCTGCAAGAATGGAGTTCTTTCACTTCTTTTAAATATACCCAGGGGTGGGCTTGCTGGAGCATAAACAAACACTACTGTTATTCTTATGGAAAACCCATACCATTTCATCATAATGCCTGAGGTAATTTACATTCTCACCAATATTAAACAAAGGCTTCTTTTTCTTCACCTATTCCTTAGCACCTAGCATCTTTTGTCTTCTTACTAATCACTATTCTTTCTGCATTGGGGTGCTGTCTCACCGCTATCCTGAGCCACATTTCCTTGATGACTAGAGATACTGCACTGTTGACCAACTGTATGTCTTCATTTGAGAACTGTCTAGTTCGGATTGTTCATTTAAAACTGGAATACATGCTGAACTCTTCCGATTGCTGTTCTTCATGCACCTTATCTGGTGTACAGTGGGTTGACTCTGTTCTGTTGATAGTGCTGTGCAGAGGCTTTCTACTGTGATACCATCTCCTTTGTCTACTTTTGCTTTTATTTCCTGTGTTTTGAAGCCTTCTTGCCCGTCCCAAATTGTAAAGCATTTCTCCCATGTTTTATTTGAGCGTTTTATGATTTCAGGTCTTACGCTTACGTCTTCAATGAATTTTAGTTTGGTTGATATTATCTTGAAAGATAGGGGTCTAATTTTTATTACACTTGGATTTCCTAATTTCCCAGCAGGAAAAGAACCTTCCTGCCCCACTCCTTGGCTCTTTTTTTCTTTTTTTCTTTCTTTCATTTTTTTTGAAGATCAGTGGCTATAGCTTGGCTTATTTCTAAACTCTCTAACTCCATTGGTTTGTGTATCTGATCTCACGCCAATATTAGTCTGTGTTGTACTTATTACCAATAATATGCTATAATGTGATTGATAAGGGTACATTGCACACGTGCAAACACACACACTCACTGATGGCAAGCATTTAATAGCAATGCTAGAGGTCTTGCTTTCTTATCTAGGTTTATGCAAGGATATTGTTTCTCAAAATCTGGGTTCTCCTCAATGATCTCAGGACCTGAAAGCCTAAGAGATTGCAGCAGTCATTCCTCACAGAGATCCTCTAAGAGCTGGGGCTTTGCTCTGGGACTTTTAGGAGGAGGCGGTTAGGTAAATGGCGAGAAACAGTTTGAAGCAGGTTTCTTGTTTCTCTGCCTGACCATTCATTCATTTACTTGTCTATTCATTTACTTAAATTTGTTCAGCCATTCATTATGTCGTTCCATTTCCTCAGCTTATGAACTGGACACAGCATTGTTCATTATTCGTGTGCTTCATACACTCACAGAATTAGAAACTTCAACCTTGCGTGTCTCCTCATTACAGTGATTAACACTAACCTCATGCTCCTGGCTTCCTTCTCTGAAAGTCTTAAAAGATGCGATCCTGGTGGGTCTGTCTCAAATTGTAGAGATATTATTAATACACAATTAAACAAAAATATGTGGCAATAGATGTTTTATAATCATATTAAATTATTTTATTTCACTCATCTGCATTCTGATAATTAAGATTTTAGATTTATTTTATTTATTTGTGTGTGTGTGTCTATCTCTCTGTCTCTGTCAGAGAACAACATACAGGTGTCAGTCCTTTCTTTCTGCTGGTGTCCTGAGACATGCAGGTGTCAGTCCTTTCTTTCTGCTAGTGTCCTGAGCATCAAACACACAGTCTCATTCTTGGCAGCAAAACTCTTTAGCCTCTGAGCCCACTACTAGCCTGACAGTTCAGTCTTTCAATGCATCGAATACTTTAAAGGTATATCCATTTCATATGGAAGTATGAGTTTATACTTCTACAGGCATTTTGTGTGATAAGGAATAATCGTAAAAGTAAACACACGATGAATTGCTCCTAGAGGTGAGAGGCCTTTGTTGTGTTGTGTGGTGTTATGTGGTGTTGACGGTGGGCGTTAGCGAGTAACAGTAGTAGAGTAACAGTAACAACGGGAGCTCTGTGTCCTAAACAAATGGAAGGAAGGAAATTCATCCTAACCTTGGAATCCTGTACCTAGTTATATTTTCTTTTGAAAGTAAAGACGAAACAAATACGTTTTAAACAACAAATGCTGTTTTCCCTCTTGAAACGTTATTTTTTAAAATTACTTAATCATATGTTTCTGTGACAATTGGAAAGTACAACAAAATCTAAGAAAGGTTCAGGAGAAAACCAAACCGCGAATTTCATACAAGTTGACTGAAGTCATGAAAAGATTTCTATTGACTGTCTTTGTTGTGTAATCTAACATGAGGTTTGGAGATTTGTGTAAGTAACATAATTCTGTGTAATAAAATGCTCTATTTAATGGATACCTAATTTGTACTAAAACTGCAGTGGTCTTTATGAGAAAAACAGAAAAGCAGTGGAGGTGTTACAGATTGATTTTTTAAATTTTAGTCATGGAGCTATGTCACAAAATTAACGACACATACTACATAAATTGAAACAGAATGTACAGATTCTGGATCATCAGAGGAAAAAAAAATCAAACACATGGTGAGGGTGAGAGAAGAATATAAAGTAGTTCTGTAATCTAACAGAAGCTTGGGATGAAGAGGGAAGGCAGGGAACACCAGACCTGATTGCAAAAATAACTCCAACTGTATCAGTAATCACGTAAGTGCAATGATAAGTGAGAATTCAAAGCAAGTACATCGTCAAAATTACAGCACAGAGTAGAGGTGATCACTGCGGCTAGCAGGCAGAGTTCTATGTTACTCAATAGAGATCTCTTAAACAAACCCATGCCGTTAGGTTAAGGACAAAGCAGAAATGAAGATAGTGTAAATACCATCTTCAAGATGGCAGAACAATATTAAAATCAGTTAAAATAACATGCGGGGGAGCGGGGTTCTAGAGGCTTCAAGATGAAGTTAATCAATTAGGAGCAAGCCATCAAAAGACAGAACCACTGTGAGGTCTACTCGTCAAGTGGCAAAGCTAATAATTCTGTGAAAAGAAACATGTAGGCACACAATGTAAGGGCTTTTGTGGTTTGTGTCCAGTGATAGAAGGTCTCAGAAGCAAGGAATCAGTGGGTGTGGAGAATGAGTGCTGGGATAGTAGGAAGGAAAGTATTTTCATCCTTGTCCATACGGGTAAAGATCTACATCTCTACTAACAGCTGTGGAGTTGGCCAGGGGGACAGAAAGAGGAGAGTGGGGTGACTAGGAGGGAGGAGGGAGGCAGGAGAGGACTATGCAAGCACTTGGAAATAATCATTTTTGTGTAAATTATTAACCCACCCAAATGTATTTTCCTGTCATGGTAGCTTTATCCCTGCTTAGAAGAACAGTTGATGCTTAGGTGGTATTTGACTGGGGAAAACATTAAACCTTTAATCAGGACATGCTTGGCAGTGGGCACAACTCACCACTCCCGACCCTGCCAGGTGCTCATTTCCCTTGCTTTGCCCTTCTCTCTGTCTGTGTGGCCTCCAGTCAAAGGTGTCTTTGGGATGCGTGCTCTCAGGTGTTAACGACATACAGACTGTCATCTCTGGTGAAATACATGCAGAATGTGTGATGGGCTTTCCTCCATTGAAGTTCAAGGCTGCTGCTGAAACAATACTGCCCAGATCAATTTCAGAATCCCTTCAAGTTTACTTTATAAACTATCATACCAAGAAAAATAGACAAGTCAGCTGAAAATGAAATCAAAGTTGGCCTGTAGCAGACAAGGACTTGGAGGGTCAAGCTGATATTAAGCCAGCAGATGAATTTGGATCCTGGAGAGCAGAGGTGAGTGTTGGGGGAACTGGCTGTCTATGTTCTGAATGCATAGCTTTCTTCCAAGTGTCTCCAAATATCTAGGCATGCATAGTCCTGTATTCTCTAGACACCATCCAAGAGGCAATAAATAAGCCCACAAACCTTTGCAGGGGGCTGTCTCAAATATTTAAGTGTGGAAAATAGCTTTAGCAAATGTTCCATTTTGTCAATAAGGAGGCAGAGTCCAGTGAAGTTGAGTGACCTGCTCAAAAATGTCGGATACTTTGCCACATACCTAGGATTAGAACTCTCAAATAACAGCTCCCCCACCCCTGACTTTGCTGATGGATCCTTCCAACTCAACAGAGTGCCTAGTGGGGAAAAATATAGTATATGTAAATATAATATTGTAAGTTATATAAGCATTTAGGATGCACTTTGGAGCTAGACTTTTATGCATGTGTTTATAGGTGCAGAGAATGAATGAACCCTGGAGTTAAGCCTTCTGATGGAATATACATTCATTATGAGTGTAAGTTAGTTAGCTAGTGGGCTCAGCCTTAAAATACGCCGGATTTGGTAACTAACCTCAAAGATCCTTGATAACATTTAGGTCAACAAAAGTCCTAAACGTTCAACAGGAAATACAGCCCAGGTGTTGGGGCTTTCTGAATCCGGATTTAGGATCCCTATGCGTAGGAAGATGTGTAGCGAAAAAAAAATGCTTATAGGCTTTGCATTCACTATTGAAATGCAATCCAGACATAGAGCCTAGTCAGCAAAATAATGATTACCACCGCAAATGGGTGTGCTAAGTTGGGTTGTTAGCAATTTATCCAAATTAAGAGTTGGGGCTTTACCATAATCACTTGAGAAGTATGCCATTCATAGCTTCATTTATTTTCACATGTGATGCTCATCCTAATTTCGAAGTTTACTACCATCCCCTTCCAAAATATAAACACATCCTATTGAGAGCTCCATCACAGAGTCTGTCAAGTCAGAAGGTAATCTACAGCTCCCTGTGTGCCGCTTCCTTTCAGAACGCCCGCGACTTTGGGATTTTATTTCAGCTTTGAGTCTTTAGGCATCTCCTCCACCACTGGCACATTATAGCATATGGACTCTATCCAGATCTGCACTGCCACACACAACATGAGTTATGTTTAAAACTTAATAGAAGGAACATTTCAAGTGGCAAGGACATAGAAACCTAAGGGTCTGTGTAGTTTTGGGGGGCTGGCATTGTGAGCTATTCAAGTCTCCAAGCCTAAATGAGAAAAAAAAAAGGGAATCGTGGTTAGTGAGCCCAGAGAAACTGGCCCTCATAGAGTCAGGGACACAGGGATGCTGAGAAGAGTCTATTGAAAAGAAACATGCTCACCCACAGTGATCCAATAGGGAGGATGCTGAATTAATAAGCATCACCCGTATTCTTGCCTTGTTTTCAGATATTTCAGTCCAGGTGCCATTAGTCAACCCTGTGCCAGAGAGGCAGGGGGTCCCCGGATCACCTGCCAGCATTTTTACCTAGAGCAGGTCGGAGTGGGTGGACAGCAGCTCCAGATGGGTGTCTGTAGGAAGCAAAGAGACCTTTTCTCACAGGTTGTTAAAAAGCCAGAGAACTCAGTTTCTGCTTCTAGACTACTGCCTAAAATAACCCAAGCCACACACATTCACTGATTGGTTTTAAGGTCTTTTTGCCCCACAAAGTCAAGTTATCTGAGGAGTTTCCTCCATTTCACTTTAGTAATCGTTTATAAAGTGGTGACTAGAGAGTCTTAGCTGTTAGAAACCACGCCCTTCTCCAGCCTGCCTTCAGAGACTCAACAGCAGCCTCCACCCAATGCGAGGCTCGAGGCTCGTACCCCTTTAAAAGGTCCCATCTTGGGCTGGACAGATGGCTCAGAGGTTAACAGTGTTGCCTGCTGTTCCAAAGGTCCTGAGTTCAATTCCCAGCAACCACATGGTGGCTCACAACCATCTGTA
>JAQHUG010000106.1:4401643-4413684 GCA_028555095.1 Dicrostonyx torquatus | reverse complement strand
CCTGCTTCCAGACAGCCTTTCAACTCACCAGTAAACCTTTTGAGTGAAATCTGTTGCTGTGGTCTCTGTGGCATACCTTGGCCCCAACCTGCCAAGGTACTTCCGTCCCATAAACGTCAATATCATTTATTTATGCTCTTGAGGTCTTTTCAGCAAAGAGTAGAAGCTTGGATATTCTGGTTTCATGGTAACTTCGTGGTTTGCCAGGTAAATACATTCAAATTAAGAATGGGGGCTCTACTATAATCACTTAATTTTCACTTATAGTGTGCTTCCTAATTTCTAAATTTACTAACATCTCTTTCCAAAATACAAAAGTAATTTCTATTAGAAGCCTAAGTCAGAGAGTTCTGTCACCTTAGAAGTCAATGTATACAGTGCTACTTTTCTGAATGGGAGCCAGAGTAGTCCTGGTTTACACAGTGGACCATCTTGGAAATATTTGGAATGTCAGAGATGCCTGGGTGGAAGCCTCACCCCAGCTTCTGTCATCCATATAGCCAAAGAAACCGGAATATTTGGATGGGAGCTTCACCCCAGGCCCTGGCATCCATGTACCCAAAGAATCCGGCATATTCAAATAGAAGCTCCATGTGAGGCCCTCCTTTAGAGCTGCCTCAGTCCAGACTCCACCCCGGAGGGAGCCGACCAAAGGATGACCCCTCCCCAGAGATACTCAAGACCTCTCCCACAGGGTATTTAAACTGCCTCCCCAAAGAACAAACTTTGGTCCGTGGTTTTCCAATCTTCCTTTCCCATCTCCTCCCTAGGGAACTGGAAAGCCATTCGGGAGCATTTGTATTCATTAAATCTGGGCTTTTTTTTAAAAAAAAATTCTGTTTGATTTATTCTTATTTGTATTATCATTGGCAGAGAGGCTTATCGGGGTGCAGAAACTTTTCAAGAACATAGATAACTCATGGTCACCAGTTTTCTAGAGGGTATTTTTTTTTAAGTCTTTGGAATTCTGAGGTTGACATCACAGTTTGAGAAGCAGTTCAGAGACTGAAAGAAATCGTTGGTTAAAAGAGGTGGGCTGGGAGTGCTAAAGGGTTAAAAGATCATGACAGTGCTGGGAAATGGGACAGAAGACAAAATAGAATGTTGTCGCTCACGGCGTACAGGGGATGGATCCAGACGGTATGTAGTTAGCTTTTTCCATATTTCCAGTTCAGTGCAGCATGGAGTTCAACCTGAAATACCAATCAATGTTCAAGCTTGACACAGACAGGATGAGCGTACTCCTTTCTTCTCACGCGGCATTCAGTGGCAGTCCTACTAGGAAGCCATTGTTCCAATATACAGATCTGGGTCATAGTTTTATCTTTATCACCAATGTTTCCTCTTATGCAGAGGAAAGAAATAAGCAAACCAGTTGCTTGGTTCATGCTAGTTCTAAAATCATAAAAGAAAACTTTGAGACTCTCGCAAGTATTCATGCATCTCATCATAAGTAAAATGCTAAATGAAAGGAAAAAAAAGTCATGAACTCCTTAGGAATGTCAGAGAAGTGAAGTCTCTAGCCAAATACTGGCTTCCACAGGAGCAGAGAGATAAATTTAAAAAAAAAAATCAGTACATTTATTTATTTATTTATTGTGCAGAAGAAATCCCATAGGACACGTTACACATTTAGCAAAACCTGAATTGTTGCAGAATTCATGGGTAGGCAATCTGAAAATTAAAGTCCAAGGGGTCAGGAACAGCAGGAGTCTATTGAAGCCTTCTCGGAGTTACATTCTTAGAAACAGAGCGAAATGGTAGCTTCCAGGAAACCGGAGGGTCAAGAAGTCACGACTCCATGGGTCTAAAGTTAGAGTTTTCAGTTACACACATCTTCTCTACAACACTCTGCCTGGGCCAGAACTACTGGGTTATGCACAATATCAAAACCTTATCCAGGGGAAAGACTGCAGGCTGGAATCTTCCAACTGAAAAGGTCATATCTTAGATGGTGAGAAAGAAGAATACAACTCAATGTTTGCTCAGTCATAGGGAAACCTGTGCCCAGTGTACTTCCAGGTGCTCATACCTAGTATGAGAGAAAAACCCTCTCTTGCTTCTTGCTGAGACCATTGTTTGTAAACATGCCACCATGGCATTCTGTTATCAACTGGGTCTTCCCTCTGGAGAAGGTCTTTTAGCAGCATTCACCCCTCTAGAGTGTCATCAGAGTGTAAATGACATGGGGGGAGGGAAATTTCCACCCCCATCTCTTTCTAGTCACCCTGTCCCTGATAAAGAGGTAGCAGATACTGAGAAGATGGGCTGAAGCCTCAACCAAAGACTGAGAGTTAATCACGGGTCCAGATTGCCTCCCATCTCCACATACATGGTCAATGCATTACTTAAAGTCTTTGCAAGAGTTTCTCTTACCTACTGTGAGAAGTAGGCCTCAAAGAAAACGTAATACTTCAAGGCCTACTAAAAGACAAAGACATAATTTGAAAGGATTTAACGAGCATCACATCCCAAGTCAGGGATGGCAGGAATGTCATAATTTTCAGACCAAGAATTTAACATTGTAAATCCCATTTGAGCAATTTAAATACAAAGTAAAAGAAGTAAAGATATATTTTCTTAAAAAAAAATAGAAATTGCAGCAGAAACCAAAGAAACTGAGAACAGAACATCAGTCAAGACGAAACAAGGCCAATGGTTAATTATGAATATTGTACATGTTACTGAAGCAGGTTGCCAAACTAGCTGGAAAACAGTTTTGAGAATACCTATGGAGGTGTGTTTTGAACAATTAGCATTTAAAATATTATACTGAGTGATAAAGGTGATTACCCTCACCAATGTCAGTGAGCACTACCAATCCCAGGAAGTCCTGAGAGGAGGCCAGGTCACTCTCTGTGTTTTAGATCTAGGACATCTATGCTATCTTCCCCTCAGATGTCATCACACTGAAAACTCAGAAGTTTTCTACTCAGGTTCTTAAGCCAGCAGCCTCTCAAGTTCTTGGACCTGGATTCATACTGATTTGTATCACCCACTTTTTGCTAGGTCTCTAGCTGCACACAAGTTCTCAGCATCAATAATTCCTTCAGGTAATTCCCATAATCTATCTCATCTATTTCCCTGTCTCTGGCATCCATTCATCTGTCTGCCTGTCGACCATCTATTATATGATTAGTTTCTCTGGAGAGCTGTGGTGGTTTGAATAAGAATAACACTCATAGTCTCACGTGTTTGAATGCACAGTCACCAGGAATTACCAACACATGAATGGATCTAAAGAATTAGGAAATGTGGCTTTGTTACTGGGAGTAGGTTATGGGGTTTCAAAAGCCCATGCCGTGGCCGGAGTCTGACTTTGAATCAGGATGCATGCAGCTTTCAGCTACTGCTCCAGACCTTCCTGCATGCCACCATGCTCCCTGCCATGATGATAAATGGACTAAATCTCTGAAATTGTAAGCAAGTCTTCAGTTAAATGTTTTCTTTTATACAAGCTGCTTTGGTCATGATGTTTCCCCCCAGCAATAGAACCAAAGCTGAAGTTGCTACCAGGGATTGAGGTATTGTTGTGACAGGCCTAACCAGGAGTTTGTTTGAGAAATGTGCAATATTTGGGGACTTTGGATTAGTATGCTTTAAGCAGGGCTTAAAGGGCCATCCTAGTAGGAGCATGGAAGGCACTGGTGTTGAGGCTGATTTGAACTGTGGGTGCTCAGCTCAAGACATTTCAGAGAGGAAGATATGTAAGTAACCTAGTGATATTTTGTGATATCTTTGTGATATTTTGGAGAAGAATGTGGCTGTCTTTTGCCCCTGTCCTAAAAATCTCCTTGAGGCAAAATTGAAGAGTTTTGGATTAATGGTGTTTGCAGAGGTTATTACAAGACAACCTAGTATTGACTCTACTATGTGGTATTTAGTGGCCAGGCTTAGGCAAATCTATAATGAAAAGGTGCAAGCAGAGCAAGGAAAAATACAAATGTACAGAAGAGGAGAAATGAAGCACCAGGAAGTGTAATGGAGCTAAGTCCAGTGCTCAAGAAGAAAAAGAAAGCTTGACAGGGGATCCCAGGTATTCACAGGGAAGTCTCAGCTAGGTACTTGGGCAGCAGAGGAGTGGGTGCCTGAACTGAACTTGTCCCATAGTTACTTTGTTGAATATCTCAATCGTCACCATAGAAATTTCGCATGATGGATGGAGATAGAGCCAGAGACCCACATTCACACCAGAGCAAGGGATTGTGCTACCAAGGTCCAGTGGAAGGGCAGAAGGACGGAGAAGATAAGCAAGGACATCAGGACCGTGAGGGACTGGCCTATCAACAGAGACAGTGGGCTTGATCTATTGGGAGCTCATCAAATCCAGCTGGACCAAGACTGAATGAGCATAAGACCTAACTGGACTCTCTGAATGTGACTGCCAATGGGGACTGACTGAGAAGCCAATGATAATGGCACTGGGACCTATCTCTTCTGCATGTATTGGCTATTTGGGAACTTATTCTATATGGATGCACATCTTCTTAGACCGAGATGGAGGGGGGAGGGCCTTGGGCTTCCCATAGGGCAGGGTATCCTGCCCCATCTTAAGGAAGCAGGGGGAGGGCAGTGGGGTAGGGGGGGGGCCGGGGGGCCAGGAACAAGGGGAGTAAATGTAAATTTTTCTTGCAATAATAACATAAAAATATTTTTAAAAAAAGATGGAAACTTCAAAAAAAAAAGAAAGAAAGAAAAATCTCATGCTAAATGGAAGAAAGGGAGTGGTGACGTCCCACACAGCTAAGCTTCCAGCTTGTGAGAAGGAATTAAAAGCATATGAAGTGAAGGAGACCATCCATAACAGAAAAGAGATGCAGATGTAGTTGAAGGAGCTTCAGTCCCATGAAACAGCAGAGCTTGGCAGCTTCAGCCACATGGCTCTGGTTTTAAAGTAGAGGCTCTAAGAAAGGGGCTGTGGAATCTCCCTCAGCAGCTAAGGAAAGTCACTGACGAGGCCAGGCATGTGTCAGGGGTGTCCCTGCTTGGAGGCCTAGAGAGGCCATTGTGTGAAGCTGTGAGGGTGAAGCCTGACTTGCCTTGAAGACTCCAAAGCCTTGGGGTACCTGCCAAGAAGAGCTGCAGATGGGGAGTGGAACCAGCCCAAGAGAGAGAGATGTCAACAAAGCTGAAAGGAGTTGGAGCCCTGAAGAGCGCTTTGACATCAGACATGGAGATGCAGAGTTTGATGTTGACCTGATGGCTTTCAGACTTGTTTGGCCCACTATTTCCTCCCTGGGCTCTCTTTTCTACTTTTGGAATGATAACGTAGATCCTGTGCCAGTGTATAATGAAGGTATGTGATCTGCTGTTTAGGTTTGATTTTAGAGGGGGTGACAGTTAAGAGACTGCCATCTGTCTTAGAAGAGAATTTGGACTTTGGACTTCAAATAGTTTTGAGACTGTGAAAGATTATTGGTACTTGAATTCAGTTGAACTGAATGCGTTTTTCATTATGATGTACCTATAAGCCTATGGAGCTAGCGACAGGAATGTGCTGATTTGAATAAAAGAGACTCCCATAGACTCATATATTTGAATGCTTATTCACTGGGGAGTGTCACTGTTTGAAAGGGTTAGGATTATAAGGTGTGACCTTGTTGGAATAAGTGTTACTGGGGGTAGATTTTGAGGTTTTTCAAAAGCCCAAGGCAACCCAGTGTTTTCTCTTTCTCTGTCTTTGTCTCTGTCTCTGTCTCTCTTCCTCCCCCTCTCTAGATTAGGATATAGTTCTCAGCTACTGCTCTAGTGCCATGCATGCCATGCTCCCTGCCATGATAAGAATGGACTAAGTCTTTGAAAGGTGTAAGCAAGCCCCAGTTAAGTGCTTTTTTTTATAAAATTGTTTGGCCATAGTGTCTCTTCACAGCAATAAAACAAGGACCAAGAAATTTGATAACTGATTTTGAGCAGAAATCTAATACTGCTTATCTGTATTTTATGGCATCACTTGCTAATGACATGATTCTTTTGCTACTGGATCTTTAATTCTGTCAATCATCTGCCCATTAGAAGAAAGGAACCTACAAGTAAGTACATGAGCCCAGCAACAATTAACTGTACAAGACACAGCCTGAGTTAACTGAAATCTGAACTGATGAGGACAGAACTCTTACGGGTCAGCGCATCATAGTAGGAGACCAGGTGAAGGTGTGGAATTCAAATTTTACTGTGAGAAGGCTTATGTGCCTTTTTGGGGTGCACCACTAACCCTTCCAAGATATGACTAACCCATAGTAACTGATACCCAGATTCACATTCTAATCATCTGTCAGAATTTCAATTAATATTATAAATGGTTATGGGAAAGTCTGTTGGGTGTAAAAGCAGACCTTGGACCTACTCAAAAACTTAAGGAAATTTCCTTTTGAAACCTTGTTATCCCCACCCATCCTGCAGTATAATAAAATCTTGAAACTTTATGAGAGTTTTTTATGAGACCACTTACTGTTTCCCCCCGTACTGTACCATAAGTTAACATCTTCTGGAAGCTAAAGAATTCTCCCAGGCAAGCATAGTTATGCAGAAAGATTAAATAGAACACCATTCCATGTGGGAGTTCCTGGGAACAGAAAGTATAGAATATTCTTTCTGGGATTTTTATGTTTCCTTCCAAAAGTTTCTTTCATTATTGGGCTCATTATTATAGATGATTTTCAAGCAAATTCATTGTGGGTCATGGGGTTGGGGAAGAATGAAAGCCCTTTTAACTATGATCACTTCCAAATTCTCAGAAAGAGAGCTGGTCTCCATGCACTGAGACATGCAGAAACTTCATGAATTCAATAAAAAAAAAAATCAAAAATGATCTGACTCATTCAACAAATCTTTGAGTAGCAACTTATTGCTCTATCCTTCTCTATCTCTCTGCGTGTGTATGCTTATATACATACTTCATTCAATAAATGTTTAATGATTGTAGTTCACTGAATGAAACAATAGTGAAGCAGAGAGATGGGTGGGGGTGGGGCATTTGGTAAATGATCCTGCCAGACCAGGAAATGACAGAGAAGAGACAATGAAAAGATAAATAGTGTTATTTGTGGAAGACTGTATTTCTACATAAGACTTTGAGTGGAACTGATACCACCTGGAGAAAAGAAGATTGATACAGTTAAATAAAAGAAGGAATACTCTTTATTCATACAATTTAGTTTGGAATAAATGAGAAGAGCTTTTAAATTATGAATTCTGCAGCAACAAAACTTATGGAAGCAGTTTCTTAAAGCCCCAGAGAAATTACTGTGGTTTTCATCTTAGGGTCGACATTGGCTTTGAATAGCAGCAGTGTGAGAGAGCTTGAAGATTCCTCTCTGTTCTCCCGTTCCCTCCCTCTAGCCATCCAGTGTTGGAAACCTTTTCATTTCAGACACCAATTGAGTGTGTCTTCCAGGGAGAAAGTTTTTACTAGATTCACTTCTCCCTCCTCTTTCTGATGCACAAAGTTGGAGTCAGACCTCTGGCCAATAGCAGGGCATTGATGAATCCCTACACTGCCCAGCACATAAAATATTTATACTTAGAGAAAGCTAGACTAATACTAGGAGAGTATTGTGCAGCAGAGAAGCCAATACCACTCCAAAATAATAGCCAATGTTCACAACTCTCTGTAGAGACCGAAGAGGATGCTGTGATTTCCCCAGCATCGGATTGCCTTGTCATGTTCGCTTAACTGGTGTGTGCTGTGGGTCACCCAGAATCTCAGTTTGCTTAACTGAAGAGATGCAGAGGGTTTTGATTATTGAGGTATTTAATTACTTACTTTAACCGTTATCAAAGGCATACATTTCTGGGTGGGTGAGGCAAATTTTAAATAGCAGGTGGGAGTTCCCTTCCTATAGATTCTATAGTATTGAGTGAATCCATGCAAGCTTTGACCTCCAGGATGACCTTGATCAGGAGATCTGAGCAGAGTCTCAACATGACTTAGAAATTTGGAGAGAAGACCTGAGTTTTGATATTGAGGACATTCAGAGGAAAGCAGAGGACAAGGAGAAAGGCACAGACAGAGCAGGCCTACTGACCCCAGGCAATGCTTGACTGGTTCTCCTGGCCCAACCTTGCAGCCATGGCCTCTCTATCAGCAGCAAGGGGCAGCAAGGGCTTTCCTTTTAGTTGAAAGCAGAGAATGAGCTGAGCAGGCGGTTCAGAGGGTCATTAGAAAGCATCAAAGGAGGCAGCCTCATGATGGTAATAAGACGGCTGTGAGGAAATAAAGTGGGCATTGATCTGCACTATCGAGTGTGACATTTTAACCAAAGCTAAAAGCCAACAGCAAATCCAGCCCTGTATTCATCTGCCTGCCTGTTTTAGTAAATTGTCTTCCCCTCCCCCCCAACCATTGGCCTCAGAGGTCACTTCATATTAGCTGGCTTGTTAATACTGAGGCAATCAATACTTAATCAACAAGTAATGGGATTTCTCAGTCATCCTGTATGATCTTTCAATAAAGCCCCGAATCCATCTCGGTCCATTCCAAGACTAACGAAAGGTGTGCAGTTGCAGCAGACCCTGGATTTGATGGTCTGATGCTCCTTGGCTGATCTGCATCTTATTAAGATACCAGGCAGCCACTGTCCTTCACCCTTTTGTTTCCTGATCCCCACAGAGCACAGCATGACTAAAATCCAGCTGACTACGATTTTATATGCATTAGTAAGAAAATTCGGATTTCTTTTCAGTGTAGGGTTTAGACCTCTTTGATAGTGTTATACAATTAAAAAGTGAATAAATAAAGGCCTGGAGAGAGATGTATATCAGAAAAGGGGGGAGGAATCTTAAAAAGGGAAATGGCTGCTTTAATATAAAATATTAAGTCAGGGAGCTGGAATCCCCATATGTCCCAATTATTGAATAGTAGACTCCCCAAGCTCTTCTCTGAATGAGCTCAGTGCATGGTGGGATGAGAGACACAGAGCATGGCATTGACTCTAAACATGTAAAGGAGCTTCTAAAGGGGACATCTAGATGCTGCTGTTTAGAAGGAAGGTGATTTTGTGCCATGAGACTTCAGTACTTCCACAATACTTCGAATATGTTCTTTTTTTACCTTTTTTATATTTTTATTTTATACTGCAACAGAATTTTGTAGAGGTCTAAAATGGTCCTATATTAAAGGAGACAGGGCCTTCTACATAAGACACACCACCATGTCATACTCGTCAAAATAGATTTCTTTATGTGAATTAAATTTTTGCTCCTGTCTGACCTTTCTGTTTTCAGGCTCAGAAAATGCATCAGAACAGTGTTTGACTCAATAGTGACAATTCAGGCTAATAAAAAAAAAAATCAATGAAAGATGAGAATGCTAGTTTAGGAATATAACTTTCAAGTATATAACCTATCAGGTAATTGGACAAATGATAGTCTTTCCAACTACAGGAAAGAAGCTATATTTTGAGAAAACACATTGTCAATCACAGAATGAAATCCAGAGGAATTAGGGGGATTTATGAACACTGAAAGGTACCAGGATCTATCACTGTGTTACACAGAACTCCAAAAAACACTGTGCTACAATTATGTACCCATGACCAAATATACTGTGTCTGTTATGCACTATTTTATGGCAATCTAAAAAGTAGACATTCCTTGAGCTGGAACTGACCTGACTACCTCCTTATTGAGAAGTAGCTTTCATGGTACAAGAATGTGCCAGGCAAGCTTTCCAAAGGAGGGAATCAGCAAACCAGCAATGGCACCTATGAACCACAGCAATGAAGAACCCTAAGGATGCAGTAGAGGAGTACATGCAGTAGAGAGTAACCAACAACTCTTTAATTGGAGGGAAAACATATCTAGTACTGAAAACCTAGCCAACCATTCAATGCTAGTAAAGCAATGGATATTGGAGGAGAACCTACAACCACCACTTTACTCAACCAGCATAATCTCTAATAATCTTAGTATCACTCCTTATACCTCAGAAAAGTATAGCTCTCACGTCTCATCATGGAAACGTCTTTGCAACGGAGGTGGTTACAAAAACTATCACAACCAACCAAAATGCAGAGCTGTGGAGACTAATACCAAGGGATAGAGCTACAAAACACTCTCTCATCTAAGGGCTAAGGAATATTACAGAAAAGGGAGTAAAAAGATTGCAAGAACCATGTAATCAGGGGCTTGGCTATGAGGTTGTGTCACTTAGTAATGTCAAAATCTATACTTGTAACATCTTACCAACATGACTGCCTAACATGTGCTAAGCAAGGACAGTAGACATCAATAGACATGCCAAAGTGGATGGAGGAAAGCCTCAACATTGTACAAAGAAATATAGGTAACCGAAGAATGCTGAGAGTTGGAGAGATAGTCTTCTCTAGAGAAAAGAACACCAATTGATTATCCAATACCAAATGGTCAATTGTGAAAGCATATGCATGTAACATTTTATAGACTGAGATAGTTATATTTAGGGATATATGTATGTATGTATATATGCATGTAACAATAAGCAGTGAAAAAAGTCATGAGTTTGGAAAAAAACAAGGAAGTATATATGGAAGCATTTGGAAGAAGGAAAAGGAAGGAACAAATGATGAAATCATGTTATAGTATAAGAAAGAAAAATAAAATGGTATTATCATTATATTCATTGTGAAGGTAAATGCAATGAGACTCAGAATGTAGTTTATTGAAGATACAAAAGACAGAAGACCTAAATTCACATAAACAGAGAGCAGATTCATTTTATAAACTACTAAGATGTATTCTATCTCTGCCATTTACAAGGGGTTTGATATGGAGCACAGGTCTTAAAGTTTTCCAGCCCCAAAGTCTCAGTTCCCTAGTCAGTAGATGCAGATTCATAATCATTCTTATGACTTTGAGCTAAGGAGACAACGAGTGACACGATAGGGCATTTGGCTGAAGCACTCCCCAAATGGTTGTTATAGTGTCCTCATGGCATCATTATCTTTGCCATAGCTGCTTCAATGGCCTCTGGTAGCAACTGTTCTAGAATACTTCTTTGTTTAGGTTAAAGGCTGACTTGATTCTCTTCTAAAGGACACAACCTTTCTTTAATGTTTATAACTTCTATTATGCAATAGTGTTTTACATGAGGCACAAGATACTTTATAGTTCTTTTTGTTGATAGTTTATAAACACAGATCCCAGCTGGGTTTGTAGAAGCTGTGAGTACCAGGTACTACCAAAAATATATAGCAGTATCACTTTTATTTTCTGTACCTGTAATATTAGTCAAGGCTCTTGTGCTTGTCACTATTCTAATGTTACGTATTAAGACCATGACCAAAGAAACTCTTAAAAAAGAAAACATTTAACTGGGGACTTGGCTGCAGTTTCAGGACCAATATCATTGTGGTGGGAAGAATGGCAGCATGCAGGTAGCCACTATAGTAGTAGCGGAGAGCTACATCCTGTTCCCATAAGCAGAGAGAGAGACAGAGACAGACAGACAGGCAGACAGACTCTGGGCTTGGCATGGACTTTTGAAACTTTGATGTCCACCCCCAGTAACAGACTTATTCCAACAAAGCCACTCCTCACATTCCTTTTAGTTCTTCTAAATAGTGTCACTCTCTGGTGACTAAGCATTCAAATGTATGAGTCTATGAGATCCATTCTTATTCATATCAGCACATTCTAGTCCCTGGCCCTTTACCCTTATAGTGACATAATAATGAAAAATACATTCAGTTCAGCTTCAAAAGCATCAAAAATCTTTCACAATCTCATCACCATTTAAAGTCAAAAGTCTCTTCTGAAATAGATAGCAATCTCTTAATTGTCACCCCGTCTAAAATCAAACCCAAAAAAACAGATCAAAATCCCCAATATACACTGACCATGTAGATGTAAATGAAAACTGCTCATTTGTTTAATTAATTAATTACAACACTGGTCAATAGCTAGCTCTTATATCTTAAATTAACCCATTTCTATTAATCTATATATCACCATGAGGCTGTGGCTTACCAGTAAGGTTTTCCTGCATCTTTCTCTACATGGCATCTCCCTGATTCTGCTCTCTCTCTCTCTCTCTCTTCCAGCCTAGCTACACTCTACCCTGTCAT
>JAQHUG010000106.1:4328443-4362929 GCA_028555095.1 Dicrostonyx torquatus | reverse complement strand
ACAGCATCTGTGTTTCCATTTCCCCCTGGACAGAAACTTAAGGCAGGGGAGGGAAGGAGCTTCTGTGCCATTTTTACTGTGTGTGTGTGTTGTTTTTGAAGTTCATATCTTTTTTTTATTTTTGTATGAATGTTTTGCTTGCATGTGTGTCTGTTTACCACATGTGTGCCTGCCTGATCGCTGTGGATGTCAGGAGAGGGCATTAGATCTCTTGGAACAGGAGTTACAATCTACAGGCAGCTCTGAGCCACTGTTTGGATGCTATGAATTGAACCTTGGTTCTCTACAAGAGCAGCCAGTGCTCGTAATCGCTGAGCCATATCTCCAGTCCCTGCTTTTTGTTTGTTTGTTATATCTTCCTAACTATCTGAAAAGATTTTTCTCTTACCTCTCAAGCTTTAAGAAGTGGTGGGGGAAAATTTTTCGTATTATTACTCATAATTTCTCAAAGGGATAAGCAAAAAACAATGCGAGCATGTGTGCATGAGCACACACACATATCCTCAGACTAGAAGGAAATATTCCTTAATGGTGTCTATTTAAACATGAATTTTATCTGATACATTCATTCAGTGAATAGTGAGCTATCAAGTGAGAAAAATCAGAAATTTTTCTTTTGTTTTTTTTACATTATTGAGATTCCCCACCCAAAACCAAGTTTGCATTCATTATTGGCATCTGGATATATGAAGCTGAATGTGTGAAGTGAAAACAATACATCTACACGAATTTTTAAATAATACTTATTTTATTTATTACCTTTTTATATGTATGATCTAATATGTTCTTTCAATAAAGGCTTGATACCACGAATAGTGAATGGAACATGAAAAGACTCAAATGATAACAATAGTTATGTCATTGGAGTTACTATATAATGATAACAGGCAGGAGCTGCCAGAACCCCAAAACTCAATGGGTTGAGTTAGTCACCATTTATTGCTCCTCCCAAGACTGCACAGCAGCTGGGTTCCAGCCTGGGCTGGAGATGTTTTTATCCACTGTAGGTTAAATAATCAACTTTGTTGCTTGCTGTTAACTGGGGTTTTCAGATCGGAGTGTCATAGAATGGCCTCACCTTGAGCCTGGGAGTTGGCTGATTCTTGGCTGGAGTAACAGAGGTGACAGAATCATTATTTCACAATCAGGAGGATAGCTGTCGTTCACATGGTGATGATAGGGTGCCAAGGCACCAAATGAAAAGTTCAAGATCTCTTGAGTTTTAGCTTAAGAAATGTCCCATGATTATTTTCTCCTATTCCAATAGCTGAATAAAACAGTGAATGGGACCAGAGTCGGAAATAGACTCCACCTTTTAATGGAAGGCTCACAGAGCTCTCGTAGGAAGGATCTGGATATCAGATGCCATGCACGTTTGTGGTCAGCTTTTAAATTACTCTTCGGCAGTAGTTAAGAGAGGACTTCTAACATATGTTCCACAAAACACCAGTCCTATATGCTAATTGTTGTCATGCAAAACAAGGTGCAAACACACACACGGAAAGTAGAAAAAGTAGATTTCCATCCTGTGCACATCTAGAAGTATCCGCATTTGTAGAATGCCTGGAAAGGGAGTCGCTGGGGAGTGGTGATGGCTTTCTCCTCTCAGCTGCAGAGACTGTTTCCCAAAAGTCTGGAGTCCTCAACATCCTCACGTAGCAGGCAACTAGAATTTTCATCACTTTCCCAAACAGTCAATGTCTCAGCTCAGATCGCTACGTAGGTCAGCTCAGTTCCCCCGACTGAAGACTTGTCATGATGTCCCAGAAAGAAGGAAAACAGTAAACTGAGCAACCCTATTATGGGAATGTGTCTCCCATCTCATCCAGCTGTGCTTTGGCTCCCATATGGATCTGCCAGATTCTAGGAGAACTGAGACCTAGGTACTTGCTGGGATCTTGTTTCAAAGAATATTTGCATATGGGCTATTTAGGGTAAGGTAAAACAAAAATCGTCAGATTTCTTTGATTCTGCTGTGAACTGAATGTTTGAGTCCTCCTCCCAAACACGTGCTTCAACTCTGATTTCCATTGTGATAGTCTGCGAAGGCTGAACTCTAGGATGTTGTTCAATCAGAGGAGCGGAGCCCTTGCACATGGGATTAGTGCCCTTAACGGGAAAAACATGATCAGTTTTCACTATGTGATGTATAGCAAGAAGTCTCTGCAAGAAAAAAGGGGGGGGGAATCATTGCTAGGTACTGAATCAGCTGGCACCTTAGCCATGCATTTCCCTGACTTCAGAACGATGAGGAATCAATTGCCTTGTCTATGCTGACTCATCTGTGCTTTAGAACGAGAACAGACTAACAAGTGTTCTTCCCTGTACAGCACAGTGTCTTTGGTGATTGATTTCCAAATGGACAGAACATACAGTTCCTCGGGCTTTTGTGATCAGTGAATTTTCTTTTCAAGGATCATCTTGTCAGCACTGGTATTACACAAAATGAAAGTCAGAAAGAAACGTCTAATTTAAAACCTGTAAAATAAATAAATAAGAGGCAAAGTCATGTAAAATACTGGTTTTTTTCTCAAATATATTTATTATACTTTTAGACTTTTCTGGGAGAATTTCTGACAGTCAAAAAGAAGCAACTAGATAGAAGAAAGTAGAAAGAGAAAACAAAAAATAATTATGTTAGTTAGAGAAAGGTAAGACCAAGAAAGAAAAGAGTAATATTTGTCAGATGAAACAACCCAATATCTGACATATTTAAGAGTGTTCAATATAAACATAGGCTTTAACAGGGTTGAATAAAGAGGGAAAGTTGTATCTGATTCATTTCGTCAGTCTGTTTTATCCATGTAATGAACTAAGTACATAGCTTCTAGGAGCACAGCTGTAGATATCCCAGAGAAAAGAGGCTCACAACCTAGAGCATTTTGATCTAAAGGCCAATCCCAACTCATTACATGTTTAGAAAAATAAAGTTTTATTGAAACAGACCATGTTTGCCCTCGGCTGCTTTGTTACAATGGTAGAGTTACATACTTGTCCAAGGAATTTATAACTGGCAGGGCCCCAAATATTTACTTTGTTTATTTGTTTGTTTTCCCGAGACAGGGTTTCTCTGTAGCCTTGGAGCCTGTCTGGTAGACCAGGCTAGCCTCGAATTCAGAGAGATCCACCTACCCCTTCCTTCTGAGTGCTGGGATTAAAGGTGTGTGCCAACACAGCCCGGCTCCCAAATATTTCCTTTGTCATCCTTTACACAAAGGACTTCACATTGGCTGGATGATCCTAGTTCCAGCCTTAATTACCCTAGTTACAGATTTTTGTTGTTGTTGTTGTTCTCCTGGAAATTTCGTTGGTTTCCCATCACGACTGCAATTACTGCTAAGACTATGCAACCTCTACTTCTCATCATCATACATGAGCACTGGAGTTTGCCTAGATGTTTTCAGCTGAACCGATGAAAGCAATGCCACGTTGAGTCTACTGAAATGCCCTTCTTCTGTCTAGGTTACATGGAGATTTGTGGGAAACAATAAATGTGATGGTTTAGATTTGAAATGTGTACAGAATACTCTGGCATTGTCATAATACTACCCTGCTTTACTCTGGAAACTCTCAATGCTCTTTAATGTAATTAATTTCTTTAATATTCCAAAGAAATTTAAAGCAAATTATTGTTATTATTGCTGGCCAGTTGTGAAAGAAGGTAAAAGGACCATCATGTGACTCGCCAGTGACTGGACTGAGGTAGCTTGTACACAACAGACTTTCTGGAAGATGAACGTCTGAGGTCAGGCTGCCAACATGATGAAGCTCTGATGAGGGGCAGCTTCTCTTTCCTTGAAAACCCCCTCATCTTCTCATTGCGTCTCACTTGGCAGACAGATAGTAAGAGGGGGCCCACTGGGTTCCCTTCCATGAAAGCATTAATCCCAGTCATATGCTAGGCTTCACCCTCGTGTCCCAATTACCTCCTGAAGGCCCCTCGACCTAATATGATCCCATTGGAAGGTAGGATTTTACAAAGGAACACACATATTCAAGCCCACGCATCATGCATGAGCAAGAAGGCTGAGCCCTGTCACAACTCAGACTATCCATTGAAATTTAACTAGATTTTCATGAATTTTTCTCCTCCAGGCCTTAATTTCAATTTAGCAATTTTGGGCCTTCAAGGGCCACATGTCAAGAGGAAACTCCCACGTGTAGGACTATTATTACTAGCTAGGTAGATGGAAGTATTAGTCTTCCTCCCAAGACTTCTCCAGAATAATATGTCTGCCTCTGTGCTTCCCAGAACCTCTACTGGGCTTTATTCCCTGCCTTTTCTCCCTGCTAAGACCATCTCTGTCCTTATGGAGATGGTGACCAGAGTAAACCAGATCATCTCTGCTTGAGTGGTAAGTGTCTGACTTGCCTGTTTCCTCAAAGCCAAAGAACTTCTCACTTCTGGCTATTTAAGGGAATGCCCAGGAAGGTGGATGTTTGGGAGCCTAGGAAGTGCTGTGCAGGAGCTGAACTGCTACAGTGTCCCGAGACTCCACTCACTCACTCTGTCCTCCATGTATTGTATTTCAATAAAAACTTAATAAACAGAATATTAAAGATTTGAAGAATTATACAAAGTATTAAATTTCTAACCCTGCCATTTATTTTATTTTTATGAGATATCAGGACCAGTTTAATAAGTATAATAAACATAAACTCTGGCATTTATAACACTATTCCCCAGATTAATACCAGATAATATTTTCTAGAAGTGCCATTTTAATAGGAACAAATGGATAAACAGATATGTCTTGGACTTATTCTACCAAGATTGCAGGAACCCAATTTTTGAAAGCAAATTAACAACCTGAATCAATATTTTCCCCATTAGCTCCATATTCACTAAAAAGAGTTTCACTGGTAGAAGGCAGCAAGTGATATGCTGGGGTTGGACCAGCCAGGGCTGCCTTTGACTCACAATGGAAGAGTTCCTCCTGTTTTTTTCATCTTAGTCTGCTATGTTGGACTTGCTATTGTATATTCCAACATAGAATCACTCGCATGGATGCGAGCACAGTTGCTGGGTAATAGAAGCAGATTCTTCTGTGGAAGCGAGGATTAAAAAGTTAGGATGTATTATTAGTGTTTCTAGTCTATCATCTCCTTCCTCCATCCTATCCCTACGTAGGATTTTGCAAGATGCTAAAGACTTCAAGGAAGGTGTGAGCATGGGCTTCAGGGAAATAATTCCATAAACTTCAGTGAAAGGGTAAAGAGGTGATATTCAGGAACCAAAGCAACCTAAGACAAAGGCCAGACATCAACACTGTATACTGTTTACCACCTCATGAGTTATTCAGGATCTGAATGTGAGAGAGACAGAAGTCTCCCATACTGTCAGTGAGTGAGTGACTCCCCAAAATAAAATTAAGACATCCAATTCATACATAAAAGCATAGCATATTCCGAACTGTAATGGACATCAAATGTCAATGATGTTATGAGTTTTTATGTCAAGGATGTTATGAGTTGAGTTCCTGTGTACTTCTGTGAGTGGGATGCAAATTGCTGCAGAGGCTTTGAACAGCTCAACCCTGCAGCAAAGTGCAGACAGAGCTGTGGAGACAGATAGGGATGTGGAGACAGAGCTGTAGAGACAGATGTGGAGACAAATGGAGCTGTGGAGAAAGAGCTGCAGAGACAGATAGGGATGTGGAGACAGAGCTGTAGAGACATATGTGGAGACTATGGAGCTGTGGAGAAAGAGCTGAGGAGACAGATAGGGATGTGGAGACAGAGCTGTAGAGACAGATGTGGAGACAAATGGAGCTGTGGAGAAAGAGCTGCAGAGACAGATAGGGATGTGGAGACAGAGCTGTAGAGACATATGTGGAGACTATGGAGCTGTGGAGAAAGAGCTGAGGAGACAGATAGGGATGTGGAGACAGCTGTAGAGACAGATGTGGAGATGATGGAGCTGTGGAGAAAACAGCTGTGGCGACAGCAGAGCTGTGGAAACTGCAGAGCTGTGGAGGTGATAGAGCTGTGCAGACAGAACTGTGGAAACAACAGAGTGGTAGCGGGATGTGATGTGGAATTCCCCTCTGTATGCTGTGAATATATTTTATTATCATTGGTTAATAAAGAAGCTGTGTGGCCTGTGTCAGAACAGAATGGAGATAGGTGATGAAACTAAACTGAATGCTGGGAGAAAGAAGGAAGAGTCAGGGAGACGCCATGTAGCTGCCAAAGGAGGCAGACACCGGGTCCTTACCAGTAAGCCACACTCTTGTACTGATACACAGATTAATAGAAATGGGTTAATATGTAAGAGCCAGTCAATAAGAAGCCTGAGATAATATCCCAAGCAGTGCTGTAATTAATATAATTTCTGTGTGATTATTTGGGTTTGGGCAGCCAGGAACGAATGAGCAGTCTCCACCTACAAAATGACACCCAAACATTTGGGACTGATGCTTGTGTATCCAGGTGCTTGTGTGCCCATTCAAGGTTGGGAGGACAATAGCTAAGACCATGCCCACGGTTTAGAGCTCCCCACCTAGGTAGGAGGCGGAATCAGGTCTGCCCGGCGTGCACAGGTGCTTTCTGCCACAAACACAGACATATCTCCAGGCCACACACTTGGCTTCATGGCAGATTTAGCTTTTACTCAGGTAAAAAGGGTTTATATGCTGCATGGTGCTACCCAGAGTTTAGGTGGTGGGGAAAGCTCCCACATGACAGAACAGATCTCCTCCATGTTGGACTAGGCAGAGCCAAAAGAGAAAGCAGCCTTAGTCCTAGGCACACTCCTTAGCATTTCAAGAAGCAGTTCTGGTCAGAAAACTATTACGGATCACAATAAAGACAAATCCAGATGAAAAAGACCTCTGAATGGGCCACCGTGTTGGATAAATGTATTTAGGCTTGAGAGAGAGAGGAAAAAGAGTGAAGACAGTTATGAGTATAGTCATAGAGTGAAGGAGTAAAGATAATAAAATAAATATTAAACTTGTAGAAAAAGTAATAAAGTAAGAAAAGTAAGCCACGTAAAGATAGAATTTACACAGAGAGTCTGGATTATCTGTACTATTTTGTTTTCTTTGAATTTTTTGACTGTGAATGAGATTAATACAGAGAGAGAGATATTTGGTTCTGGGGGATGCTAAGCTAAACCAACATATATACTTTAAAAGTTTCTTGACTTCAAAATTTGAGACTAAGGATATGTTGCTTTGGAAAAGAGATTCTGCTTTTGTTTCCATAGAGGATGAGAACCTATGAATTCCTTCCAGGCTAATGTGCTTTGATAAAACAACCCCCAGAAAGATCTCCATGAACCCTAAAAAATACTTCACTCCAAAAAACAACAAGAAGCAGTTTGGAAAGCTATGTCCAAATTCCCAAATATTGTTTATGAATGTTTGTTTTCATTTAGAGGGGGATATGATATAGAGATTAATACTTTGCAATGGTATAGATCTGGGTTTATTGATATAAATTTGTCAATTTTGTTATATGTATATTTATGCTCTTGATTTAAGTATTGTGTTTGTGCAGTTCATTTGAAAATGCAATGTATAATTAAGAAATATAGGTTAATAGTCATTATAATAGTCAAGCTGTAGTCTTGTTAGTTACACTTTCTAGATGTACAGAAATATATTTCAGATGGAGAGATATTCTTCTAACCTTTCAAAGACTAACAGAATATGGCATTTAAAATGTTTTAAAAACTTAGGACATTTCATGATGAGACACATCTGCTCCTGGCAGTACTAATCGACTTCAAGAGGATGATGGACATCGGAGAATCTCCTTTTGGAGTTTGGTAGCTATTTGGGCAAGAAACTGTTCTTGCCTGGACAGCTTGAAGGTATGCTGTATGAAATGGACATGCAGGGCCCAGAAAAAAATGACTGCTGAACTTATCTAAAGATGAGACAGTCCTTCAGCGTTCCTGAAGTTCCTGAAAGAACTGCCAGACATTTTGCAAGATACGGAAAAAAAAAGCATCTGATGAACTTTGCCATTACAAGGCAAAACAGATCTTCAAATGTCCTGTGCTATGGAAAAGTCTGCCAGATGCTATGGGCATGTAGGCTGAGGCAGATGCACCAATGTTACAGAAAAACTTTGGGTGACTGTCCAGGCAGCAAGATGTCTCTGTCAATCTTCCAAACTGCTTACAATGTGCTTCCTGTTAACTTAGGTAATATTATATCCTTCTGGGGTCTTTGATGGAGTTGAAGAATAGATAGTTATAGTTTTCTTTAGTTATGATAAAAGATAAAATATAGATATTAAGACTGTAATTCTTGCTTGATAACTGTTTTGTTACAGGTAATTTTGCTATGTTAAAGTTAAAACCTTCCTTTTTATTTAGACAGAAAAGAGGAGGTGATATGGGACTCCCCTCAGTATGCTGTACTATGTTTTATTATCATTGGTTAATAAAAAGCTGCTTCGACCCGTGTCAGAGCAGAATAGAGCTAGTCAGTAAAACTAAACTGAATGCTGGAAGAAAGAAGGTGGAGTCAGGGAGACACCATGTAGTTGTCAAAGAAGACAGATGACAGATCCTTATCAGAAAGCCACAACTTTGTGCCATTACATAGATTAATAGAAATGGATTAACTTAAGATGTAATCAGTTAATAAGAAGCCTGAGATAATAGCCGAAGCAGTGTTATAATTAATGTAGTTCTATTTGATTATTTGGGTTTGGGCAGCCAGAAACGAATGAGCATTCTCTACCTACAGGGATATTAGAGTGCTGAAGTCTGAATGAGATTATGTGTTTACCAAGAAAACTGCAAATAGACCTTGATGGAATGTGGTACAAGGTGTACAGATTTCAGACTCATAAGGTGCTATGTTTTGTACTGGGTACTGTGTACTAATAGTAGTAAGAAACGATTTTATTCCACTCAGAGGACTGAGAATAGAGCTTCTCCTCTTGAGAGCAGAGGGAAAGTAGCAAGGTCTCCTCATGAGGAGGTTTGTTCAATATTATATTAAAATTTATTATATTATAAAATTTATTATATTAAAATAAAATATACCATGGATAAACAAAATGTAGAAAATTTCAGTTCTAATGCAGGGATGAGATGATTGCTATTTATTAAGTATAAGTGTGAGATTTGTAGTCTATAGATTGAAATACACTCTTTTGGTGGGCAAGGTCTGAAAAAAAGTGCCCAGATGCCCACCTCATGGGTGCGCCACACAAACATCTAAGCATTGCCAAGAAGAAAGATTTTAGATGTAACTGAGATTCTAAATCAGTTAAACTTAAAATGTGAAGATAATATGGAGCTAAGATCTTAAAAAGCTCCTCCTATTTGTAAAAGGGACCATCAAGCAACCAAACTACAGAACTTAGTTCTTGGTTGCTGGCAAAAATAGAAGGTACCTTATAGGAGCTAAAATCAAAACCTGCCCTACAAGTTCAAGAAAAATGAGTTCTATCAATGAGCAGTAAGCTTGGGAAAGGCATTTTCCCAGTTTCATAGGAGAGACACCATAGAAGTTGAAATCTTAACTTCAGCCCCACCTGACCTTAATGCAGAAAGTCCAGCCATATCAAACCGGGGCTTGCAACCTTCTGAAATCAAGGACTAACGAAGTGCATGTTTTGCGCTTACACAGTAATGCAGCATTGTAAAATGAACAGCACTATAGAAAGATATAGAAATAGATAGCCCACGTCTCTGCATGAACACAAAGACAATTCTTGCTCTCGCACTCTGTCTCATGTAAATTTTCTGCCAAGAAAAATTTTGAGACACAAAATGAACTCCTCTTCTAGAATATGTCCCCAGAGTCAAAGCAACAGTCCCCTAAAGCTCACAGTGGCTCCGACTGGTCAGAACTAGTCACATGGTGCTGCCTAATGGAAAAGTTGCAAATGAGTGTAGAGAAGCAGTCGGAATCCATACAAAGCTCTCTGCCTCCACCAGAGGAGCCACAGACAGTTCTTACTGTGACCATGCGATCAGCTGTTTGTCGATGTCTTTTAAAGGATTGACTGCATCTTAGAGATGAAGGGCGGCTTGCTCAGGTCATGTAGAGAACAGATCATGGTTTTTACTGTGCCATGCTGCCTCTTCCTGTGTGGGCTTCTAAAGAAATCACTTCAGGGTTTGAAAAAGAAAATACACAGATGAATTGGATTGGATTTGGTAATTTCTCCCCAAACCTAGATCTTTGATTTGCCTGAAAAAAAAAAGTATGCTACCTACAGCATAAAGTTAGCTCATGCTAGCTCATGTGCTGCCAAGCAAGGCAAGAAAACTGCTATCAACTAAGCTATAGTACATGGTGATTGTTGGATGCGACCTAATTGCAATTGGTTAATGATAGTGTGAACTATTGCCATTGTTCCCCCCTTTTTCTGTGGTTCTAAAAGGCTAGATAAAGCAAATTACTTGTTGGAAAAATCTTAGATTAACTCAAGGTGTGCTTGTGCCTATCCCCTTCTGAAGGGGTTTAAGAATATTAGTCAATAAACATTAACAATAGTAAATATTAGACATTAGAGATGATCATAGCAATTTTCATTTTACTAAGGACACGTTCTAACTTAGTGATTTTTCCGTGTGTTGCATGGCATGAAAGGATACCCCTGCAAGCATTCTGTTTTCTACCGTCAGTGTAGCACTGAATACATTTCAGGAGAAATTTAACACTTTATTATAAAACAGGCCTTGTGCTGCTGACTTGACCAACTGTATACTGCTATAAGCATTCTTCGCATGTTTAAGGGCAGCTAAGCTAGGTTGTGATGTGCGGGAGATTAGAAATACTAAATGCATTTTCAACATCTTAGACTTATTAAGGCTTAAGCCTGGCGGCTGGAGAGATGGCTCAGAGGTTAAGAGCATTGCCTGCTCTTCCAAAGGTCCTGAGTTCAATTCCCAGCAACCACATGGTGGCTCACAACCATCTGTAATGGGGTCTGGTGCCCTCTNATGGTGGCTCACAACCATCTGTAATGGGGTCTGGTGCCCTCTTCTGGCCTGCAGGCAAACACCCAGACAGAATATTGTATACATAATAAATAAATAAATATTTTTTTTTAATAAAGACTTAAGTCTGTTAGAAATGGAAGAATTTTTGAATTTCCAGAGTTATTCTAAGTATTGTTACCAAAGTCTATGATTCATATAATATTACCTCCATTATAATTATGAACCATTCAGAGTTCAAAGCAATCAAAGATGCAAAGTTCAAAGAATTTCCACCAGGATTCAAATGTAGGAACCATAAACCCATCTACCAAGTGTAGCTTATCTTTAACCTGTTTTAATTTTCTCTAAATCCATACCAGTTATCACAATATAGTTCATGCTTCTCTGTCTCTAGGCCCTTTGTCACACTCAAGCAGCATGAGGATTCCTTCTGCATCTCTGCACAGGGCTGTGCTTCTGTTAGGATGTTGATTGGGGTTTATCTTATATAATATCTAAGCTTTGGGGATCGACTTGCAGAAGTTTCCGGATGTACTCCTCTTAATTTCTTGGGCCTGTGAGTTACCTTCCAAGGGGCAGGATCTGAGTACATTTAGGATCTTGATGAGATAGAGAGATTAGCCTAGAACAAGCCACGCTCTAAATGATGTTAAATGCTTATGAAAAAGAACAGAAAGAGCTCTAGCAGCCTCTACCCACCCTCCCCCTCACTGCCTCTCTCCCCCAAGGCAGACTGATGGAGACACAAGCTAAAGAATTCTGGAACCCTCAGCATCTGGAAGAGACAACTAATGATCCCCTTGCTGAGTCTAGAGGGAGGATTAGCTTCCTAACGTCACAATTTATGCTCAATAACATAAAATTCTACATGTAGTATCCAAAATGATGAAAAAATGCTTTTGTTTTTAGTCTTTCAGTTTATAAGTTATTATAATATCCCTAGAAAACTAATGCGTTACTGAATTCCGTTCAATTTGTTTTCAAATACTTTTCAAGTCAGCTAAACATTCTCACTTTCAAAGTGGATCTTCCCAACAAGCATTTTAAACAATGACACCGTATTATAAACCTGGAACTGTGTGTTACAGATGGCGCTAATATTAACAATTCATGATTTAATCACCAGACATTATGAGAGAGAGAGAAAAAGAAACATGGGTACCAACTAGATTAACTTTCTATTACCCAAACAATATGATTTCCATGCCTATCCCTAAAAGCAGAAATTCCTGAAAACAAAACAGAACCATCTTTTCTTTAGCTTTTATTATTTGTAGTAAGTCAAATTTAGGTGATAAGTTTCACTTCATATTAGAAATGTCTTCTGTCTTTCATTTTTCTTTTAATAGAAGAATGCAGCGAACAATTTCTTTTGAATGGTAGAAATATCTACCATTCCCCACAGTATTCCACGTAAAGACTTGGCTCTCCAAGGAAGGCTGCTGCTCTTGACACTTAAGTATTCAACTTTCCTACAGAGGATCCCTACCCTTTCTTAAATCCTTGACAACTGAAATGGATTCAACAGTTTTCTAAATTCAATGTAAGCTCTTGCTGACTTTAAAGGAAAAAAATGAGAGAGAGAGAGAGAGATCGTTGATTGCATGAGGTTTGGATCAATACAAAATTAATATTGCTGGTACAATGAAACTCTGGAATGGGCTCATAATAAAAACTTCAACACAATCCTATAAGTACTGCCAAAATAAGCAGGAAGTTCCTTTTCGTTTGAGCAGTCAGGTTTTTCTTCTGTCTGCAAACAGCAGAATTCAGGACATTTCATGACTGGAGAATCTCTAATGAGTGGTTAGTAAAATACCTACCTTTCTGACTGCCACTGGATATCAAAAAATTACTCACTTCTGACTCAGTAATTACCCACCAAAAATTTAGATCAAGTGGTCGTCACGTCACCCAAATTAGTACCTGACAAGAAATGCTTTCGGCGAGGTTGGCAGCTGAGAAACAGGAAGTGACTTGCAAAACATTATTAAAACTTGAAAATAACCGCCTGAAAGGTGTGTGATCTCCCATTCGGTGCTCAGAAAGCACTAAAGAGAAACATTGGGCCTGGGCAGAGGGAAAACTCAGAGATCCAAGAAAAGAGGTGAAGCAAAGAAAATGTTACCTAATCGTAGCTCACACAAAGGGACACTGCCAGATCCCTGACGGGCCATTTATTCCTATTGCCACCAGAGTCTCAAATGTGCCACATTCTTGTAAATATATTCAGGAAAAGGTTCCAGCTCTTTATGTTTGGTGACAATTGACTCTTGGAGCCAACGCTGCGCTGAGAACAATCCCTGCCGATGGTTAGGTTACGTTTAAAGCCACTTGTAGTTGAGGGTTCAAATTCCCTCATAGTCTGAGAAAGAATGGCAGGAGGCTGACCTTAAATCTGACCAGCCACCTACCTGGTGGGATTCAAATCAAAGGAAACACACCACGGATCAAAGAAGCCTCCTCGCCTTTGTCTTCCTGCAGAGGGTCCTGTGGCAATAGATGCAGATCTCGCAGAAGGACGGCATGCTCCCTTGATACTTGGACTTAAAGTGATGCTAACTGGGTCATTGGAATCCAACTTTTTTTTTTTTTTACTTGAACACTGGTTTTGATAGGGTCACAGCAGTGTTCGCTAGCCACTCAATCCACATAACTATAATTCAACTCGAGCATTACAAATAAATGTGTTAAAGATGCAATGACTTCGGAGCTAAATTGTCATTATTTTGTGGTTGCCCCACATACACTCTATGAGATCAAAGGCACTAATCTTGCTATTCATTAAGACGATGTCAGGCAAATGGTCTTTCTGTCAGGAAAGAAAATATATGGCTAGTGACAAGCTAGATCTGAAGTGGCCAAACGGTGGCCTGTGGGTTCAATTCAGACCGGTGGGTTTGCTCACATATTGTTCATGGCTGCTTCTTGTTCAGTCTGCGGAGATAAGTAGATGCAATAAAGACTGTATGGCCCATGGCGCAGAAAATATTTGCCATCACATATTTTACCTAACAATTAATTCAGAACTGCCAATTATTACGCTGATTAACATCACGGTTATTATGTGGGTTGGAGTCAATGCTCCAGTAACAGTCTCTGGCCTCTGTATCATATTGCCTGAGACTCCTTTGATTATACTTAAGACCTTTCATGATCAGGTCCCATCTCCTTTCATCCTGACATTCACCATCCAATCTGATCCAGTACAGAATTTTTTAAACAAACCGTTTAAAAAATGTTTGAATGTTGTTGCTAGGCATAAGGGACACAATGCTGGTTAAGATTTGGTTTCTGTGTAGACAGCATTTGCCACCTAGCAAAACACAGGGCTGGGCACAGTAAGTGTCCCATGCATGCATGCTTCACTAGTTCTACTGAACTGAGATGAGCATGTGTGTGTGTGTGTGTGTGTGTGTGTGTGTGCATGTGTGTGTGTCTGTTCACTCTGTGCTCATGCACACATGCTTGCATGTACATACATACATATAAGAACTGCTGTAATAAGTATGCATTATCCTTCACTCCCTGCATCGCTTCCAAATAAGTCTAAAGGGTGTGTGCTTCTATTATAGATTTATAGAAGTTATTTTCTGATAAGTGTTGAAAAGTATACTTAATGGCATTTTAGGTTCAAATAATACAGAAAAATTAATTCATAGTCATTGAAACATCTTTACTGTTACCATTTCTCGCTTGCAGCGAGAGTATATAGGAGTACAGACTGGTATTTTGAGCATTTCTCTGACTGCTTGTCTGGGTCCTAGATAACTGTTTACAGCCCATCACAGATACCCTTGTTTTATTTCTTGATATAGTATCACATTGGCATTGCATTTTCCTCCTGAGGTTATACTTGGAGGTCCACGTACGAAATGGTGTTTAAATGAAGACTAATTAATTGTAAAAAGGACTCTTGGCAAAGATTGCTCAAATTAAATAATAATTATCCAATGTCTTCTTCATTTTTTCTGTATATATAGCCGCTCAGTTTCGCCAGGTCCATAACCTGGCTAGTGATTACTGAGTATCTCTTCCTGCAGTGACCGAAGCTTCTTAACTATGACATAGCTTTAATAAAAATAAGACAGGAAGAAAAGTTTCTTTTCATTTCCATCTGACCACATATCACCTAAGAGATGTCTGAAACTTGTCAACATTACACGCACGTAGAAAATGCTTCCCAGTGCTGTCGATTAGATACCACTACTGTTAAGCTTGTGTTTCAACTGGTGTTCTCAACCTAACACCTAGGTATTCTTAACGCACTGTGACTATAAGCAAAAGAGCAACAAAACGAGTGTTAAGCATTAAGTAGAGGGAAGGAAAGTTACTGGTGAAAATAAATGCATTGTTTGGATCTGTTCTACAAGAATAGAAACTCCCCTCTAAGACTTGATTTCAGGCAAATTGTTCTTGGAGCGAGCATGATGTCACAGCAAGCTTCTGTACCAAGTCTAACTGTACCCATGTGAAAAACAGTTTGCTTCCCTCTATGGCGACTATGTGGGATCATATCTCTCCTATCTCACTGTAAGTGGCATCGTGGTTGGGGTGTTATCAAGGATGTCTTCCTAAACTCTTAGACTTATATCGAATATCACATTGTACCCCACAAATACACCCAATCACTATCTGTCTGTTAAAATGAATCCAAAAAGACCTTGTTAAAACATGTAATTTAATATTTTAATTACATATTGACTGAGCAAAAGAAAGATGCATTGTGGGAGTCAGCAGAAAATAACCCAGCTGTAGCCTGGCACCATAGACTGAACTGTGTCCTCCTAAAAGGCGTTAGAATTCTAGCCACTGTTAGGACAGTGTTTGAAGATGGGAACCTTGGGAGACAAACAAGTTAGATGAGGTCAGTAAGGTAGAGTGTGCTCTCTGCTTTCCTCCCCCACCCCTCCTTTCCTCCCTTCTTCCCTCCCTCCCTCTCTCCCCCTTTCTTTCTCTCCTCTGCCTTTGTCTGTCTCTATATATCTATCACTTGAGAACACAGAAGGGAGGTCATCCAGAACACATCATCACGAGGGTCTACCCCACTGGTCTCAGACCTTGCAGGGTTTAGAACTGTGAAGAAACAAAACTACTGCTATTTAAGCCACTCCAGCTATGGTATTTTCTTTAAGGCATCCTGAGCTGAATAAGATACATGGTGACCTGAAGACCCTCAAATTTCTTATTAGAGGGCATGTTTGAAGGAGCAGCCCAAGTCTGATGCCTTGATTAATACTCAAGCAGAATCGAAGTGGCCCTTGCTCTACTTATTGTCAAGATACAATCTGGCAGAACAGTTTCATCTGATGGGCAGTGTTGCCCTATGCTTGTCAACTAGCCAACATGGAATAACATTATTACTGTATAATGTTGAGTTAGGCCGCATAATATTTCTACTGTATGATACATGATGAAGAGATCTCAGTATTCTGCCCTGTGTATATAATTAGCATTACATATTTGTAGAATTAAGGTACCACTATCACCATGATAACCATATTTCCTTGCAAGGGAATAAGGATGCTGATCCCCATTCACTTCTGAGAGGATCAGAGGAAACACCAACACCCCAAAGGCTCCCTGCATCCTTACAGTCCCCTTCCAAGGCTCCCAGACCCGCACTTCATCTCATGATCTTGTAAAAACCAAAATCACCAAGGCCAGCTTAAGCAATGGGAGGGAGGACAAGAAAGAACCAGCCTGGAAAACTTGGCATTTGGTGTAGTCTTTCCCTATGCTGTTGGTTTGAAAGGATTATGTAGCCACAGGCTCTATTTACAGAGAAAGAGGGTTCTGGAAACCCCTTTGGTAAATAAGTAGCTATGCCTACGCCCTCTAACCATCACATTGAAGTAAGCTGTGTTTTCTGATTAATTCAATTTGAATACCACTGACGATCTGTCACTTTAGTGACATGTCACTGGTGGCATCTCAGGAAGTCTAGCCTTCGCTAACATCAGTGAGCATAATTCATTCTAAATTATGGCCTAACTATTACTAAAAACCTGCAGGATAAAAGGTAGAGGGAAATTTCCTCAAAATTTCCCGGAACAAGATTTATGACAGCAGACTGTAGGCACGTGTTCTCTGCAATGCAAAGACTATAACTTACTTGGAAACGTTGCCCAAAGTGTCATTGTCATTTCTTACTGATTTCTGGCCAGGCCCTTGGCTCACAGATAAGTAAAGAGACAGGTGATTCCTTTGGTTTATTTACCTTTTGAGATAAAATACTAAGAAGATCCCTTACTGTGAAACAGTCTGCTAAAGTAACCCGGGGTTTTCCCCCTTCAGAAGCAGTAGACAAGATCTACCCAACACAGATCTCTCCGTTTTTCACTTTGGATGGAAAACATCAAAAATTGGAGAGATACGTTCTCTGGATTCTATTGAACAGTTTCCCATTAGGAGGCAGGCGAATCAACTCTTCTAGGTCTTCTTGTCTTCATCCACCTCTAATGTTACTTCCTTATGTTGCCATGACAAACAAGCTAAGAATGAGAACACTTGTGAGGATTCAGTCATTAGGCTGGCCCCTGCCACCTAGCAGGAGGCACTAAGGCAGGACCCTGGCTGGGCAGGGTCTTATGCCTTACTTAGTCTGTATGCAAGTGCAAAAAGTCCCTTTAAGAGACAAGCCATGCCCATTGCAGAACTCTTGCTGCTGTTCTTCTGAAGAGGCATGCAGGTCTATGCGTCTCTCTCTCTCTCTGTGTGTGTCTCTCCTCTGTCTGTCTCTGTCTCTTTCTCTCTCTCTCTCCTGCCTCTCCTGTCCCCAGAAGCCTGTCTCTCCCCTTTCCTATCCCCTTCTCTCAATAAACTCCTCACCTAAGCTCTGTATGATGCATTTGTCTCTTGAGTTCTCTGGCCTCCTTTCTACCAAGGTCTCTTACACACAGAATCCTATTAACACCTATGCCCAGCATTTTGTCCCTGGCTTTTTCTCCCCGCTTTTTTTCTTTTCTTCCTTTTCCCCCCTCTATTTACTTTACTTTTCTCCTCTTTCTTTCTTTTTCTTTTTTAAGACACATTGAAAACTACTGTTCCTCAAAAGGCATGTTGATTTTACTGCTGTGCCACACTGACAAGGCTTTGACCAAGCTTGCCCCAGCTTTGGCCTCGAGCTCCAATGATAAATACACACATCTCTATTTACAACTCGACAGACAGGGACATGCGTTTCCTTTAACAATGCATGCTCTGGGCTGGCTCTGTGGTCAATTATTTTATATCAGTTTCAAATGGTCACGTGCTTACATCTCTGCACATTAACTGTCCCCTGAATGCAGTTGGACCCGCCTGACCATGTCATGGTCAGAGGGGTTCTTTTCAACTTATCACATCTAGGAAGGCCACAGACAGAAATGTTTCTAGGCTATTTGTTAAGAAAACGAGCATAAGCTGCTTATCAGAAAATATTACATTTCCCCTGAAAGGTGAGCTGTTTTGTCACTTGCTTGACTGTGTGAAATCCCCTCTTTGTCATGATAGGTCACTGCACAGAAGCTCACAGCACATTGCAATCTCCCTGGTGTATGCTTGGGCCCTAGGCAAAATCTTGAAAACTAGTCCTTGCTTTCAGGACTAGCATACTGTTGGGCTCTGAGCCCTATAGAAATGTCATAGGCATCCGTGTTGGAACTGAAATTTTTTGAGACTTAGCACTCAGCTGATCTTAATGGTTCTAACTCCAGTACAAGGCTATCTCTGTCTCTCTCTCTATCTCTCTCTCAAGGGAGAGATAAAAACCCTTCCTCCTTCTCTGTATATTTATCCCAGTTTGAGAATTTAAATAAGGTCTTGCTATATAGTTCAATCTAGTCTTGAACTCTCAATTCTCTTGTCTTAACCTCCTGGATACTGAGACTATAGATTTACCACACCCAGATCTGTTCTCTTTTCTAAATGCCCCATTTTAAGATTCAAGATCCAAATTTCAGTCCTCAGAAAGCACCACAAATAATGTAGAAACTTTAGATTTTGGCCTTCTGGATTCTTTTTCTCCCTTTTCCCACATCTTGTCCTCTTCTTATTCTTCCCACCTTCACCGTCTTCTTCACTAACTCAGTGTCTCTAGATCAGCCCAGGGATAAGAACTGGGCATTCTAGGCATCAGAGTCCTGTGCAGTGCAAACCGTGCCACCTTCCCTCCACAAGGCTCACACTGACTCCCCTCCCAGATCTCACTGTTCTGCGGGAAATAAGCCTGGGCCCTTTCCTGTGGCCGGCTACTCAGGAACCATAGGAACAACATATACAGGGAGTGTAGCGAAGTGCCTGGTCCTCAGGAGAGAAACACCATCTGTTGTCCAGGAGCAATCCCTGAACCAACTTTGTATAATGCAGGCTCAAACCAATCAGCTTTTGTTTACCTGCTGAATGCAAAGGTCCTTGCCAAACCTTTGTGAACCTGAAATGAATGAATGTTTTGATATCATGCTGAAAGAGGTATGGGTTCCAGTTTCTCGGTGTCACATGTGGGTTGTTCCCAGTTGCGCTCTCCACAGGGGCTTCTACTATTCTTCTCTATCGCTGACCAGTGACTAAGCTGGTTTTTCCTAACCACCCAAAGGCTGTTGACTCCAGCCTTGTCCTTCTCTGCTCCCCCTTGCCATCATTGCTCTGACGCCTTTCCAGCTAGGCAGAGTCCAAAACCCCTGGAGAGTGGCATCAAGGGTGATAGCGGGGACAGCTTTACTTGGACTATCTAACTCTAACCTCTTATCTTTTTCTGAATTTGTCACAAACCACTTCTATCACCAGCCTCAGTGTCCCACCTTAGGCGGGAGTTAAAGTCAACAGTGCTAGGAGGAACTGCTGTTTGAAGAACAAAAAACTAGCTTTTGGGCTTCAAGTAAGGAAAAGGAAACGGCCCCTGAGTTCCCTCTGTCTCTCTTCATTGACGTTCTCTGAAATCCTTTCAAATCCTAGTAACTTTCCCTAACAGAGTACATCCCAGCTATGCAGAAGCACAAACCCTGTCCTTGCAAAGTACACCAGCGGTACCTCCCTCCCAAGAGATGAAAATGAGAAGCCATACTGGCTGTGTGGGGAACCTGCTAAGCTTTTCATTTTATTTGACCCACTGTGAAGAAGCAAGATAAAGGAAGAATTGTTTTTTCGAAGGGCTACCCACAGCTCAAGTGCCGGAAGGCCAGTATATAACCCTTTTATTCTTTTCTTGCCTCAACCTACATGAATACCTGTATTCCACCACACTTGCCACTCACACATTCCAAAATTGTCTGCCTTTGGGATTTGCTGTTATTCTTAAGATCCTGAAGTATACAGGTTTCTGACTCCAAAACAATAATCACGATAGCATATTTTTAATGGAAAGAAGCGTCTACACACCAGGGTATCTTGTGTATGCGTTCATCTATAAATCCACAGTTAAAAGTACGCAAATTTCAGGTATTTCCTTGCAGAGCAGGTATTGTTTTATTTGTTCCACACAAACACAGCACTAATAAAAGGGTTCCTTCATGCATGCTAGCCACAGCAAGCGTATTTCACCACTCACACCCCAGCAAGGTCCACTGCTTCCTTGTGAATTTGCAGACTAGACCTAGTGAACCCTTTCCAATCTGACAGACGTCACAACCCATTCACCCTAGCTGCCATATGTGGCTCGAGCTAAGAGTATCACTGCACAATCATACATTTTTACAATGGGTCTATAAAACAACCATTATAATAAATGTCTTCTTAATTAATACATTAGGACATAAAGCAATTTATTATGCTCTTATTTGCTATCATTCTCCCTGCTCAAATTTAATAATGCAAAAAGGTTTCTCCAATGCCAACCCCTAGAAATAATAAAAATACATTCATCATGGATATTGAATGCAGACACGCCTGCAGTACTGCTGGCAAAGGGAGGCAGTCAGTTATGGAGAGGGGAACTTGGGGATTTTTGCACAAGCCTGGCTACAATTGTGTTTCTACTAGAGAGGAAGGAGCCTAGCACAATGCTCGGCGTGCCAGCCACGAAGGTGCCCAGGGTAACTATTATTACAATATGCAACAAAAGGAGAAGGGAGGCAGGGAGTGGGGGGAAGGCTTTCAAGTCAGTTAAATTCATGAGGGCTATGGAGGCTCAAATTGAAATTATCTCACTCTGTGCTGATAAATAAGGGAACTCCGGTACCTAAATCATGACACTAACTATACGTTTCGATTTTTTTAAGTAGTGATTAGGTGATACTCTGGGGAACCTACCAGCTTTCTCAGAGATAACAGATTCAACTTAATATCAACTTAAAAAGAGACTTGAATTCTAACCAATCTCATGTAATGAATTGAAATTCTATAGCTTTCGGAGAGGGGGGGAGATAAAAAAGCGACAGGGCTCCATTCTCTAACTTGCTGTCAGGAAATATAATTTGTGCTCTCGGTGATTCACCTAGCTCATATGCAGCATGCAAATTTATTTCCCTAATAATCAGACCTGGAGATTGCCCAAGAGGATTAATGGCATCATTCCTTATGACCGCCAGGATATTATGCACCTCTGACATGGAAAAATTGTGTTAGTTCTACAGAGAAAACGCAAGGATATTTGTCCTGCTAGACAATATAATAGGCTGGTGCATCATCAGATTACAATGTCATTTCAAAAACCTTGAATACAAATAATGTACAGGGGGGGAAATGTTGGAACAACCTTCCTTAATTCAGTAGCCTTGAATTCACATGTATTTTTTGTGTGTGCCATCTAGAGTATGCATAGTTGGTTGTTTTTGTTTTTTGGTTATTTTTTTTACTAAAGCTTTCAAACATCGCATGCAAAAAAGGGAAGGGTATTATATATTCCATGAGATCTTGTCATTGTTTCTCGGAAAATGGATGAAAAAGACATAAGGGAAGGGCTCTTTCTGTGGCTTTGGTTTATTTTTCTCCTGTCCTTCCACAGCTCAAGGCAGGGCTCAGGAAGCAGAACTTCCCCAGATGTGTGCTGCGCATCGGAAGTGTATATCGGGGTGTGCTTGTTGATTTGCACAGAGATGTGTAAGGCTTAGCCTCCCTCCACGTTTTAATTCACACACAAAATTGTTCGTTCTTTTAATTGTTTGATGTGTTCTACTCAAGGTAGGATGGTATGTTTCACAATTGTTTAGGGCCATATTTTATTTTATTTCTTCATCTTTTACAATGAACCGGTCAGAAATTCTCCAGAACAGTAATGTCTCCAGCTGTACTTTAGACCAAAGAACGCTGCCTTGAGACAAGACCAAATTTCATTATTATGCGCATGGGAGCAATAAGATTAGCTCCTACTGCTGCCCCTAAGGTGGAGCAGCGGGAAGAGCCAATGAGATGATGCTAATGTGTATGTTAATAGTATTCTGCTAAAAGAAGTTGGGATAATTAAACATGTACCGTCTCTTTAAGACAGAGCTGCACACATTTTCTTCGGATGGGTGTTTACAAGAATTCCAATTTCAGGTCATAGCCATTCTGAGATTGCTTAAGAAAGAGATGGGAACAACTCATCTTATTCATGTATTCAAGGAACCTTCTAAAATGTGCAAAACATAACAGTTTTAAGGAGCAACGCATGCATCTTATCTTGACGGAGCTGTTTTATTATGTGCTCTGTTGTACACTGACCTAATATATGGAACATTTTTAGCTAATATACCTTGTAGGAAACCAGCCTTTAATGTGATGGATTTTATGGTATCTCATTAGGGTGTGTTTATATAACCTGATACTAAACACGTTTTTAGATTCATGTTCCTTATTAAAATTGTGAGCCACATTGATTTTTAGTTGGAACAGCTACCGAGTCATTTTTACCATTAACATAGGTGTCTCTGAAGTTACCCCAGAGTACAGCTATTTCCTGGCCAAACTTGAGCGTGCCACCTTCATAGCTTCAATTAGTGAGGGTGCTTCCTCTGAAGGACTTAGTGTGCTCTGCTAGGTTTTATCCATAATGTAGAATTTCTAGTTTCATAGGAAAATTTTTCTTTGTGTTTCCAGAATGAAAAACAAATAAACAATAACAAAAGCAAAATCTGGTATTGTTTTATTTTTTTCATCAACACTTTTTATTTGGGGGATCAGCTCCAATTAATATTGACAAATTGTCCCTGGAGTAACAGACACCTTCATAGTGAATTTCCAGGAATTTTGTAATGAATGTTACCAGACAAGGCATTGTTTTTATGAAAGTGTCAGAGAGTAAGAAATTAAAGAAATGGAGAGGGGAGGAAGGGCAGGAAAGGAAAGGAAGGAGGGAGGGAGGGAGGGAGGGAGGGAAGAAGGAAGGAAAGAAGGAAAAAGGAAGGAAGGAAGGGAAAATACAACATTTCAAGTTGTGTTAAACAAAATAATGGCTTTCATATGTTGAAGGCTCTGTTTTGTAAACTGATCCTGTCGGGTACTGGAGAAGTCAGCTATAAATAGTGTCTCAGAGTATTTTGGAAGGAGTCGGGGGAAATGATGACTTAGAGGTACTGTATATAGTTTAAATTATTGGAAGGTCTTTCTCAGAAGTGTAATGTGAGAAGGCAGAGGAATGTTTTTCTCTATTGTAACATGAGTGCCCTTTGGAGGTGATCCAAATTCAGAATGCAAATATTTAGAGGGAAGAACTATCTTTGGAGAAAAACAAAGACTGAACTTTTTCTACTCATACAGCAAAGCTAGCTAATGCAATCCAACCAGGAAGAAAAGAGAAATAGACAGAAGCGTGGATATATTTATTTCAGTTCCTACACTGTAAACTCGAATCTCAAACCCTAAATAGAAAGGAGAAGAATTAGAGCCTGAACAATAACATACAGAAAGCCAGTTATGCGAATATCATTACTCATGTTATTTCATTTTTAAACAAATCTGTAATTTTAGCTATAATCCTTGTAGTTCTCAAGCGTCCAGCAATCACTGTATTTGACCTAAGACATTTTAAGTCTGAGCTTACTCTCAGACATGAGAGTTTCCCTTTATTTTGCCCCTGGCCCATTATTCATTATTAAACATTAAAGTTGTGTCAATTACTTTCATATTTGATTATTATCCCAGTTGCCCAACTAGCTAATCCAGTATTCTTTAAAACTATGCCTGGCAGTGATACAGGAGAACACACGGGATAGCATTATTCGAGTTTTTATTTCCTCGTTAGCCATAGCAATTGGTTAATTCTTTGCTTCCCTTCATGACACCACACCCACACGGATCACCCCTAAATAAGATACTGGGATAACTCATTTATCTTAATCAATGTGAGGCTCAACTTGTAAAGTTTCTCTTTGGCAAAGTACAGGAGCCAAGATAAAGTAGTTAAGTGGGAATAAAACGAGCCACTCCAAGAGCAACGCCATTACTAATATCAACAGCTTCACAGTTATTCAGCTTGAGACGTAATTGTTTTACCATTATTACATGCAAGGCTTTTAACAAAACATTCGCTCCCTCCATTTAAGCAGAGAGTTTATAATTTATTACATCTCTTTGGTCATCAACACACTATACAAACAGTTGGCCACCGGTGACCAATTACATTAAGGTTAAGCAACGTAACTTTAAATTAGAAATAAGCTAATGTATCTTCATCAAGGGCCTGCTGTGTTCTCACTGCTGTTTATGAGATGATACTAAACGTGGATATAGAGCACGCTCACTGGGACCAATTCCTTTCGGCCTGAAAATGGGAAAGTCTCCAGTGTGCCCGGGGTCCAGGGCTAATTAATGGGAAAACATCTGCTTTAAGCATTCAGCTGGAGCCATTTCTCTCAACTTCCAGCAAAGGTGCATGGGAACTGTCAAAGAACTAAGTATCTATCATGAACCACATCAATTTGTGGCAAGACTGCAAGCAGCACATCCCAGTCTTGAATTTCTGGCTGCTTAAGGTATTGGTTGTAATCAATACAATTTTTTTTTCTATTTTTCCTTTCTTTGGTGCATGATATTTTCAAGGTACATACGCAAACTCCTCTATATCCACAGGAGCCAGGGAACTGCTCAAAAAATTCAATATCAAGACATAAAAGACAAACCAGCCATGTTCTTCCTGAAACAATCAACTTTAACCACAAAGACATTTATGTTGTTTTATCGTATTACTGGGAAAAAAAAAAAACACAGCAGGCTTTGCTAAAGAGAAATACCGGTATCACAGAACAAACTTCAGAAGGGATAAGCCCACTTGCTTTGTGCTATTTCAGGCTATCAGCCCCTGTATAATGTGGATTCCAGCTTTAGTAGTGACTAAATAAAGGCGCCTGCCCTGTATGGTCATTTACATAAATCCAACCAGAAGGGATGGAAAAACGCAATTCTCCCGTAACTTCAAAAAGTGGCATGGGTGGAAGTCTTCAATAATTCCTTTATCAGAAGCTTCCTGTTGATTCTAATTCTTTCTTAATCCACTTTTCTGTTTATCTGTTTATTGATTTATTTTGGAGGGAAGTAGGAGAAAGAGTTAACTTTAATTAATAGTCTGGGAAGCCACATTTCTACTTGTGTGCTCTTTTGGAATAAAGCCCCAGAACTGATGCTTCTTATACAGTTCCATAATCAGGGAATAACTGTATGATCCCAGTCATCAACAGAAAGGGAGAGGAAAACATATGCATTGCTATTAGTGATTAAGCAGAAATATGTGGATGCTATTTTCCAATACTAAACAGGTTAGTGGTTGGCTACTATGTCACCATTTGCCTATACCTAAATAATCTTTAGGTCAAAAGCCAAGTAACAGTAGACAGTATATACAGGTAAGAATACACCATCTAAAATCCCACAGCCTTCATAAAGAAGGAGATTGTTGCTAGTTATTTATGGAAATGGAAACAAGAACCAAGGTACGTTTAAAGCATCTTAGCACTTACCAGTGAGGAGAGAAAATAGCACATTCTTTAGATGCTTAATAATCCTATGAAATTTTTAATATTGCTAAATTGAAATTGTGGCTGCCCTCAACTTACATATTTATGCAATAATCGTGTAGTCAACTAATAAGTTGTTTTGGTTAATTGCCAAGCTATTTTGCATACGGTTAAGTTGTGCATATAAAAAAATGCATGATGAAACATGTAGTATTTTATAACACAGAGCAACTAACATGCCCATTCCTAATGCATGCACACACACACTGTAACCCACGACAAATTGCTCGTGTTAGTTACTACCATGGGCTGGCAGGCCAGAAAATACATTTGGTGCCTAATATGCATAAGCCCAGAAATATGGTCAGGCTCATTACTGTAATAAAGCTGCGATTTGCCAGCAGGATCAGTAGAAGCACACTTGAAGCAGTCTGTCCCTTCCCCTGGCTCATGTGCCATAAAGCAATGAGGTTGTAACAAGGGTGAATCCTCACTTCAGTTGGGCTACCTTGTCTGGGTTATTTGAACTCTTATTTGCCTTAAGGGGCCCATTTGCTTGTCCTAATGTGTACATGGTGATAATGTGGCCATTTACGCAATAAGGAAGGTCTGCAAACAGTCGTCGGCTCAGCAATAACACCGGGCGGGCAGCAAGAGAGTGGAGAGCCCGCAACTGTTGGGCCAATTACGTAATTCTGTGCATGCATCCGAAAATCAGAGAGGGAGGTTTGGATATGCTTCACAGGAAAGAGAGCAGTGGACAAGAAATGGCCAAATGGATTTCTTTTTACAGCTCGGGTGAAATTAAGATCCAGTAGATGAAAGAAAATGCATTGACGTCTCTGCTGGAGGTTTCTTCCTTGTACAAAAGACTTGGGGAAAAAAAGTATAGATTTTTCCAAAGCATAAAAGCAGATTAAGACAGAAGTTCTCTGTGGAGAAAAGACACACAGAGGTCATTTTCCACTGGGCAGGAGGTGAGGGAGATTTAAAAATTACAGGGATGCAATGGTCCCTAAACGAGCCCTTGCTGAATTAAAACCCCAGCATCTTGATGTCTTGTCTGTGGTTCCAATCACTGTACTGGCTTGGGAAGAGGCTGCCGTTTGAACACTCAGCTGAAATCCACAAAGCTGAAATCCAGGTTGAAAGGGCACTGGTAGGGAATCCGACTTCACTTCTATTCCTTCTCACGTCTCTTTTCCTTTCCGTGTCCTTTGCCTACTTTTAAGTAAGTCAAGCTTTGTATTTTTGCATATTTACCTAAGGAGCCTGAAAAACCGGTAAGGGAAATGCAAGAGAGAGTAGAACTAAATTAACACCCATTGCATACATGCTTTTCCCAATTATCCCAAGATCGGAAAAGCCTGTCTACTCATCAGGTAGGAAAAAATAATCCAGAACCTTCCACGTTCTCTTCGTTGTCTATTTTATAGAACTTTCTCAGTAAGCACCCAGCAGGCCAGAAAGGCACCAAAGTTCAGGCCAACTCTAGTTAACTGATTCTTGGAACACTATATTGACAAAGATTTGTGCGTGGCATTATGTGCCTGAGCTCCAGAGGGAGCTAGCTGTAACTCACCTTACCACATGCAGTCTGGGTGCCAACCTCCTCCCTCCAGCTAACTGAGCCCATTCAAGAAGTTCCTCCTTGAACACCTTGTTTATCCCACACTTTTTGTTAGGATATAGAAGGAAGCACTGAAGATCATATGCATTATATATCACATAGATTTTTACAGATTATTAAGTATTGATGAGTACTTGGTTATACACGTGGGAAAATACGATAGACAAAAGTAGTCTCATGTTTATGTTAGTTTTTTGTTTGTGAAATGGACATGCCATGGTGTAAGTAAGAGAAAACCTTAGCTAATGAAAACCACATTCAGGTTTGTCTTAGATACAGAAAAGATAGCTATAGGGATAAGGTGTTGTCTAGGATGCCAAGTATCTGCATGCACTACCTCTACTAACTCCCACTAGCCTTTGGTGATGAGAGAGATACCAATCAGGCTCTCTGTGGTAGATTGCTACATCATCTACAGAATGCCCCAAACTAAAGACACAAAGGCAATGGAAGTGGTCACACACTAAATCAGTGGCCATATTATCTATTATTAGCCAAAAACATTTATACAGGTACAAATATCTTATCCCATTTCTAAGACAATTCTGCATTTTTCCTCATGCTGATGAGTTTCAACTCATGTTTGCATACTGGGAAGTTTACCCAGACCCCAATTCCATCATCACTGCCAATATTATGCTGACCAGTGGAGTCTCTGCCGTCAAAGGACTTACAGTTCCATGAAAGTAGGAAGAGACACCAGAGCACAAATTGTCCCTACCAATATTTGGTATTATGATCATCGCAGTAGAGGAAAGAGCCAAGTCGCCTGAGTCTCCATGTGCTGAGCGCCGAAGGGGACAATGTGGTCTCACTGGAGAGTGGGCAGTCAGAATTAGGTTGCAGACATGCTTCAGCCCTTAGTACCCAGGATGCAGACTGTGACTTAACCCTGGGGAAAAAGTTTATGTCATTTGAAGGACAGCCATCAGCCTAAGTCCATATTTATGGTCACCTTAATCAATGACGGGCTATTTTCTAGATTGTTCTCTTTAAACTTGAAGCGTCCAAGGAGAAATAAAAACAGCTACTGATGTTTTGCCGAAAGACATCTTTGTCCGTGGGCTACCCCACATGCAGCTTCTCAAGTTCTCCTTGGATTTATCCACTAATCTATGCGCCGTGGCTATGCTTGGAACACCCCAAAAGGCACATACCAGGCATGGACAGACCAGCTGCCATCTTGTAACAGCCACAAGCTATGGAATGTTTGGCAATAAAAATCAGCTATAAAAGTGTGAAAAATACCAGAGATTCAAATGGGAGATGGGGGAATGGCTTTTACACCCTTTTAGTGGACATCTGATTTATTTTTTTAAATGGAAAAGCCACTTTTATAGCTACTGTAGTTCAATTACCTCTAATTTTACACATTTTATGCAAATTCTCAGCATCTTAATTGCAAATGAGAGAAGAACTTATTTTTTTAAAAGCAGAACAACAAGGTATAGCTTCGTATTTTCTTTTCAATTTTTAATTCCTGTGCTTGGTTCAGCACCATTAAACTTTTAAAACTTGTTTTACACAGTTGTTTAAAATTATGTGTAATTTAAAGAATACTCACATTTCTCAAACACCCATGGTCTTAAATAAGTAGCTCATTTCACTCCCAGAGCCTACTCTCCTGTCTGAGAAGATACCTACACATACAGTGTTTCTAAAGACAGTCAGGATGCACTCAACAGGTCCACCAAACCGTCAGCTCTTTGTCATGCATCAAACACATCGGTCACCTTCTAAGCAACAAGAAGTCCATTGGCGGATGTTCGGCCTGAATATCCCAGGTTCCAGCCGCGGTATGATAGTAGATATTTGATAGTCAAACCTTTTGTTTTCGGGAGGGGGTAGAAGCAGATTCCAACTTTTGCATCGTCAACGTGAAGGGGAAGGAGATGTTCAAGGGCCCTTGTGATGTGAGCCCCATAGAACCAGCTCTAGTGCTGGTACTCCCCAAACTCTAGGTATGTTTGGCAGAGGGGTGCTCAGCTGACCTACACTGACTGGAAAAGCCAGAGGTTAAAAAGGCAATGTAAGATTTCTCTGTTGTGTAACTGGTGAAGGTTTTGTACAGTAGGTGAGGAAGTCTAGCAGAATGCTTAGAAAGCACGAATTCACGAAATCACAGATTCGAGTCGGGAACCTTCAGTTTCCACTGTTTTCCTGGGACTCTGTTGATGTCTGAAACAAAGATGACGAAGCTCACTGCACTGTCCTCTGACCTTCTAACAGTATGGAAGCCTGTAGACCCATACTTCTGAACTATAAGGGCTGTACAACAAAGAGAAGCTACATATGTATTTAGTCAATTAAGCATTTTTTTTTGGTCCGCATTGTTTTCTAGACCATAGAACATTTTTTTTTCTTCCCTGGGTTCTCATTGTGTTTTTATAATGAAATCTAATTTCAAATATTTGTAAAGAAGCTCAGTATTTCCTCAGAATTATGTGTAAAACCAGTTAAGTAACCAGAGAAAGAGAAGACTGTACGACCAGTCGCTGGTTTGCCGTGGACCAGATTTCATATGTGGGGAAAATGGAGGGAGTTCAGGGAATACCATGGTTACAGCACCCCAAGCAGTGCAGCATCCCCAAGTCCTCCAAGAAGATGTCATGAAGTAAGCTCCAGGAGCTCAACCATCTACCGATGCTATCACCCCGAAACCTTCCTTAACAGCCCAGGGTGCCTTCCAGTGTAGGTGCCTCCTCTCCTCCCCACACATGCTCTTCCAGTACATCAGGTGAGGGAAACATGATCATATGCCTTCAGTAAAGTCCAGACCCCCCCATGAAAACAGAAAGCAACTGAGAACAGAAAGGACCTCAATCCTCATTAGGCCCTCTGCCTGACAACCATTGGGCTTGCTCTCCCAAATGCGCAGCTCGGAGGAGCTGAGCCAACACTTCGCCAGGGAAAGGAAAACCAATTCTACGTCGGAGTCTCTGGGTTTTACTCCTTCCTGTTCTTCTCATCCCTCTGTGACTTCACGCCGGTTTGCAATTTGTGTTTTCACCGCTGTAGTTAATTCTAAGACACAGTCGATCAACTCATAGCTCCTCCAGTAATGGAAGTGCCTCTAAAGATATTTGTGTGAAGCCCAACACTGGGGTGGGAGGATTCCAACACTCCTTTGTCTGAGCTGGTTACCCTTCACTGAAGTCACATTTGTAGCATAATTAATGAAATAAGCTGTTCCTCTCACCTAAATAGCTGTGCAGGTGACTTAGAAACATGGACACCTAATAGCTCCTAGAGTTTGGGGACATAGTCCCTATTACCCAAGTGATGACACCTTGAGCATTTGACTGCAGCCCGACAGGACGTAAAATACATGCACTTTATAATGCATGTCAACAACTTTACTATACACGTGCCTCATAATGCATGTCAACAACTTTACTATCTGCTACAAATAGAAACTTGCAGAATTTATTCCCTAAAATGCTTTTTATGCTTTTCTTGGTTCTGGCTTAGTGGTAATGTATTTAAATGTCTGCGGGAAATATTCAAAAGAATGAAACACATAACTTTATTTGAGATGCCTACATTTCAAACCAAATACTGGCTGATCAGTGCATATCTGGGGTGAGTCTGCCCTTATTTGATTAGGATAATCCAGGGAGACTCTGAGTCTTCCTTCAGACATTACCATTTAATAATCAGTATTTTTAAGGCTGTGGTTTTCAGAAGGCAGTGATCATTTGGGGGATAACATCTTACGGTGTTTCTGTCATAAAAATGCATATTTAATGTGTTCTTGGCATGGCAGAACACAACAACACTGCACACTGCAATCTCCCTCATCCTCCTTTCACCCCACCGCCCTCCACCCGCTAACCTTTAAATATCTGAAGGAGAGCCTTGGTATAGATTTAGCCAACTGGCTCCTACCAATGTCAGTGAACATTTGAGAATTTTGAGGCATGCAGAGTAGGGACCTGTCTTTGCGATGGTGTTGTCTCTGATAGAGAAACTCCTGAGAAGCGGCTGGAAGGAGATCCTCTTCACCAAAGAGGGGGCAGGAGGAAGGAACAGACAGAGAGGCCAGCAGGCTCCATAAATGGGGGACCAGAGGATAACTGAGTAGCAGTTTACAGGAGAACAAGGGGAAGGAGATAAAAACAAAGAAGAAAACATTAGACTTGGAGTTTTTAGGATGTCATTAAAATATATCTATTTTAATTTCACATAGCTGAAATTATCTGTTGGCTTTCTATTAATTTTGCCTTGACTGGAATGAGTTGTCAGACCTCTGTTTATAGCCTAATTACCTTTTTCCAGGGGAAAAAAAGTGGTAAGAGAAATAACAGTAAATTTGTGCAAAAGCTACTGTAGCCTGTGTGTTAGTATGGATTGGGGTGGTTCTTAGAACGGGGATTGCAAATGATTTCAGCTAACTGGGAAGTAGACTAAGATTGTCCCAGATTTATCTTCATTGTTTAGTGCTGTGATCATGTCTGTGACCACAGACACCTGGATAGGATGTGTGTACTAAGCAGGTGACTAGGACTCATTTCTTTTAATTTAGTTAGTTTGCCAAGCCAACTAAATAAGCAACAGTTTACTCAAAAAATGACAGGTTAACACCTTCCCCTTTTATGCGCTTACTTGACATAAGCTTTTGTATTTGTGGATCATGTAGTCTCCATTATATCCACTCAACCTTGCCACAGCAGTACTACAACAATCATAGACAATGTGCAGCAATGACTGCGATCGTGTTCCAATAAAGCTTTATTTACAAAAACAAGCAATGGACTACATGAGGCTCTCAGGTCAAAGTTTGTTATTTCCTGCTTAAGGTAATTCAACCAATCGAATGGAAAATAAATTTATGTTTGTTCAACACAGGGAAGAGTAAGTGTTCAACAAATATGCTCTGAGTAAAAGTGAGTTGCCAGTTAAGTTAAAACCCACATGCACATTTTAAAGGTACAGAATTTTGGCACCACCTCCAAGTCAGAATCAAAAGACTGAGGATAAATTCATTGCTTTATCAACAAAAATAAGCAGCAAATGAACACTGAGACAGCATAGGGAAGATGTCAAATGCATTGTGTTGATACTGAGTGAAAAGTCATCTGTTTCACACAGGCATTTGCATACAGAGTGCTGCTTAACTAATTGACAAGGTTTACACTTAGACCTCTAAGGTAGGGGAAGGTTGCTCCAAGTGTTGGCCATCTCAGATATGTAATGCACTCTTGTAAAGATATGATCTAAATAAATACGGCTTTCCTTTTTTCTTTTTTGGTTTTTCGAGACAGGGTTTCTCTGTACCTTTGGAGCATGTCCTGGAAGTAACTCTTGTAGACCAGGCTGGCCTCTAACTCACAAAGATCTGCCTGCCTCTGCCTCCCGAGTGCTGGGATTAAAGGCGTGCGCCACCACCGCCTGGTTCCCTAAATGAGTAGTTTTAGGTCATTCTCTCTCTTGAAGGATGAGGTTCATTTATCTCATAACTAAGTATCAGATTTGAGAAGCAAAGGAGTGTTTCTCCACACCAGTCCTGCTTCTTTCCTTGAGCCAATGTGTCATCATCTGTGCTTCAGTATTCAGCCGTGGGCCATGGTATGAGTTCTGAAACCCTGGCATTGAAAGACAGTGAGGGCAATGCAGAGCCTACCGCTTGCCTTTTAGCCAGAAACTCTCCCAGCTTTCTGTTCTGTTTTTTGTCTAAGGGAGAAAATGATGGCATTTTCTTTTCTTTACATTTGCTTTAGTGTCGCTTTCCTTTCTACCAAGCAAGTTTGTACTCCACTGCTGCCACACGCAAGGTGAGCCGCACAGGTTGATGGATGACGCTGTGCTTGGCCCTGCAGGGAGTGGTCAAGTTCAGGGTGCATAGCTAGGACAGTACTTCCAAGGCCTCCTTCCCAGAACAAACCTGCCAAGTGGTCCCGAGGATCTTATACACTCAGCTGGAAGGGCTTCCCCCACTCAGTGTCTGAACCATTGCCAAGAAGATATGTCCAGCTGTAAGGCTCATTTTATATAGTTACTTCGACTTATTTTTTTTGAAAAATGTAAATGAATGTGTTTAGCTAGAAAACCACATCCCCTGAAAATGATTTATATCCTAATTTGACAAGCCATTTTTGAATACATTTTTCTGGTATTATGATGAATTTATTTTGTTTATATAAATAGAGATTTCTGGATAATTGTCACAAGATAATGTAAAGAGTTAATCATATAAAATTCCTTAAAAATCTAATTTGGGTAAATCATCTTTCTTTGAAATAAAATTTCCTTTGGAAATAAAATGGACCCTTTCCTCAATTTGTCTCTAGATTGTCTTTGAGAGCATCTCTGTAATATATACTCCTCCCCGACACAGTCTAATCGCTAGCTGACACTGTCAACTGTTTCCTGTGTTCACAGTGTGTGCCAGACATGACGATAAGCACATGCCTAGACTCCAGTGGTGTTAGCAGGAGCATGTCAGAATGAGCCCGTGGACAAAAACGAAGCTCTTGCCTTGATCTTGTCTACAAAGATTTGATAATTACTATGCTTTCTTCATAACATAATGCCTAAAAAATATACAGGAATGACTGGCAAAAAAAAAAAGAGAAAAGAGATTTAACCGTAATGGAATTCTGGCTAGAGTTGCACATTTCTGGCAGTTCTTCCTTGGTTTATACCTTATCAACAAAGAGAGGACTTCCCCACAAAGCCACATATTTTCTTCACACTAAGACGGATCAGACAACATAGAGAATAAGTCAATAGCTTCCCAGCCACAGACCAGTCTAAGTCCTACTTGCCTACCATCCTGGAGGTACAGCAGTCTCTTAGCCGTATCTGCTTGCATTCACTCACAGTTCGTGTCTATTACTCAGCTCTTAAGATATTCAAAGGTTAATAATTTAGAGCATAAGACCTATAAAGCACACCAAAGTATAGCTGAATGAAAAGAGAGCTGAAAATATCATATGTTCTCCTTTTCAGGGAAGTAGGGATGTCATTGAACATGCACAATTTACAAACACCGTGCTCTCTGACCACAGTCCCTGGCTGCTGGTCATTCAGGAGGAGCAGGGGTAAGAAAACATGCAAGCCTCTCTCTAAGGGAGGCTACTCTTCCATCCT
>JAQHUG010000106.1:4313583-4328223 GCA_028555095.1 Dicrostonyx torquatus | reverse complement strand
CTGAGGGTCCTCTATCTAAGAAAGGCTATTCTTCCTTTCTCAGGTTCCTCTCTGTAAGGAAGGCTACGCTTCTATCCTCAGGGTACAAACCTCTTTTCGAATTTTCATGTTTGCTAGAAGAAAGTGACATTCACAAAGTCATCATCAAGAAGTGTCTTCAGCAAAATAGAACCTTTTATATTTATCTTTTAGGACGAATCCTATAAAATTCTTTTCAAAAGGTTACTAAATGAGATACAGAGATTTGGAGATGTGGGATTATAAAAATTGCCTGTGGTCTTCTAAGAGAAACACTCATGATTCTTATTTACTGCTCAAACATAAAATCTAATTCAACATCTCAATGAAATGCTATTATTATCAGGCAGATTGGTTAAAGTAGGTAGTATACCTACAGGATCATGACTCCAAATTTTTTACCTCAAAATAAAATATAGGACATATATATCATTTAACAATAAGATCCCTTAGGTATAAGAAATATTGGTTATCACAATGAACAAGTAATTATAACTTTCTTTTCAACTATTTATTTCAAAACTATTCCTATAACTGAATTGTCCTTTTTGTTTTGAATATTTTTCTTCTCATCTTTTCTCTTTTCTCTTGTTTTTCTGCCACTGCTGTTTGCAGAAAGGGTCTCTCTTGGTAGCCCAGTCTGGCCTTAAAGCTGTGATATCCAGCCCAACTACCTCCCCATACCAACCCAAGTCTCAGTCTAGGTATGAGGATTGTAAGAATGTGCTACCTACCACACCCTTGAGTTCCTCTTAAACAAATTATAGATATTTTAGAAAATAACATCTATGTATATGTTGATTTAAGTGCCTACTTTAGGGGATCAGTTGGCTTCCAGCTGAGACCCAGATTCTGTTTTGTTCTCCCAGGACAGGTGTAGTGGAGATAAGCACCTATGCAACTGTGAATACAGGGTGGGGCTGGAGAATGAACAACTGTTCACTTTGGGTTCCAGTCCTGATACTTGGTGTGGGAGTCCTTCTGTCCATGTGTTGCTTTTATTGGCTAATGAATAAAGAAGCTACTTTTAGCCAATGGCTTAACAGAATATAGCTAGGCTGGGAGAAATATAGAGGGAGAGAGTAGGCAGAGTCAAAGAGAAGCCATGAGGCCTTCTGCAGGAGACAGACGAGCTGGAACCTTGCCGGTAATCCACAGCTACATGGTGATACACGGATTAATAGAAATGGGTTAATTTAAGATGTAAGAATTAGCCAATAAGAAACTAGAGCTAATAGGCTAAGCAGTGATTTAAATAATATAGATTCTGTGTGATTATTTTGAGCTGCCAGGAACAAACAAGTGGCCTCCCCCAACAGCTACTCCCGTGGTTCTCTGGGCAAGGTGTCCACCCTTTCCTGCTTTAGTATCACTTGTGGAAATCTTTCTTCTGCTTTATTTGTGTGAGAATTGTAAGTTACTTCCAGAGCACATTTAGAGCATTCCCTGGAAGTTGCCAAGAATATAGGACATGTCTATTTGCTGCATCAGACAACAGTGCTCACAGTGAGCTTAGGTAGGTAACCTTGATTCACACTTTTTGCTATATTTTTCTTGTTTACTTATTCAGCTGAAGACTTCAATTCTAAGCTTTCATGGAGCATGATCAGTGCCAACAGTAGGGTAAAATAGTGACAGAATACCCTTGTGAGCACGCTCCTACTGCTTTTTTGTCTTCTTTCCAAGTATCTAACTGGGAAGCATCTTCCCATGATGTCCTCATTTACCTACAAATGTTTCTAGTAATGGAAGTCACCAAGCATTGAAATAAATATATATTAACTGCCAGCAGTTCATAAAAATCCTCCATTTTTATTGCCTATCTCTCATCTTTGGCCTACTTTACTTTCTTTTTATTGCATATATATATATATTGTTTATAGTTATTGTACTTATTTATATAGTTTTTCTTTTTTCTTTTTTTATTGGTTTTATTGCACTATACATTTTTCTCTATTTTCCTCCCTTCCTCCCCTTGTCCTTCTGTGCTCTCCCATGACCTTCATGCTCTGAATTTACTCAGGAGATCTTGTCTTTATCACCTTTCTATTTAGATCCATATATGTCTCTCTCGGAGTCCTCTTTGTTGTCCAGGTTCTTTGGTTTTGCGGAGTGTAGGCTGGTTTTTCTTTGCTTTAATTGAACTGCCAGGTTCACCTTCCCTTCCAGCAGTCAGTACTTTCTCAGCAGCTATGCTCTGCTTGGTCCCTTCTAATACGAGTTTTTGTTTTCCATTCTCATTTTTGGAAATTCAAGGATTACTCATGTTGCATTAGTCACATTCAAGCTGACTTGATACAGTCTCAGGAGGGTGACAGGAAACTTCTGAGGAGACTCTCCTGTGAGGTGGGGAGCCTATTAGAGTGCCACATGCTCCAATTTTGAGGCGATTGCCCCACTTTTCACATGCTGTCTCCCCAGTGTTCCCAAGAGAAGATCTAGTGTTCTCTCCCTCCAGGTCCCTACTGACTGCCTGAATTGTGAAGTGCTGCTTACTATGATGAGAAAATTGAGGAAATGGGCTAGAATTGGAGTCATTCCAATAGAAACTTCATTGGATGAAGACCACGGTCCTGTAAGATGCTTTTGTGAGGCTGTCCTGACTGTGGGGGCATTGTTAGCAAATAGCACTCGGGTGTTAGCATGTTCTATTGCTTCTACTTAAGGAATGAAAGTCGTGGATCTTTGTCTAATTTTATTTTCAGAAAGTACACAAAAATATAAACTGTTACTTCTGATTGGCCGGAGGAGGAAAATGCATCTTTTTTTTAACCCCACTGACTCTGCTTATGGACATACAGAAGACCCTTCCTTGCATATCTTGTTCCTTTCAAATTTTTGATTTGGTGAACAGGACAATTAATCATTGGTTTGTGTTCTAATTTTATTTAATCCACAAAATCCAAGATTTGTGATTTGAGATACCCAAGTGAAAGACAAAAATAGTACAAGTAACTTATGTAAGTTATATTAAATGAAACACACACTATGGATATAATTTTTAAAAAGAGGGAGCTATGGATTTTCTGGATTGCATGTAAGCATAATTTACTACTACTGTGACACGTCTGAGGGACGTTGCCTAGGAAATTTACAAAAACAATGGCATGCACAGGAAAGAATAGTGCTTCTAACAATAACGTGTAGGTGGACAAGAAATGAACTCTTCAAGTAGCATCTTTCTGATGTACTTTTCTCCAGCAGCTCAGGGTCTCCGAGGGCAATCATGTTCATCTGGTTCTGATGGTCTTTTCTCCAACAGCTCAGGACCTCCGAGGGCAATCATGTTCATCTGGGCTTTTCTTTGGCTGTAAGACTATCTCCATGGCATCATTTACCACTCTGAGTGGTCAAACTTCTGTGACGATGCCAAACTTTCAAACATTAGAAAGTCAAACAGGAACCTAAATGCCACATAGAGGTGTTAGAATTCGGCATACATTAGAAACAGCAGTCAGCACCTGCTCCCTGGCTGTATATTCTCTGACATGGCCTCAGAGTGTATGAAAAGTCTTCGCCAAGCCTCAAGGGTCATATGGACTACACCAGAGTTCTCTCTCTCTCTCTCTCTCTCTCTCTCTGAAGGATTGTTATAATTGTGGTGGTTATGATCATCTCCCACTTCTGAATTCTCTCTCTTTGCTTTATACAAAATGTCACCAGTTTATCTCTATCACAAGGAATGTTTCCATTTCTTTGAAACAGGAATCAAACACAGGCAAGGAATATAAACACAGCTGGAAAATTATAAAATGTGTGCTCTGTTAGAATTGGGAATAGAATAGAAAAAGGAAGGAGATATTAGGAGAAGAGAAAAAGCTGGAGAAAGGAAGAAAAATGCTTAGAAATGTATTAATTATATTTGGGGACAAGAGAAAAAGGACAGGGAGACAAAGCTCTCAGGTACATTTGTATTGTCTAACATCAAGGGAGATCCATGGTGAGACGGCAGGGGGATGGCCAGGCACTGAGAAGACAGCAGTCTGTCGTCCTTCCACAGGGATTGTAGGGGGCATTTAGAAATCTACCACTTCTGTTACTCCATAACTCCATCGAATGAGGGGACTACAGGAGAGGGAGGCCAAAGATCTGAGAGCCTCACAGGTGAAAACAAGCAAAAGCCTCAGAGGTGATATGTATGACCAGGTAACTTCAAGGTTTGGTATGTGCCTTACATGGACAGATGTCAATCAAAGTTCAACCCCGTCAGCTACCTCTACAGCATTAGTAGTACTAGAATCCCAAAAGTGGAGACAAAGTTATGCATTGCTAGGAGGAAGCCAAAATGATAGGGGTCACGTTGTTCCCTGGAGAAGTCTGCAGAAGAAGAGTTAGTCACGTGAAAACAGGTGCAGTTCCTTCCATATCTGACATTGGGGGCTTAACTCTAAGCCCACCACACGAATGAATTTTATTTTGTTTTCCACATTGAACAAGTGATGTATCTCTGTCATCCTTGCTCTTGTCACCATCACTATTATCTCCCCATATCTTTCTTTATCCTCCCCTCTTCTGTTCAGACCTTTGCGCTCTGTTCTGCCTTCCCATTCTCCAGGTCCAAGATGGAGATACAGCAACTTGGAGATAAGAGTCAGCCTGCTCTCTGCCACAGCATGGATCTCACATGCTCAACCATGTCTGTGATGTATTCTGATCTTTAGGAGCAGCTTGCTTCTGCCCTCCTCCAGCTTTTGTCTTTTCTATGTTCTCTAGGACCCTTTTGTGATTCTACTAATAAAAATTCTCCACTGAGATCAAAGCACCTTAAAAAAAGAAAATGTTCTCTTTAAGTGTGAAATTAATCCAAAATTCTTCATTTAATTATTTAGCCCTCCCCATTGTGGAAGGCTTTATCCTGCCACTGCCCTGCTGGTCATTCATGTAAGCCCTATTTCCTAGTAGACATGGATCGCTGGTAAATTCAAAGACTTATTCTTATCTAAGTCACCATTTTCACAGGTGCCTTCCTTAAATGACCTTTCTGGCCTCTACCAATTGCTCTAATAATATTATAGAACAAATAATAGCCCCAGATGTTCCTAACCTTTTTTCCATCCCCACCTCAGCGTACAACACTAACACCCTTTCTCCCTCTTGTCCCTTAATCATGTACTGTCATATGAAGCAATTTATCTTTTAACATGCACACTGTTCCTCCCCAAGGTGATTATTAACACTTCAGGGACTTGTCTTCTATTTACTTTTTATTAAAAATAAAAATAATGTTAGCATTTAATCAATTCCCCTTTAAGGATACACTTAATAGTACATTTTGGAGGTGAATCACTGGTAACAACTTAGTATGTGTTTATTAGTCAAACGAAGAAACATGGATAAGGCAAAACAAGTGTGTGTTGAATTAGGGAATTTCTGAAATCAATACTACATATTGTCCAGATGTTCCCACCCATGGGGAAGTTCCACTGTTTCAAGCCACAGTTGGATGATATTTACAAGGCTTCAGACCATCTTTGCTAAATTATTTCAAGTTTTCCCTGATATCAGAAGTAAATCGTTTTGTCATGCAGCCTAATTTATAACTCCAAGTAGATACTAGGATTTCATTCATATGACTATTTGTTCATTTGTTTTAGTTTACTGCAATTTAACTCAGTGTTGCTATATGGAGAAAAAACAGATTTTGTTGTTTAGGAGCCCAGCAAAGTCAAACAAGATTCTGAAGCAAATAACACGCAGAGTGTTATTTTACAGATAAGGATATGGGGTACAGAAAGACTGAATGATATGTCCCTAACACAGAACCAATTGGTAGAAATATTTGTCCTAGAATACAAATGATAGCTTCTATTCCTATGTTATATTCCTAATTACATCCTGTTGACTCTACTAGAATAAGAACTCAAGAACATTAATGTATCAACTTGCCTCCAAAACTCTTTAAAACGCTATAAGGCATCATTGTAACTCTATGCTCCATTGGGCATAGGAGACATCTCTCAGCCATACTATGGAATTGCTTTGCTGGTTCCTCTCAGCTAAGGCAAAAGTGAGCATGGGATCCAGATCAGGAAGTTGTGAGTGCCTAGGTGTTGTGAAATAGAATATTTGTTTAACTATGTAGAGATGTGTTGCCTTTGTTTAATTATATAAAGGCTTACTTTTGTCTATGCTGCACTTGTTTATAAAAAGATGTGTTGCTATTTTACCTGCCTGCCAAAATAAGGCACCTGATTGGTCTAATAAAAAGCTAGACAGAGGAGGGCTAGGCAGAGCAGGCAGAGAGAGAGAGAGAGAGAAAAGGGGTGCCAGGTAATTGGGGAATAAACAGCTGGCAGTCTGTCAGGGACTAGCCTGACAGACACCGAGGAAGCAAGAAAGCAGGATAGACAATAAGTTGATGAGGCACATGAGCCTCAGGACTGATGTGGGATGTCTTTCTGTATATTCGTTGCTTTTATTGGTTAATGAACAAAGCTGTTTTGGCCAATGGCTTAATAGAGTAAAACCAGGTGGGAAATCCGAACAGAGATTAGAGAGAGAGAGTAGGTAGAGTCAAGGAGATGCCGTGTAACTGCCGAAGGAGGCAGACACCATGTAACTGCCCAAGAAGCAAGAGGTAAAAAATTACGAGTCTCGTGGTAAAATATAAAATAATAGAAATGGGTTAAGATATAAGGGCTATCTAGAAATACACCGAAGTTGCTGGCCAAAGAGTGTTGTAATTAATATAGTTTCTGTGTGAGTATTCTGGTCTGAGCAGTAGGGAAATGAGTGAGCAGTCTCTGCCTACACAGGCCAGCACATTGATTAATAGAAACTGGTCAATTTAAGTTAAAGAAAAACAAAAGCTAGTGGGACAAGCTTAAGTAGTGGGAGCTCAATCAGTGCCAGGACTCTGGTCTGGAAGTTCAGGAGGAGCCAGACTCAACTGGACATAATCATCCCACACTTGCTTTGTCATTCAGGGTCCTGAAGCTTCTCTTCTTATTGAAGGATGACACTGGCTAATGTTTTTGTCCCCCAAGTACTTGTGCTGAAGCTCTGTGCCCAGTGTTGTGGTATATGGAAGCAGTATCTTGGTAAGGAATTGGGATTTAATTGGATCGTGAATGTAGGGTGTCTATGAAGGGATTAATATATGCCTTCACATGGAGGAGGAAGGGGTACATGTGATTTTTGTCTGTCCTCAAGAGTGAACACCATGAGGGGATGTCATGAGAGGACTTTGTATGAAAACCAAGGGAGGCCTGGGAATTGAATGCTGGGAACATGTACTGTGAATTATAGATGCCGGAGAGCTTAAGTCATCCAGTCAAGGCTTTTCAGTGGACTTTTTAGTGCTAGTAGCCCACTAGCACTAAAATACAGTACAATCCTCCTGGCTCACTCATCTGACTTTAAACCATTTCAGTTCTGTTAAAAGGAGCCTTAAAGACCCATTCCTCCAGTGTTATACATACACCTGTTAATGGTGGCTTTCTAATGACACTAACAATCTATTAGCATAGGCAGGCAATGTAGACAATAAGGTAAAAACACACACATACACACACACACACACACACACACACACACACACACACACTGAAAGGAAAAGAAACTACCCTACAATTTGCAACCTGGGCAAAACTGGGAGGTAATATGCTAAGTAAACAAACCATGCAAGGGACCACAAATATTACATGATCTCATTTTTATGTGCATTTGAAAAATGTCTAGACTGACATTGAACTTGGTCCTGCCTCAACTTGATGTGCTGTGCTTTGTTGACTCCCATGGGAGGCTTTAACATTTCTGAGGAGTGGATGAAAGTGGGTAGAAGCAAGGCTGGGGAGGGAACTGGAGGAAAAGAAGGAAGGGGAAGCAATGGTTGGTATGTAAAATAAATTAAAAGATTAATTTAAAAAAAGCGAGAAAAATTAAAATGTTTAGCTCATAAAACAGAAGGCAGAACCTTGACTGTTGGGGACTAGGGTGGGAAAACGGGAGATCTGATCAGCCTATAAGCTTTCTGTTCAAAGATGAATAACAGCCCGTGAATAGCACATGCCTATCTCTAATACCAGTGATAAATTGGGAGATGGAGGCAGGAGGCTCTCCAGTTTGAGGCTAGCCTGGGGCATGTAATAGACTCTTTGTTTTGTTTTGTTTTTCAAGACAGGGTTTCTCTGTAGCTATGGAGCCTGTACTAGAACTCATTCTATGGACCAGGCTGGCCTCAAACTCATAGAGATCCGCCTGCGTCTGCCTCCCAAGAGGTGTGAGAATAAAATAAATTTCCAGAATTGAATTATGTCATATTGATTATGATTCACAGTACGCATTGTATATCCAATTTGTTAAGAGGGTGAGTAGATTCTAAGCACCCTTGCCACACACAAACCTACATGCACACATGCAAGAAGGGAACAGTGAAAGATGTGATAAGATAGACATCATTTGTAATGTCTATGCATACCAAAACAACATGTGTGTGTATATATATGTATGTATGTATGTATGTATGTATATCTATGCGCACACACATATATGATATGTATATAATTTTGTCAACTATTCTTTAATATAATTGGAGAACAAAGGTCCAATAAGAGACACAATTCTGCAGTAAACTGTGAATTTGAGACTAGGTATTCAGACTGCACTGTTGTATCCAAAGGCAGTTGGACCTGGAAAATGCTTTTTCCTGAGTGTTCCCAAGAACTCTGAAGCCTTTCAGTAGCTGACCTCCAGTGCTGCGGCTTCTTCCTACTGTCAGTCTCCACTGTGCCTTCGCAGCACCAGCGAGTTCTCTCTCACCCTGGCTGGGTCAGTCTGCAGCATTACAGGTCCTATTGCAGAAATTCATTGAGAGATCCCCTCTTCCTCCTGGAGTCCAGCAGGCCATGTGTAACCCAGGATTCTAGATTCAATTAGAAAACCTTAAATGAAATAAATCCCTTGAAAGGTTTCTCATAGCATAGACCTACTACACAAATAGTGTGTACGAAGGTCTAATTCAACAAATTAAATTTCATTAAATTCTTTGGTTATCAACTATGGGCTGTCCTTAGCCATCCATTAAAATGGAACTGCCAAGCTTTTTTGTCATTTTTGTCTCGTTGTTGTTTGTTTCTGATTATTATTGTTTTTCTATGTAGTTCCTAATAACACAATTACATAAGAAAAGTCAGGACTGTTCTTTTTCTGTGTGCTATGCTATACCTTTTCATTGAATTCTTATTACTTCTACTGAGTTTCAGCTGAATGTCTATCCCTGAGCTAGATAGGAACAAATAGAAGACGGGCTTAAAAGATACAGCTCCTGTCTTCAGGGATTTAGAGTGTACCTGGGAGGAAGAGGACTCTTACACTATACCACCAGCTAACAAAGAAAGGATGCTAAATTAGTTGCATCCACCTGCCAGACTTAAAGCACCCATACTCAATTCTCCTGCCAGTCTAGGAAGGGCAAGGTCAGAACAAGCTGTAAATTGGGGTGTGGGGGTGTTGCCTCTTTACTTTTGTTTGTTTTTGTTCAGTATTTGGGGTGGATTTTCTTTGTCTATAAGATGGAGTCTGTCTTCTTGTCCAGGCTAGATTTGAACTTAGGAACTCAAGGCATCCTCCTGATTCAGCAACTTGAGTTGTGGGACTATAATTTTATACCATTGCACCCATTACCGTATTTGATCTGTGTTACTAAGGAGCTAGAAAGACCTGACTAGAGATAATGACTCCATCTTGGAACGGAAGAAAAAGTAGAAGGCACTAAAAAGTCATTCGCTTTCTAGTTGCACAGCTGGGACACTTAGCCTCTGCCACCAATGGTAAAAGTTGATGGTCAAGTGACTAACCTGTTCTGGGTCCTGGAGACAGATAAGTCATCACTTTTCAATGGAGATTTGCTCAGGGCTCCTATGATTCTCAAAGCTATGTCCTTCTGCAAATGTGCTTAGTGTTTGCAACACAGCCTAGGACGGAAGCACACATATGATTACCATAATCGTTCCCCACCCGCTTGCTGCACTTGAACCCATTACTCATGCCATCTCTGTCCCAGGAGGAGCTCTGCTCACCCCCAGGGTCATATACCTGCTCATTGAAGAAGGATTCACCAAGCCTTAACATTTAAAGCGAACGCTTTCAAATGCTTTGAGGATTAGAAAGAAAAGGTGGTATTAGATCTGGGTTCCGTAACAAACGAGCTTGCGTTTCAAGAGTTGGAGGTGGTTAAAGGTGGGGAAATGCCTTCTTGAAGTCAGTAAACGGAAACAGCAGACTTAGGAAGCATGCCACTTAAAATAGCCCCCAACATACGGAGCTCCCCACCTGAGAACAATCTTCTCTGTTCTCTTGTTTCTTCCCCGTCTCTTTTTCTAGGTAGCAATGAAAATCTGGGACTAAGTTCACATTTTCTGAGGGAGAAATTGCCAAGCTTCTTAATCTCATGCAGATGTAATGATATTTTTATTAGTTTGTAATATGGCTTCTTAAAGAACAAGTTGGGAGGAGGAGTGGGGAAAGTCCACCAAAGGGGGGGGGCAACAAATATTCACCAACCCATATGGTCAGTAATGGCTGTTTAATAGCCCTCCTATTACAAACCTAAGAGGCAGCAGTCTGAATTACCAGTAGAGTATTAATAAACAGGAATGAGTTAATAGAGCATAAAGACCTTCTAGTGGAGCAGTGGGGGAGTTGAATATTCTTTTCTTCAGTCAGCTGTAAGTAATTACTGCATGGTGTGCCTCTGACTATTACCATAACAGAGCAATTGGACGTGAAGAATGGATAATAGTACGGACATGAAGGTATTTTTAGAATATCGGCAGTGGAGCAGGTAACTGGCCTACTCCAGTAGAAACCAGAAACCTTTAAGTAAGTTTAGAAAGACTTTTTTTTCTTCCTTATGACATTTAGCCATGGTAGAATTTTAAAAAGATCAATCTAATAAATTATTTAAAATAACTTTACAAAGAGGATGCCTGTGATATGTAAATAAGCAGGCAAGGAGGGAGGAAGGGAGAGTCTGGAAAGCCCAGGCGGACACAGGCATCTCGTGACTTACTGTAACTACATAATCACAGGTTCCCTCCAGTTCCTGGGAGACACAGCCTTCCTCTGCCTGGATGCGGAATCTGCTTGACTGGCTCCCACTGGCTGCTCAGGTGAAAGTGAAAATATTCAAATCAGAGCTGTAACTATGATTGCTGGAGTTGTGGGTTTTCTAAAATTGAGTTAGTCATCCTCGGTGATTTAATGATGCATATCATTTATTTTAAAATATTATTACAGGGGCATTGCCTGAACTGCGGCTCCGGCTTTTGCAGGACTGTCCATTACGCGATGCGGTGGGGTATGTCACTGGCTGCGGCAGGCAGAGCTGCTGTCTAACGGCACAACATATGTTCTCAGATGAAAACAGCTTGAGATTCTGATTCAGAAAGTGGTAATTTTGCAAATGCACACAAATATCATTTAAGGAATATTTTGGTTTTTTTTTTCTTTTTCTCTCTCTCCCAGGGTATAGGTCCTTCTTCTGCCTCCTGGCTGCACAGGCCGATGCTGATTTTTCAATTTGCAGGTTTGTTAAGCATCATGGAATGTTTTGGTTCTCAATCAAGAATATTCTTCCCAAGTGGTTCCTGAGTCCTATGCTCAAAAATAAACGCGTGTCCTCTTTGTCTCCTAGCAGCATGTGTTCTGCGGCGGAAGAGAAGCACAGGGTGGAGAGAGGCGCAGCCTCTTATTGAACCAGCCCAGCGGTTTTGAACCTGCCCCTCTCATGGGCATCAAGCTTTCTTCAAGCAGGGCACTTTGCTCTCTTCTTTGGAGGTTGCTGATAGCTGGGGTTCAACCAGGGTGTTAGGAGCCAGGACGGAAGTCTTCCTCCTGGCAGATAACACGGGGGATGAACATGGAGGGATACCTTGACACGAGTGACCCCAACATCTGCCCTGGAAGCAGAGGCACCACTGATGGGCAGGTGGCAATGCCTCCCAGGTCTCTACCCCTGCTTTGAAGTCATTTCACTAACAAATGCATATAGAATAAACACGGTCGCACTAGTCCCGTCTGGAAACCCACGTCAGATGTTTGAGCTCTGCTGGCTAGCACTTTCTGTCTCGTCCGGACACATCCTCTCTCTTGCTAAAGATGCCACAGTGTGGATTTCCAGCTGTATATTTCACCCATTTGGTTGGGGTTTCTTAATAGAAGGCAAGGGTGCGCCTGTAGTGGTGTTACTGTGACCCAGGGAGAACGACAGTGTCTTCATGTTGCCGGTTTTCATTTGCTTTTATCATGTGTCTGAAAATAGAATAATAGTTCTCTTCCCCTTACATCTATGGAAAGATGAGGACAAAAGGAAATCTGGCTAATTAAATGCCAATTTTAGACAAAATTTTTCACATAGGACAAAAAAAATATCAAAGGTCATTTTGAGAAAGTGCACCAGCCCTCATGATTGCAGGCATTTCAAGCATTCAGCACCTTTGTGCTTCCAATGTGATGAAATTCAAACACTTGTAAGTGGCTTTGTGTGTGGCTACCCTGGTGGAAGTCATGAGGTTGCCCCATTTACATTTTTTCATACCCTGTATTAATCACAAGCTTCCCAAAGGTATAACCCACACATCTATGGCTACATCAGGACCCACATATCCCTGAGAAAAGGATTCTACCAAGCCAAAGCAGTAGGAGATATTGCTATTTCACGTCCACGCGGCCCTCGGGGTAGCAAAGAATAAGAATTCTCCCGCGAGTGAGAATAAGCAGAGCAAACACACACCTGCTCTGTTTAAGTGGGAGAAGCCTCTGAGAGAAAGTTTTCTGGACCATTGCATGTCAGGGGCCACTGTATACCTTTGCAGCATGTGGGCTGAGAACATTTGTTTTCCTTTTTCTAAAAGACAAGATGTCGTTGTGTACTCCAGGCTGGCCTTGAACTCCCAATCCTCCTACTTCAGTCTTTAAGTGAGGGATTTCAGGCACACACACCAAGCCAAGCATGGCTGGTAATTTATTCATCAAATATTCCTAATATTTTCAGGTTTCCCCTTATGTGATGGTTAGTACAGATTGTCAAGTTTAGAGGACCTAGGAGATGAACGTCTAGACATTCCTCTAAGTTTCTACATTAGGTTAACCAAGGTGGGAAGACCTACCTTATCTGTATCTATTTGGGGACTGGGGTTCCAGACAGAGCAAAAGGGGAAATAAGCTGGCCACTGTTCTTTCTCTTTCTCTCTCTGCTTCCTGACTGTGGATATAATATGACAGGCCACCTTAAACTCTGCCACAATAGACTGTATCTGCAAAATACTACCTAAGATAAACCCTTACTTCCTTAGTTTTCTTCTGTCATGCATTGTGTTACAGCAAATGAGAAAAGTAACTAAATGCATCATGAAACCTGATCTCACTGGCTTCATTTTCTACCATCTCGTTATGTTCTCATTAGCTCCTTTGTCGCTCCGTCATTGTATGCTCTGTCCTTGCTAGCCGAAATGCATTCAGCTTCATCTTAAAGGTACTATTCTTTACGTCTTTCTGGGAATTATCCAAGCCTATTTTATTTTCGTAAGAGAATTTGTATTAGCTAGTGTTTTCAGTTGCCAATGTGGTTGCTTGAATAGTTTCTGGTTCTTGGCTCTCTCATTGCTATAACATAGGAGATGATATTATTGGATATTATTGACATTATCTAGTGCTGGAGGCTTAGTCCCCATGACAGCAGATAGAGTGTAGAGGCAGAAGCACCTTTAAGAGGTGGAACGCCAAGAGAGAACAGAAGTAGTTAGGTCATGAAGGTCACCATCTTCGCGGTAGATCTATGTTGTTCTTTCAGAGCCACATTTTTCTTCCCAATTTAAAAAAAAATACCTCTTGGCTAAATTTTGTTGGGTGTGGTATGTACATTGACTTGGGTTAGGAAATGTTAGTCGGTGTGGCAGAGACGGAGATGGTGCAGCCTCTATCTGATCCAGTCTCTTGCTCCTATATAGTCTCCCACAAGAAGAGCACACTCAGCAGGAGTGCTGCTCCAGGGAGACCAAAGCCACAAGCGAAGCAGATCCACTCCTGATGACAGCATAGGGTCCAGAAAAATCTAAGTTCCTTTCCAGATGGCCCACACATTAATGGTGTGACAGATGAATACTGGGTACCACAACTCAGAAATTCTAGAGTTCTTTGGCTTGTGGCACTATTGTGGGGTAAATGATGCCTGGAAAAGTTTGCATCTGCACTCTCATGCCAATACAGATACTATGGAAAGTGAATGGTTTTTCCATTATTATTCAACGCATTTTAGTAGACAGAAAAGAATGTCTGTATACATGATCATTACAGAATAAATCATTGTCTTAAGAAACTTCAAATTTCTTTAATTTAAAGAAATTTTATTTCATTTAAAGATAATGTGATACATTTGCACAATGGAGTACTACTCATTGGTAAAAAAAAAATAATGACGTTTTGAATTTGCAGGCAAATGGATGGAACTAGAAAAAAAACATACTGAATGAGGTAACTCAGACCCAGAAAGAAATATATAATATGTACTCACTCATAAGTGGCTTTTAGATATAAATCAGAGAAAAACCAGCCTACAGGCCACAGCCCCAGAGAACCTAGACAACAAAGAGGACCCTAAGAGAGACATACATGGATCAACAC
>JAQHUG010000106.1:4281085-4309062 GCA_028555095.1 Dicrostonyx torquatus | reverse complement strand
GGCTGGATTTATATTGAGGTTTTTGATCCCATTGCATGGGGATAACTATAGATCTATTTGCATTCTTCTACATGCTGACATCTAGTTGTGTCAGCGCCATTTGTTAAAGGTACTTTCTTTCTTCCATTGTATGATTTTAGTTTCTTTGTCAAAATTCAGGTGTTGATAGGTGTGTGGATTAATATATGGATCTTTGGTTCAATTCCATTGGTCCGCCTGTCTGTTTTTAGTCCAACACCAAGTTGTTTTCTTTACTATAGTTCTATAATAGAGCTTGATGTCATGGTGATGCCTCCAGAAGTTTCTTTATTGTACGAGATTGTTTTGGCTATCTTGGGTATTTTGTTTTTCCATACGAAGTTGAATACTATTCTTTCAAGGTCTGTGAAGAATTATTTAGGATTTTAATGGGGATTGAATTGAACTGTAGATTGCTTTTGGTAGAATTTCCATATTTATTATGTTGATTCTACCTACCCAAGAGCATGGGGAGATCTTTTCATTTTCTTATATCTTCTTCAATTTCTTTCTTCAAAGACTTAAAGTTCTTGTTGAACAGGTCTTTCACTTCTTTGGCTAGTGGTGCCCCAACATATTTTATATTATTTGTGGCTATTATGAATAGTGATGTTTCTCTGTTTCTTTCTCAGCCCCTTGATAATGTGTATATATCTGATATTTTTTAGTTGATCTTATATCCTGCCACATTACTGAAGGTGTTTATTAGCTGTAGCAGATCCCTCCTTGAAATTTTGGGGTCACTTATGTATACTATTTCCTTTTGTTATCTTGTTTTTTTTTTAATGAGGCAGGATTTGTATGTGTAACAGTCCTAGCTCTTCTGGAAATAGCTCTTGTAGATGAGGCTGGGGTCACTTATGTATACTATCATAGCATCTGCAAACAGTGGAAGTTTGACTGCTTCCTTTCCAATTTGAATCCCCTTGATCTCTTTTTGTTCTCTTATTGCTATTAGATAGAACTTCAAGAACTATGTTGAATAGATATGGAGAGAGTGGAAAGCCTTGCCTTGTTCCTGATTTTAGTGGAATCACTTTGAGTTTCTCTCCCTTTAATTTGATGTTGATTATTGGCTTGCTTGTATCCTAGATCTCTCTAAGACCTTTATCATGAAGGAGTGTTGGATTTTGTTAAATGCTTTTCCAGCATCGAATGAGATGATCATATGGTTTTCTTCTTTCAGTTTATTTATATGGTGGATTACATTGATAGATTTCCGTATGTTGAACCATCCCTGCATCTCTGGGAAGATGCCAACTTGATCATGGTAGATGATTTTTTTAAAATGTGTTCTTAGGTTCTGTTTGCCAGTATTTTGTTGAGTATATTTGCATCAATGTTCATGAGGGAAACTGGTCTGCTATTCTCTTTCTTGGTTGAATCTTTCTGTGGTTTGGGTATCAGGGTAATTGTAGCCTCATAAAAAGAATTTGGCAATGTTTCTCCTGTTTCTGTTGTGTGAAACAATTTGAGAAGTATAAGTATGAGCTCTTCTCTGAAGTTCTATCTTTTGGCCAAGAATATAAACAAAAGCAAAATGTGAGTGGAAATAGCAGCTTGAAAAGAATGTGCCTTGTGGGAAGGAGGCATGATTTCTGCTGCATTCATGCTGTGTTTGCTCATCACCTTCAGCTGGGTAAGAAGAGAGTACGTTGATAAGAATAGAGGTGTGAACTCCTGTGTTCACATGCCGACTCAATTTTGGAACCTAGAGCAGGTACATTCACATTTTTGAGACTTCAATTTTAATCATAAAATTGTATATGTATTATACCTTTATGGGTTTGTGGTAGGAGTAAGTGAAGAGGAGGAGAAGTTTAGGAGGAGGAAGGAAGACCTCAATGCACAAGCCTAAACAAATAAGTCTATAAATGGTAGCTGTGAATGCAATGAAAATTTTACACTCTCCCCACTTGGCACAACAGAATCTGGAGAGCGAGACAAGTTTGTCAAAAAGCTGCCCGAACCACTGGTGCCCTGCTCCCCTGGATGTTCAAATGAGCTTTCAACATTTGCGGGGAGCACAGTCATGTCTTTTTAGCAGTTCTATGAGAAACACAAACTGGTCTTGATGGGGAAAAAAGAAAACAGAAAGTTGAGTGGAGAGGAAGGTGAGGGTAGAGAGAGTGGATACTAGAGTTCAGGGAAGTGGCAGGGGTGGGAGGGGTAACAATGATCTAAAATTATTGTATGAAATTCTCAGCGAATTATTAAAAGTATTTTTATAAGGGAAAATATATACTTAAGTATATTAATTAAACTATTAGGTATCTTTTTAAGCAATGTATTAGTCTAACAATCTCCCCCAAATACAATTATGGGTTTGGCAGAAACCCACAAAGTCATAATGTCAGACTTGTGACAGCCCCCTCCCCACTTGCTAGCCAACTCTTATGATAATGACATAATTAAATGGCTATAAAATTCTATAACTCTCATTCCTCTGATTAGCTGGAGGCACACTTATTATTCTTCCAGTATTGAAGATCAGGCTCCTTGGCTCTGCACAGGTCTCTAGCAGTTATCTTTCACCCCTGTAAAAACTGTGAGGTGTGGTAACTATTTTAAAAACTAAGCAAGAATTTGAGTGGGAATGTGAAATTTTAATAAAATACCTTAATCACCACAAAATCTAAATATATATATATATGTTATTATATTTTGCTAATGATTTCCAAATTTTTTCCTGTTTGGATAACAAACATAAATTTAGGAAAAGTCAAAATCACTAAACTGAGGATTTTCATTTGAAAATTCTTTTGGACCCAAGAAATACAACATTAAAATATTTTCCCAGAGCTCAAATCCTTCAATAAAATAGGGGCGGGGTGGCTGGAGAGATTAAGAACACATACTGCTTTTATAGAGGATACAGGTTAGGTTCCCAACACCCACATGGGGTGGTTCACAACTGCTTCTGATTTCCACAAGCAACTACATGTACAGATGCACATATACCCATGAAGACACACATGTACGACTTACGATTTTTTTTTTTAATGGAGAAGGTGCAAAATACACGCCAACACACTGCAGATTTTACAACTATTTCTTAAAATCCCTTCTATTATTTTTTTTTGCCCTCCACTAATTTAACAGGTGTGGCGGAGGGTGACTTTATCACAACTAATATATAATGGAGGTGATGCCACCTAACTAGAAGAGGAAGGCTCAGATTTTTATATCCTGCAATCTATCAGATCCAGAATTTATTTTTAGTCCTCAAAGAGAGATCTGGAGAGGCTGAGGCCAATAGGCCTCCCATGAGGCCATGTGACAAAGGGCAAGGTGCCTCAGAAGGCGCTCCGGGAGGACCTTCCAGACAGGGACTGATTGCACCATATGGTAGACTCACAGAATGCTTCAGTGGAAGCAGATGGGGCAGAGGCCTCTGGGGATTATTTGTGAGGCTACTGTCTGAACAATGGGGGAGCAAGTCCCAACCTGGACACCCTGTTGGTGTGTGGCAAAGAGCACTCAGGCAGGAGAGTGACCATTGATGTTAGAAATAGGCCTTCGATCCAATCTGTCACTTCTCTGCTTCCCTGAAGACAGAGCAAGGAGTGTGGCTCAGGGTTGAGCAAGTGTCCTCAGAAATGGGCCTTGCAGGGTCAAGGAATGTTCTAAAATTCTGCAACCCACACTTTGGAAAGCTGAGGGCTCTTCTGTCAAGCTGAGGGAGTGGAGCTATCTGGGAATTTGTTGTCATAGAAGGGTGATCTTTATAGTTTGTGTGATTAGTATTATTGTAGTTGTTGCTGTTTTGTTTTTGCAATGCTGTGAGTCTAAGTCCATGTTAACTATTGCTGCATCTGTGACATCCAGGCCTCATCTTCAGCTAGAAGAATAATCTGAAGGGCTGTTTTTTCAAAAAGCCCAAGAATTTGAAAACAAGTAAAAAGAAACTTTGAATAGGCTAAATGTTAGTCAAGGGATGTACAGTACCGAGTAGATGAGAGTAAAATAATGAGTTGTTTTTCATGGCCAAGATCAAAGTTTTAATAAACTAGAGTATGGCATTGATTTTTTTACATATCTGAGTTTGGCATGAGGGAACCAACAATACTCCATGTATGTCAGTGTCTGTGTCAGTGTGTGTATATGTCTGAATGTACTTGTGATTGCACTTTACAATCATGTGGATTTTTGTTATAGTGAAATTATGGATATTTGTATTTCAATGTTTCACTTTTCTCTCTAATTTCTTTTCATTGTACACACATTGGATTTTAAAATCAAAGAGAAATGATGCATTTGAAGAATTTTTTATACATCTTTCACATGTATCCTTATATATATTGCAACTACCTCTAAAGACACATAAAGTATTTTGTCAGTCAGTTCATTTCAAGGTCAAATGCAACATATATTGTTTTCTAAGTTCAAAATCACTTCTGACTTTGCTCTGCTCTGATACTCTCATTTCAAAGACTGTGTTGTAGCTCCTTTTTTTCCCTTCCAAATTTCATACTGGCCTTTGGCCAAATGCACTACATTTTGCTTGCACCTGATGTATACAGAATGAAGTAGGTGTATAAACGTACTCTGAAAATTGTAAAGACCGAGTAGTGTGTGGTAGGAACAGAAGGGGATGATGAGTTGAGTAAGAAATGAAGAGGGAACAATGTTAGAAGATGAACAATGCTGGGTCTTCCAGAGCATACTCTTCAGAAAGTCTTTCCTGAATAAATTTGTAAACAAGCCCTTGAGTCATTATGTGACATGCTCAACATTTTATAAATTTAGCTACAGGTCTTGGGCAATACTTAATTTTTTTGCTGTCATTTATTGTTTTGCAAAAGTCAAAGTTTCCTCAGACTTTTGATCACTAAGGCCACCTTGTGTACCCATGTTGTTAAGTGGCTCCCATAAAAAAAATTCCTTCAAATCTGTAAATTAACCCTGAAATTTGACTCTCGTGTGTGTGTGTGTGAAGATACAGTGGTCACAGAAAAAGGAGAAATGTCATCGTTACTCTTCAAATTCAGATTGTCTTATTAGTCGCAACCCATGTAGTCCAAAGAAATGCATAAGTTCAGAGAGAGTCCATCTTCGCTTTCCAGCTTCACTGAAATACTCATGTCAGAAGAAGAATGTTATAAAGTTAGCAGCAAATTCTCTGGGAAAGCTAAGGTTCAGATCTGGTCTCTACCAGATGCTACTTCTAGAAAAACAGACCATCTTTTACCTTGAATTCTTCATTAAAAAGTGAAGAGTCCAGGAGACAGCTTTTGTGGGTTTCTTCCAGAGACTTAAAGTGTGTTAATATCTGCTGAGTATGTATAGCAGCAACTGGTACTAAGTGTCCCCAAAATGTTAGGCATTACAAAAGGAAACCTCAAGGACACTCAGAACACCGCAGACCCCTGAGGCTCTTACCCTGCCTTCTCAAGGAGGAAAATACTGAGCAGACCTGGTACCCCTGAGAAATAAACATTCTTCTGGTCGCTTCTCAGTTCTCTTCTGTCCAGCGGAAGTGGCGGTGATGTTTGCACACAGACATGTATGGATCAAGTCTCCAAGATTCCCTTTGGCACCAGCAGGGTCAAGTTTCTATTGCCTTATCCATACTATCTGGCTTACTTAAGTCCAGGATACTCCTCCTGGCCAGAGAAGGTTACGTGACATGCCCTTTGGGAGCAGGCATCCACGTGCTGGGATTATGCCTTATGGAAGGCAAGCAAAGAAAAAAAAAACATGGAAGCAGGGCTGAACTAATGGATTTACTCTTCTTACTAGCTTTTTGAATACTGATAGCTCTCTGCAAGGCATTAAAATTATTACCATGGGATCAGGAGGGAAAAGGCCAGAAAATATGAGGCACCAAGGTTTGCCTCTCCCAGCAGTATCCTCTATCCATTTTTTTTTTTTTTTTTGGCGAGGGAGACAAGGAGAGCTTGTCCAAAAAGGAGAAAAAGAAACCTGGAAGTAGGCTATTATTTCTCAAGCACAGACGCATTGTTCTTAAGGTCCTCCCCATATGCTATGAGAATGCTTTTTTACAGGACTTTTGGCTGGGACTTTGAGTACATTAGGGTACCTAAATCAGATGTGTGGGTACATGAATAACTAATGGCAACCTTAACAAACCCATTTCTGGTTTTGTTCTGCTGGTGTAGGATGCTATGTCGCCGTTCCAATGAGGGATCTGCATGTCTACCCGATTATCCCACAGGTAAAATGCTGCACTGCGTCCTTAGACACCATACTTCATTTCCATTTGTCAAACCAACAGCTCTGTGTTTTAGCCATCACTATCCATTCTTTAACAGACCCTTAGAAAATTAGGACATTTCAGACCTGTTTGGAGCAGAAGAGGATAGCCTGGGCTTCAGAACACAGCTCCACCCACAACCACACACAGTTCCTCCTCCTCATTTTCCTCCTCCTCCTTGCTTTTCATCTCATCCATCCCGCTAAGGAGAACAGAGGCTAATTTAGGAGCCTCGTTATGCCTGTACATACTCAGCCAGAGGGGTCAGTGTTGATTGATGCAAGACACTCTGTCCTCCAAGAGCTTGCCAAGTCCCTGCTGGTCCAGAGAGCCGCAACCACAGTAACTCACCCTTTCGTGCCTGTGTATTTCTGTGCCTCCAGCAAGAAACAGTCAATAAGCACCAGAGGCAACTTCTGTTGCCTTAGATCACTAATAAACGCCTCACTCCACCAACCCAGAGCCCTTTGACAAAGCTTATTTCTCAACAGATAGATGCCAAGCCCTTGCAGCCAATTACTCCAGAGCCACCTCCTTGGAGGAGAAGGCCACAGAAAGGACAGGCTCTGCTCAAAGACACAGATTATGCTTTTTCTCTTATTTTTTTATAGCATTCTTTTCATAGGACTGCCCCTTGTGAAACCGAAATCTCTGCCTTATTTATTCCCCATAGCTCTAGGACTTGGAGAGCTCTGGCCCATTTTATACATGAGGACCCTGTGTTTACAGAGCTCTTGGAATTCCTCCTCTTGGCTTCTTGACTTCCCTGCACCCCTACCCATCGTCACTGTTGGTCACACACCCAGAAACTTGTGAATGAGTATAAAAGCAGCTGGATAATGTCCAGAGGTGCCAGGTAATCCACTGGTTTCTGTACCTCAGAAGAATGTCATTTCTTCATTCACGTCAGATAGTAGCTTCGTGGTTTTGCTTATGCACAGGCTATGAAAAGCATGTCCCATCTTACATCATCCATCGCTTAGATACTGTTAACACTCATAGGGGTATCACCTTTATTTTCAGGGTGGGTGTCACATTATTCTGGGCAGGCCTTTCTGGCACACCCTGTACAGAATTTTGTGTGTGCACCCTGTACACAGAGCACTGTGATGGGTTTTATGTAGGCTTTAAGGGAAGAGAAAGAATGTCACTTAAAAAAGAAAACAAGAACTCAGCCTTTCATAATTATACTTAATCACACCACACGCCACAGAAAGTTAGTCAAGCCCTTGGTTAAGTGGTAGAGATGAAAACGCACATACCACGTGTTGCAGGAAGCCGAATTGCCGGCAGCCATTACAAGATGGTGCCGAGCCCCTGCAGCACCCAGTAAACAACTCCATATTAGGCAAGGCTGTAGACAGAACCTCCCGCATGCGCAGTAACGCATAGTAACTGCGGCCAATCCCATGGCCGGGGACATCGACAGACGAGCAAGTAGGCAATCCGAGCATGACCCGTGTCCATTCTCCCTATATAAGCAGCTGACGTTTAGTCCTCGGGGCTCCTCGCTCCCTGCTCTCCCTTCAACCAGGAGGCTCCATTAAAGCGTGGTTTGAGAAGAATCCTCGACTGGTGGTTGTTCTTCCCTGCTGGTCAGGGAGTTTGCCACAAGGTGTAGGTTTTGTCATTTCCTTTTATTCTTCCTCTGTTGCTCTTCAATGTTCTTAGGGGAGTCTATATCCTATAGCTGACATAGGATGAAATAGTCCAGCAAGCAAATGTCCATGCAGCTACTAACTGCACAAATGCTAATGTTTCCTCTCCTTGGAGAAGTTGCATGGCTGGACAACAGCTAGAGTCTGACTGGTGAGGGCTCCCCACGTCCCTGGTCCCATCGCTCCCTTCTTAAGGAAAGAAATGAGAAACAGACTAGCACAAACGCCTGATTATTTTCATATAGGCTCCCTGGAAACTCATATCACGTGACTGGTGAACATGGAATCAACTGCCCATCCATAGTTTCAGATGAGGGCCCCTTGGTTGTTACCTTACATGACTTCCAGCTGAGCTGTTCTAGAACCATCATACCACAGTAATCAAGCCTCCCTTCCACAAGGTTTATCACGAACTTCTGGTCATGGTGGGTCTAGGCCTGAAGACTGAAATAACAATTGTCAACTTTTTCTACTACGGATAAAAGTTACTAAGTACCTTGAGAATAATAATAAACATAATCTTCACTTTCAACGTGACTGTCGATTTCTCAAAAACTTGTTGCCTATGCACTCCAATCTCCCATCTGTCTGAACATCATTTAGCATAGTTCTTAATAATAGCACATCCCTGTGTCTCATTTAAACCCTACAATCAGGAAACGGATGCCTTTCACTGGAGAATCACAGAAGAAATAGATGGCGTGAGCCTAATGAGTCTTCTAAGTTTCCCGCCTCACCAAAAGGCAGAAGTCGCATTGCTAGCCAATGGAGGCCAATGAAACCCTTGATGGACGTCTCTCCAGTCTCCCTACAGGATCTTTGTCAGATACTGGGCACATCTAATGAAATTAGAAGAAATGAATGAGAGAAAGAGAGAGAGAGAGATTTTTCTTTTATTCAAAGTAGCCAATGAGGAAAATTGAAACACCTAACTGTTAATGGCAAATTTCAGTGTGTGTCATGTTTTAGACTAAAAACAAGCCAGAAATGGTGACCTTCAGAGACAGTGAGGCCAGAATAATTCTGCCTAAAATTCTCTAGGATTGTTTTATACCCAAGTTAAGCAAGAAAATTCTCTAAATCTAGGTCTGAACTCATCTGGCTCTTGAACTATGACCCAGCTTCCATCTGGTTAAATGATAACAGAGGCATAAGACAAGATGCTGGTGGATTTGTCCCATTGTACCTTCCTGCCATTTTCTTTTCTTTACCACATTCTGCCAAGATCAGCATAGGGTTTTAGCACCAGCTTCTGCCAGGAATATTCTGAAATAAAGCTTTGTTGTCACATGGGTGGATAACAGAGTAGAAAATAAGTGACTTCTTGTAATAACTGCTCTTCATAGCCCTAATATGAGTGCAAGGATTTAAAATTGAAGGAGAGGCTAGAGCTCACACCAGGTCCACTACCAAGAGTGACTTGAAACAGAATTCTCCCTGTGCTGTGGACAACAGCTGAAACCTCCCCTCTCATGCTCCAAGTGCCATCCCTTCCTGGAGCCTCTTCTGCCTCGATGTGCCTTGATACACCTTGCTCACATCTCTCCTGTACTTTGCCCTTCCTTTCTCCAGCTATCTAAAGACTGGTGGACCTGAAACTATTGCTCAGATACTCAAGACGGCAGGAAGTTCGCAAAGAGATGCTGAAAGGACATTTACATTTTACCTATTTTAGCCAAAGTAGTACTTTGTGTAGTAAAATATACTGTTATTTCACTGTCCTCTCATGGCGAAGCAACAATGAGACCACAGAAATACAATCCATTGTGTGTCACTAAAGAAGGCTCTTGCGCAGGCTCAAACAATTTGAGTAGCATGAGCCAGGAATGTTAGGGGACTGACTTCTCCTGGGTGTGAAACTAGCTGACGTGCACATTAAAGTCAGTATTATCTATACAAAGAGAACCAAGTGAGCATAAGTGGTAAATATCTTAAAAGAGACATTTAACATAGAATCTTATTTTTTCCAAATCCAGCTTGTTGGGCTAGGAACATAGCTCAGCTGCTAAGAGCTCACTGTTCAACATGACGACCTGAGTGGAGTTCCCGTATTTCATGTAACACAGCTGGGGTTGGTAAAATGAGCTTTGTAATCCCAGTTCTGGGAAGGCAGAGACAGGCTGATCTCGGGGCTCTCTGGCCAGCCAGTCTAGCTGCACTGGCGGGCTTTGTCTCAAAACCTAAAGATGGTTGAAGAAGAACATCACCCAAGCCTGTCATCCCCATGCATCCGTATGCATGGATGTGTACGCCACACGCACTTGGACCCTACCCTGATCCCCAGTACTTGCACAACTCCATACTCGCGAAAACATAAAGAAAAAATTAAAATGAAATTTGGTCTAATACTGACTTTCATTGAAGTTTCTACTGCCAAGGCATGAGTAAGATTTAAAGCTGCAGAGGAGCTGATGGTTATATAGCATCTCCTTGATGAAAGAGAAATACTCAAGCACTCAGGAACAACCAGGAGAAATAGCTCTTAAAGGCCTTAGCTGCAGCTGAGCATTGTTGTGGCTGCTTCCACGGCTAGACCATGGACACATTTCCTGCAGATGCCTGGTCAGCTAGGTGCCTTAATTAACTTTCCAATGGAGAGCGCTGCGGTTTACCACTTATTAAATATCCACCATAACAATGTACAGTTTTTTTTTCCTTCCACACCTCACTTAGTCAAGGCACCTAGAGGACTCCGCAGTGTGGAACGGCTGGCAATTTAAATACATGTCACGGGCAATGATCAGATGGAGCCCACAGGCTTTGGGAGAAGCTCAAGATCTGAGCAGCACCAGGTGTGTGTGACAGAATTGACCAACTGAGGTAGAGGGCTCACTCCCTCAAGAGGGGTCAGGTAAGCCACCATTGCTCATTCATAGGAAGGCATACGGTAGGAAACTTCACTTGGCCTTCTGGGTACTGTTAGGTTAAAGACCTCGTTTCTGGGAGTCTTGCAGAAGGTGGGGAAATGAGAAGATGGAAGTGTGGAAAACAGTGTACCCACTAGATACAGAAGAGGGCGTAACATTACTCCTTGAACTAGTCTGCCCAATATAGCTCCCAAGTAGACTGTGCCAGCTCTGCACAGGGCATTTGATCACCAGGGAGATGTTGCAGTTTGAGATGCAATCGAGACAGAATGAGCTTTTTGTCATTAGCCAGGCTGAGTGGCTAAGGAAAAGTAGTAATGATATAATTATTTCTTTTCCTTCTCCTACAATTTTCAGATGCACACCCATGCCCATATATACTCTTTTATCTGTTAGGAGTTAGTTGGTGAACCTTCAGCGTGCTTTGTAAATTCTCTGGGGGGAAAAAAAGTGATTCTCTTGTTGAATTCCTCTTCATGTAAAATTGTCTTGGAATTTTAAGAAAGGCTTTTGTTGTTGTTGTTGTAGTTTATTGTTCTTTGTTTGTTTAAGCCTATAAAAATAACATGTGAAAAGCTTCAGAGAGAGCATAACTGGAAAATATATATATAAATACAAATTTTCCTAAACTTCAGCCTTGGCTGGATTGAAGCATAAGTGAGAAGTTCAACAAAGCAATAGAAAATGATGACAGCTCAGAGTTTCCGAATTTGAAGACAGCAGCAGGATTAGACACTTTGGGTTGTCTTCGCACACATTTCTTACGAGAGTTAATTCCATTTGACATGCAAGACCAAAGCGAGATTACAGAGGCATAGCCCCATGGCGAGGTGTATGCTGTCGCTAAAAGCTGGGATTTGAATAATTGTGCAGGCTCACTCCAAGAATCAGGCGAGAACAGAATGAATGGATTATTACAAGGAACTTTGTACATTTTTAACTGCTGGACTTAATAAAATACCCTCCGTGTGCGAACAGTGTTATGGGCGTCTGCACTTACTCTACTTGAAGTTTGTGGTAGGAGCTATCAGAAATGAAGCAATGCAGAAGCTGCTCTTTTAAAGGAAAGGATTTATAATGAAGAACTGGGCTGGGTCACGCCCACATGACTTACAGAGGAATGTGAAATTTGGAGAACATGAGATGAACGTATTTATGGTCCTCCAAAGTTACACAGAATTCGTTTCCTGTGCCAAGAAGTTTGAAGAAAGTGGAAAACGGAGTTCAGGGAGAGTGGGCCACAAAAAGGAGGGTTTTTTGTTTCACTATTTCAGTTTCTTAGAAAGGCCATTTGTTACTAAGAAAAATTACTAACCCACAAGTAGTGTGTGTGTGAGAGAGAGAGAGAGTGTGTGTGTGAGTATGTGTGTCTGCGTGAGTGTGTGTGTGCATGAGTGTGTCAGTACATGTATGTGCATCAGGCATGAGTATGTGTGAAAGCACACATCTGTAAAAGGCAGAAAGAATAACAGATACAAAGAGTTCCCCATACTTCGTCAACTATAAGGTGAGAATTATTAAATTTCTTTTTATAATTCTTATTTAGCATTCAGAAAGTGCTGATCCGTGTGAGGTTCACAGAAGCTCTAAGAAAGCAAAAGTAGTTTTCTAAATGTTGAGAATTATGAAAAGATGCTCATTGAAAGCCAACTAGATGTCTTCTTGTAAAAACCACTGATTCAGATTTGAAATTATTTGGTTTTATTTCTCCCTTAAAATAGCTGTTATCTCCTTGCTCCTGAGAGCTCAGGTAGGATCCCTCCAGTGGCCTTAGTCAGCCTTGTTGGAAGGGAAGTCCCAGGGGAAAAGACAGAAGCTACCCTGGGGGCAGGGCTCTGGCACAGAGCAGCTGGGGTCAAAGGCCCTCCCTAAGAAGGTAAAAAGGAAACCAGCTCCAAAGAGAAAATATCCCGCCAAGTGGCCTGTCTTGCTCATGCCGCGAGTGCTTCATTAAGCCAGAACATACCTGCAGCTTTCCTCACAAAACGTGTCTGGCAACTTCAGCCTGCCATGCAAAATGGTAGCAGGAATGATGAACACATTACAAGTTTGTAGACCCTAAAATTAAACTCCACCTCATTTATTTCATATTTCAGAGAGCCGCGGCGCGGGTGGGGAGGGGGAGAGGCTGGTGTAGAGGCGCAGATTCTTCAGGAGAGCTCTGTGGCTCCCTCTCTGAGAAGGGATTTGTGCTGTCTATGGATGTGCTGTCTTCTCGAAGGCCCGATGCTGCTTCAGTGAGGAGGCATGGAGCAGTGTGATGCAGAGGTGGAGTCAGGAATCCCAGCTCTGGGGGAGAAGCAAAGAGGTATATTACCAATCTAATCTCTCTCTGGATTGAATATCATTCAGGTCTTTGCTACCAAACCCATGGTTAGAGGCCAGCTTCAGGGCCCAAGTCTCACCCCAGATCCTTTGACTTAAACCGGCATGATGATTCATAGAGATGTCACACTGTCAGTTGCGTTACTGTAGACACTGGAAGTGAACCACAAGCAAAACTGGAGCATACATCTTTACAGACAGAAAGGGACCCAACACCCTGTTCCTCAGAGAAGATGACAGTCCAGAGAAGAACACAGCTCCAGACACACCCAACCTCAGTTTTATTTGCCCTGAAAACCAACAGAAGCACCAGAGGTCACCACGGCTAGTCTCACTACTTTCTAGGAAGCCTACAGAAAGGGATTCCAGTCATCATAAGTGAAGTAGGGTCGGCTTTCAATGTAAAGACCCTGGCATTGGAATAAAATCCCAATGTTCTGCCCGTGGAATGATTGGTGAAACGTGGAAAAATCAAACTGAATTAATCTCCCAGGGAAACATGACTGAGTTGTAAAGCATTTCCAGGAAATCCCCCAAACCCTTATATCATCCAGATAACGACTTTCTAATGTTTGATTATCAATGGTGATATTAATTATAGATAATTATTGTGATAGGATGGCATGACTCTGGGACTTCATTTACTCTTGATTCTGTGTATTGATCAAATAGTGAAGATTTGGTTGAGTCCAGTGCTAGACAAAAGAACTCTTTTGGGGACCCACATAATTTTATGACATTATGCTACTGCATAAATGGGTAATTCCTACACACCATTTAATGTTTATTCATACAATCCAATGATAGTAAAACTCATGTGAATGATTCCGTTCACTATCCTTAATTCTTAATTAATGCGAACCAGATACAAACTACCTTTAGTAAATATATATGGTGAGCAAAATGTGATATTCCTTGATGCTTCCAAATTCCAGGATATATCCAGTATGTTCTTTGCATGTATAAAAGGTTCCCAGTGTTCACTGCAGTGAGCAAAAGTGCCTGACCTGACTTCTAGGTTGATGTGGTCCCAGGCTACAATTGTATAGCAAATGCACATTCTAAGTGCAGGCAAAAACTGAGACCCGTGTTTAATTCCCTGGCACTTTCACAAGTCTAGACTTGAGCTTTCTGACTGCCACAGAGGAATACTGAGCACGAACAGAACCTGGCGAGGTAGATGTCCATGGAAGGACAAGGAACCACAATGAAATGTTCCTTTTTAAAAGATAACTCCCATCCTATGTTCATTTCCACATTGCTCAAGATAACGTACTGAGTTACTTTAACATTAATAGAGTAAAATAGTGAAAAAATCACAATAGATAAGAGAAATTAAATCACTTAAAAATGCACGTCATTCCCTTAAGTTTCTTTAAGACAGTCATACATCTTGCTGACATGATCCTTCAGGGAGAGGCTAGGTTTCCTCTGAACAAGGCAGAGAACTTCACATTTTCACTTTGTTATTTTTTTCTATTTAATTATTATTTGCTAATGGTGAAAGCCGGGGCCTCATATATACTCCACCCTGGGCTACGCTCATAACCCCCAAACTCAACTTTGCTGGACTCAAGGTTTTGCGGCTTCCTCATTTGAGTCCTAGGCTGCCATTTGCTATCAGCAATCTCCCAATGTGCCCTATTGCTGTCTTCATAAAATGGAGACAGTAGCACACAGCTCCTGGAGCCACTGTAGGAGTTTCCTGGCAGTAAGTAGGAAGCACCTGGGAGGTACTTGCCATGCACTGAGCACTCTTTATGGTGAAAGCCATCAATACCCCATTGTATTGTCCATAGATCGGCTTATTTGTGGTTATATTACAATTTATAGTGTTCTCTAAATTCCTTCAGAGGATCTGAAAGTCAAGTTTTCATCCCCAGCTTAATTAAGATGCCTTAGGAAAAGTGTATTTTGGGAAAATGAGGTAAGTAATGGAAACCAGAAACATTGTCTTGTCCTTATTAGTTGACTCATTTATTTAAACACACCACCCTCCCACACTGCCACAAAAACATAGATACACCCATTTACACACATATACATGGACATACACATACAACACACACACATACACAAACTTACATGTATATACATGCATACACAAATACACATTTACATGTAATTGGAGGCTGTTCTTTTGTTCCCTGCCACCCAGACCCGAATAATCACACAGAATCTTATTAATTACAACATGGCTTGGCCAATGGCTTATGTGCATTCCTAGCTGGATTTTACATCTGAAATTAACCCATTTCTATTATTCTGTGTATTGCCATGGGACTGTGGCTTTCCAGGTAAGGTCCCAGCATCTGCTTTTTTTCGAAGCTATATGGCATCATCTCCCTAACACCACCTTCTTTCTCTGTATATCTCTGTTCAGATTTCCCACCTGACTTTACTCTGGGAAGCCATTGGCCCAAACAGCTTTATTCATCAATTAATAAAAGCAACCCACATACAGACAGACTTCCCACATTATGTGCACATAAACATATACATACAGACATATATGCACACATCAGTAACATCTCACAATCCACTATAAGTTCCCCAATGAGTGCTTTTTCATAAAGCAAGATAAATGTGACCCAGTATTGTAGTAGAGCTCTTACTATTCAAAGCCAAATAACCTGAGAACAGAATAATGCAGAAAGCAGCCCGAGGTTCCTTTGTCTTTTCTCAGGTAAAATCAATTCAGTTATTATCCACAGTTGGGCACAGAGCAGCGCAGAAACAGCATGGCTTCACCAGCAGTCCCTCTCAGAGAGCAGGCTGCATGGCTAATATTCCATACACTGATTTACTAAGCATTGTCAAGGGAGAAAGGGAGAAGAAATTCATCTTAGCTAGGAAAATTCATTCTAAAGAACTATTAAGATTATAAAAAACAAGAGGGAAGAAATATCAGGACAAAGTCCTATAAAATCAAGTATTCTACCTGACTCTATTCTAGGGCGTTTGGTCCAAGGCAGACTCTGCAGGCCTAATGTTTTCCCCTCTGTTCTTTAGAGAGGGATGGTTCGCCATAGCTTCTGTGAGTAGAAAGGAAATGAACCACTGGCATGATGCTGAATATCAGAGAGAAGCCAGAGAAAGTAAGCTGGCTGGTGAATGCAGCATTGTGAAATCCATAGAATACACTCACAATGACTAAAAGGAGGAAAATGACTTGGGCTTTCTTAAAACTGTAACAATTAGTCAATTGAGCTAACTAATAGGATCTGGGAAGATGTAAATAAGTGGGGTTTTCTATTAAGAAACAGAATGAGGAGACAATTTTCAGCACACAGGAAAGACGGCAAATGGGTTTTTTCCCCCAAAGGCAGAGCCAAGATTTCTCAAATGAGTTCCTTCCTAAAAGAGATAGAAGTAAAAAGCCATGGAGCAACATAATACAATGTGCTCATGCCTAAACGCGGCGGTGATGCTGTCCTCTTCCACCCATCAAGCTGTGGATAAGGGAATGCAACACAAAACAGAACCCAGAAGCAGCCCTCAGCGCCGGAGCTTCAGAATGCTTGCTCTGTGTGCAACAATACCAGGAAGGTGAGGAGAGCGCAGCTCCTCTGAGCTGATTAACAAGAGTGCGGAGCAGAGCCGAGTGGATTTACAGAGATTAGGATGTAGCCAGCTTTGTCCAGAAGACTGCACAAAGTTCTTATTTGGCCTTGCATCTCAGACAAGGGGGAACCCTGCCTCCCGTCAGGAATGCTCCTTGGGATCTCTTCTGATATTTAATTTTGTTCCATTAAAAAAATAAAACTTCGGCAATGCAAATGATTCCCCAAGACATCTATCTCTCTTTCTGGATAGGGTTAAGGGCAGGAGGCGAGGGAGGTGTCATTGCTATGATTTTGATATTTCAGTCCGGCACAGGGACTTTGCATATTTTTAAATCTGAGTTGTGAAAAAGCACAGTCTTTGATGGAGCCTAAAATGGGGTTTCAAGCCATCCTAAAACAGGTCAGACTTTAAGTCATGTGAATTTCAAGACCTTGGGTACTGATATTTACAAAACTCCAAGGACTCCACCCCAGACTTTTGTCACAAAGGCCAGCATCGCTTTCTCTAGGGTCCTGGCAGCAGAATATCATTTTAAAAAGGAATTAAGGAGAAACATGATGGAAAAAAAGAGAGAGAAGGGGAAGACAGAGTGCAGGGGAGAGAAAAACAGACAGAAACAGATGAGATAGACGGGGGTGGGTCAGAAACTCAATACACAAATGCTCATAAATCCAAACAGACACACAGATGATGTTGAAGACAAGAGCTAGGACTACTCTGTGTCTATGTGTCTCTCAGAAGAGTGTGAACTCATACTTGGAGCCATGACTAAGGAGGCTGTTGGGTCCATGAAGCTTTCAGGCTATTGAAGCTGCCTGGCAAAAGCCCTTGATCCCCATTGCCTGTCATCTGAAGGTTAGAAATCACTGTGTCCAGGTCCGGGTTGTGTTCTGTGAACATTTAGAGAACTCACTCGGGTCCTTAATCTTCCTGGTGATGGACAGGAGTGCAACTTCAGAGAAGAAAGTTTTCTCTGACCTTTGCCTGTATAAACTTCCTCACTTCTCACTAAGACCCAGGAGCCGTAGGTCCTGTGATAGAAAGAAAGCCAAGAAAACTAGCAGATGTCTTTAAACCCGGTGCTCCTGGGCTCAGAGATGCCTACGTGGCAAGACAAAAACAAAAGAATAAATAGAAGTAGAATACATGGAGCACTATGACACACTGTGCCGTGCCTAAATGTGACGGCAATGCCGCCTTCCTCTTCTACCTTCCCTGCTTTACCCTGCCAGACAGGATAGGTTGACACGACAGTTCTCCAAACACTCACTTCCTGTGAGAGCAAAGAGGTAAATGGGCTCCGGAGTTCGTCAATCCAAAAGCGGGAGCCAGTGAAGGATGCGGCCGCTGCCTCACTGTGGATCAGACACAGGCCTCCGGAGCCACAGGCTGGCCACCTCTTGCTTTTGTTTGACTTCTTTGGTTAAGCTTTTCTTTGTGTTTTTGAAGGGAGAAAAATATTTTTAGGTAAGAAAGAAAACAGTGTTTATTTATGTACATTGTGCATGTATCTCACTCCTCAACAGAACTACAAAGAAGCAGGGTCCCGTGTGCTGTTCTGTTTTCCAGCCTGGGTCCTGACTCGCCGAGGAATCTTCTCATATACAAGGCTGACTGGAGGGAGGGGTGGGATTGAATAACAAATCTAAGTGATACAATCACATCATTTACAATCACATAATGGACCATATCCCAATTTTCAAAAGGCATAAAGTATCCTCATTAATACGATAAGTACAGCAGTCAAATCAGCACGGTGATTTTATCAGGGTTTTTGACTATACGTGAATTAGAATGTAAAATGCATACAGAATTTTTAATGGGAAGGCTTTAGCATTCACTGAATGTATTTCTTTCTGTCATTTGCATCACATTAAAGTGAAATTCTACATAAAGGGATAAAGAGAATATGTCCTAAATTACAGTTTTCCCGTAGTTGTCATGTCCACACATAGAAAAATCTGATGCATGAGCTTGAGTATGATCCTACATCTGAAAAGGTTGTGTCAGTCCCCTGTTTGTTTGCGGGTTTTATGTGGCTGTCAAGGCTGGGTAGAGCTCTGTAAGGTCACATTATCAGGACAAACTAATAAAGATCATGGCAAGGGCAGGGAGGCATGGAGGGAGGGTGTGTGATTGTATGCGTTGTCAGAACAATGTTATTAAATACTGTGCCTGCATTTCTTCATTCCACAGTAAGATCTCACTGGTCTTCCTTAGAAGTAGTCTGCTCTTTTAAAATATATATATATATATATATATTTAAATTTATTTACACTATAACTATATCTTTTAAAGAAAGTCTGTGCCGTCACAGTAGCACACTTGAGTGAAGTCCTGGACACAGATTGTCATAGGCACAGATGTTATAATATTAGTTCTACATATTACACCACGCAAGAGTATGTATATTTATAAGACTATTCCATAAAAGCTTGCTTCATATCCAACATGTTTGCATCTTCTTGTGGGTAGAAACATGACTCATAGGTTATAAGTGAAGTTGAAAATAATGGCAATTAGAATCACAGTGCTTGGTAGCACCTCTTCAATGAGGCCCAGATGAACTTCCAGTTTTCATTATCCTTTTGTCACCCACGGCGTACCTCAGCTGAAGGAGAATCCTGGGGATCAAAGAGAGAGAGCACTTTGTATCCTAGATGCCCCACTCTGCTTCTCTGTCGCTGTGAGAAAACTCTGACCAAAGGCAACCTGGGGAGAAAAGAGTTTGTTTGGCTTATTGATCATCTACATCACTGAGGAAAGTCAAGGCAGGAACTCAAGACAGGAACCTAGAGGCAGAAACCAAAACAGACTCCGTAAGAATGCCAGTATTGGCTTGCTCTCTATGGTTTGATCTGCTTGCTTTCTTACCCAACCACTCTAAATGTCCAGGAATAACATCACCCATAGTAGACTGCCCCCCATAAAAATCATTAATTAACTAAATGCCCCAGAGGCATGTCCACAAGTCAATCTGATGGGCAAACTCCCTCAATGAAGGTTTCCTCTTCCCATATAACTCTGGCTCATATCAAGTAGACAACAATTAAGCAGCACCCTAGAAGAGACCACAGTATCATCTACCAACCTGACACAATAGACTGGGAATAGGAAGAAGCTGACGTGTGTATGTGACTAGCTGTATGCTGGTCAGTACCCTCAGCATACACAGAAGAGCTCATGCTGAAGGCTCTATGTCTGTGGTTGTTCTAGACTTGCAGCAGGTGAACATGCTGGCATGTGACGTATAGAAAGACATGCACTGAAGTGAAGTAGTTCAAAATCAAAATAAACTATTTCATGCATTTTTCTCCATGGGAAGATAAATGTGTGCATAAGGAACGGGCCCATGTAAAATTGGTCAATCACCTACTTAAATAATTTTGTAATCACTTTGTTTTTGATCACAGAACAAAAATTACATAGATTAGTGCTTGGTGTTAATGGTCAAAGGTGCTGCTAATTTGATAGATTTCTCTCAAATATGCATAGGTAGTCCGTATATATACATAAAAATGTATATATGCATAATATTTATTACCACTCTTGGGAAATTACAGCTATGTTCTTCCATCTGAATTCAAGTGCGGAACTGTTCAAGGTTGAGGGGTTTAATTCAGACCCTCAGTACCTATGACAAAAGCAATGGCACCCACATGTAATCCGAGAGCTGCAGAGGTGGGTACAGGAGCATCCTTGAGGCCTGCTGCATGACCAAACTAGTGACCTCCAGGTTCACTGAGAGACTCTGCCTCAAAACAAAATGGTGGGAAATGAAAGAATGGTAAAGGAAGATACCCAACATCAGCATCTGGTAGACATGGGCAAATTGATTGATTGATTGATTGATTAAAAGGAGTCAGAATTTACCCAAGGCCCATCAGCCCTTCCTCCTTTTCTTCCCCCTACTTTTTCTGTGGGTTGTATGTTGGTTTTTGTTTTTAACTTTGTGTTACTTTATGGCTTTCTGAGACATGATCTCACTCTGTAGCTGAGCATGGCCTTGAACTCAGCATCCTCCTGCTTCCTCCCTACAAGTACCTGGATTGTGGCTATGTACTACCACAGTCCATGCCATCAGCCTTCCTCTTCCCCCTCCCCCTCTACTTCACGCTGTCTGTATTAAGTTTGGAGTTGGGATTTGAACCAAAAATGTTGATTTATTTATGCCACAACAGATGTTTTCAATACCTAAAGTAATTTTAAATAACAATTTGGGGGTCAATGGGAAATTAGCATTAATTAATTAGATGTAGTCTGTCCTATGTGAACTACTTGTGCTTTGAAAACTAAATTAGCTGTTGTGAACCTGGTCTCTATCCGTGGCTTGAGTGCATTCATTCACGGAAGCAAACCAAAGTTGTGCAGTTCAACCAGATATGATGCTGGCTTCCATCTCATCCACGCCGACCATGAAGGTGCTAGCAAAACCCAGTAATTAGGAAACTAAGGAAGAGCAGACTCTGTTTGTTATTGCTTAACAAGAATCAATAATTTTACAATAATGTATTAAACTATAATTTCATTTGAACACTCCTGTAAATTGGTCCTTTGTGCTGATATTGCTTTGATTTTAAAAAAAAAAATTAAGGGTTTCTCATTCTCACCTCCTAACTCATCTGCAGCACATTACATTTTTACCGAATTCCTAAGCCCCCAGAATATACTTTTTTTGCAATGATATTAACTTGTAAGTAATAGCAAAGTAAATTGAAACTTGTTTCAGTACTCTAGATACGTCTGAAGCATTGCTTTCACATTCAAAGGAAACCAGTAACCAGTCATCCGCCTTAGCAGAGTCAAGCTCGTGCCTCACTCCGTCCCTTCTTCCTGACGCAGCAAGGCCTTCCTGGGCCCTGGTACCTGTTTTCGCATTTATTCCCATCGTAAGCGCTGCTGTAATATTTACTCTGTCTGCATATGTTCAACTCACTGCCCAGTGATTTCTAAAACTGCTTTCACCTTTCTGTCTTCTCTCTTGCCAGGTCTTAAGCAGTGGATACTCGTGTCTCCAGAGATGCATGCAGCTCGGGTTGATTCTAGGTTGCCACATTGCAGCTTTAAAGATTTTTGTGCCTCAAAAAATTTCTGGTACCATGGGAGTCAGCACAGCCTCTGCCACCCATTTGCTGTTTGTTTCCTGATTGTTAGAAAGGAATAGCTAATCTGCAATGTTTGCAAAGCTTCTGTCTAAACCTGCCAAGGAAGACGTCATTTATACTCTTTCTGCCTCTTTGTGGTTTTACCTATAAAGAGGCTGAGTAAGGTCAGCTGTTTAACTAATTGAACTGGCCTTAAGTTTACTATTCCTTCCTGTGGTTGTAGCTGTTCAAGTTCAAGTTTTCTCTAAGACAACTGGTTTATATAAGCATCCAAAGTCATGCGTGTAATCCTGGCAGAAATAAAAACTTACAGATTTATTTTAATCAGTATAAAAATAATAGATAAGTTAAGAAACAAATATATATATGTATATATGTATGTGTATGTATGTATATATATATATATATATCTCACTTCATTCATGGGGAGTTCTGTCTTAATAGCTTTGTATAGCATATCTGTATAGCAGTGAATACCTGGGGCCTTCCTGGCATCATATTCTTTCAACGATTTGCCTGACCTGTTTTTCTAGATCATATGAACACACCCTAGTGAGGGCTCTCTGAATCATTTTATCCATCTTCCGTTTCCAGGTAATAGATAAATTATTTTTGTATTCCTTCAATCTACCAATCAGGATCAACTTGCCTTGGTTTTCTCCAGTGTTCCAGCTGCCTTTTGGGAAAGTACTCTTCAGTAACAGACTATTTCATAAGGGGTGTTATAATCGTCCTTCTTCCTCTTCATGCATCTGGCTTTTTCTCCTCCATTGCATAGCCTGTGACAGGCTCTGGATCATGCTAGGAACCAGGCCTATTCTATCAGCCAAGGCTAGTGAGCTAATATACCCAGTGATGCTTACCCTGAGTAGTTAAGAAAGAAAGGCAGGTTTGGGGGCTTACTCGTGGCCAGAAGGCTTGGCTTAAAACTTGCTCCCTCCATACTGTATTTCAGAGAAAATGTAAGGTGCCCCTGGGGCAGAAGGCAAAGTCTGGCTGAACCCATTTAATATTCTTCCAAACAGTATGAGATATGCCTTTAAATAATGCCTGAAGGTGCTAGCAGGATTTTGTAGACCCACAAGTCAAGTGACTCTTAAAGATTTCACATTTTCTTCAAGTCCTGTACCACATATTTAATGTTGGAATTTCCCACTCCCTCCCCTCCCCCCCAAAAAATGTGCAAAAGATCAGAACTGAAAGTAAAACTCCATTTTCATACTGCTCCACAATCACCATCTTCCCAGCTCCATTGAAACCCGCCAGCAATAAATTCCGGGCAGCTTTCTAATTCTGTCAGCTAGACCCCATTTCTAAATATGAAAAAGACCAGGGAAACTTGTCCTCTCTTAAGGTCTCGGCTTCCCCAGTCGTGAAAATGTCCTTTTCCTTTTTGTTAGTAGATTTGTGCTTTACCCTGCTCCGCATCCAGCAATCCATTTCATAGTCAAGTTACACTATGAGGCCTAATACTGAGAACATATTTATGGGAAAGTGTGGTGTTTCCTTTCTTTTCCTCCCACAGGAAGATATGTAGAAGGGAACTGTGGTCGTTACTTATTTTTATTCCTCTTGCTTACACCCGGAAAGAATTTCCAGGCTGGTCTAGTTGAGGCATGCATGATCTCACAAGACTGCTGCTCACCCGGTCTGGGTCCCAGTCGATTCCTCCCGTATCCTAGGCACTGGTGCATTGACACTGACGCATTGATGCTCTCCTTGTGAGAATTAGCCTATCACATTCATTTACATCCACTTAATTGCTGCCGCTATTGTTTAGTCCGTTAACCTCCAGCTAGGGTGCAATTCACGTGAACACTGGGGAAGCACAACCATTCGATTAGTTCTGCAAAGTAGATTAAAATCTTCTGCCTAATTGGAGACTGTCCATACTGCTGTCTGCCTTCCAGCCCTGGGATGAGCAGGCGGTGCGCCTTCAAACAAAGGTTCTCAGTTGGACTATGGCAGCCCTTACCCTAACGGATAGTGCTCTGTGAGGATGCTTCTATGCAGGATGGCGCTGTGTTGGGGACAGGTGACAATTATCACCAGCCTTGTCCCTGCCAACTAGCAGCAGCTTGCCTCATTCATTTTTGTAAGGGCTACACACACAACTGGAGAGCCCCTAGTTTGGTATATGGTTATAGCACTAATTTGCCAAACTCAAAGGAGTTTTATTTTAGAATTCAGTCACTCCGTAAAATCCTTATGAAACAGTTGTATAGTTTGGGGAAGGGGAATGCGAATCAAGAGTATGACTTCTAAAGAAATATGACTTGATTCAAAGTATAAGCTCCTGCCGGAAATGACTAATTTATACTGAGCCTAGCTTTGACATGACAGCAAGCCTGCACTGGTGACTATATTGTTGCATAGTGGTAATGAGGGAAATCTTCACACTTTCTTGGCAAAGTTTCTTTGCTTTGTTTCCACTGAAGTGTTCTTGTTTTTGTTTGGTTTGGTTTTTGGTTTTTCAAGATACCTTTTTTTTATTATTGTGTAACCCTGGACTGCTCTGCAAACCAAGCTGGCCTTAGAGATCCACCTGCCTCTGCCTTCTGAGCGCTGGAAAGAAAGGCAGACACCACCAAGCTCGGCTGAGGAGCTTTAAGATGTTCAATGATGCTTTTATCTCAAAGCGACGAGAAGCTTAGAGTCTTTACCCCAGAACTCAAGAAGTGGAAGTAGGTCAGATTTCTTCATTTAGTCTCAAATGCTTGTGTCAATTTACATTCAATCCATCTCTCTGGCACATTTTCGAAAATTGATCTAACAGACAACACTCAAATGTACTTGAGCCTTCTATGGCCTAGCATCCTTATGATGCTCTTCTGGCTAATGCAGGAGGGGCAGGGTGTTCTTGTAGATGTAATGGTCACATATAAGCTTAGATTGAGCTTTGGAGCCAATCTGAGATGTAATCTAAAAGCATATTACATGGGGTACATCAATCACATCGTTTAATTGTCTCAGAAGAAAGCATGTTCTACATCTCTTTATAGATTGACTGGGGCTCAGAAGGGTTCAGTGACCCATATGAGGTAACATAGTCGTATGTAACAAATCATTGAACTGAAATCCAATTCTAAATGCCTGAAAGACTATTTCATTCCTACTAGCCCTCCCCAAGAAGAGAAAAATCGTGAACTGCTTCTTCAAGAAGTAGTCAGTGTTCATCAGATGGAAAAGACGGGAGCCAATGTTTCCTCCGGTCATCAGTTGGTGGCTGTGGGTATAGCTGCAAAGCAACAAGAGCACAGGAACTTTGATGGAAGGGATGAAAGGCATTGTTAGAGAGCTTGTTAAGACTACAAGAAGTCTAGGAGAGACCGAAAAAAAAAAGGGTGAACCATTTCTATCAGCTTGTGACTAGGACCAGTGACCCATCAAGGCTGACTTGAGATCCAACAATTCTAGAATTTAAAGCCACATTTCTGTGTCTCCTCTGAACATAAACAAGCAAGGAGAGTATCAAAGTCTCCTTGTATTCTCTACGAAGGCTGAAGAAGTGGCAGTTATGCGCAAGCCCACAAGTGGTGCCTGTTATGAACCAAAGTCTTTGGCTAATTTGTCAATGTTTCACCCTCTCCTCCCCGATCTGACTTCCAGTTTTACACAAAGAAGGGGAACAAGAGAGAGAAGGAAGAAACAACTGGAAACAAAGACACTAAATTATAATTATCCTTCATGTTGGAAGAAATCCTTGGGAAGAACACAAGTGGGGGTTCCATTTCATGTTGAAATATATTCATTAGCAATCAAGGGAGAAAACTCTTTCCTAGTATAGATTCTTTACCTATAACTTTATTAGCATATATATATATACATACATATATATATGTATATATATATGGCCTATAACTTTATTAGCAGATTTTAACTTCAGGTGCATGGGCTTCATTTCAGACTCCTTAGACTTCTTGGAGTTGGCAGCTACAGAAAACACAGAGGCAGAGGAGGAAAATGAAATCTTGTCCAACCTCTTCACATGTCTGCACTTACGGGGGCCCTCACTTGAGAACATGGTACAGCATCTCCACATCTCCGTAGTCCGGCAACACAGGACTCGGCATAGATGCCATTGGTAAGGATGGTGAAAGAGAAGCAGCTCAGGGAAGAGAGGCTTACAGGTCCTCCACATTTACTGTTCTCATTGCTGAGACAACTGCCTGAGACTGACATCTCAAAGGAGGAGTTAGTTTGGACTCATAGTTTCAAAGGGCTTGCTCCGTGATTGTTCACCTCTGTTTGAGTAGAATATCATGGAAGCTGGAGTATGTGATCATAGAGAAAGCAATTCACCTCATGGCATCAGGAAGCAGAGAGTGGAGGGGCTCAGGATCAGGTTAATCTTTAAGAACCTGCCTGCAAATAACAACCAACTTTGTCCAGATGGGCCACCTTCTGAAGGCTCCAGGGGCTCCCAAGGCAGTTTCACCAGCTGGGGAGCAAGTGTTTAGCACATGAGCCTACAGCTGTCATTTCACCTTCAAATCCTAAGACCCTGAAAGTGGGTCTGTCGGCACATGGGCAGGGAATATAAGGCCTCGTGTAAAGCGCGACCCTTAAGTAGGGGGTCCAGGATTCAGTTGAAAAGTCCATTAGTCCTTTCGACCCCTGACCCTTTAAGAAGGAATAATTGGAGTATGGAAAGTAAAACTAATGGCCTAGCAAAACAAAGTTCTTAAGGCAGGACCATTCTTCCCTGTGTCTTATACAAACTCCTGTAGCAACATGCCTTGTTTGTGCAGCAGACTTCTGCCTTGGGGATTCAATAGTCCCACAGCAATTCAGGAGACCACTATCAGTCAGATCAGAACACATGGAAATCTGCACAGTGCATTGCCAGTTTTGCAATGCACAGCCAAGTCCTTAAGAGGGGAAGCATATACGCTTACCTTCTTAAGCTTTTAAACAGGTAAATGACTTTCAAATTCCATGCAGTTCAGTGTTTACATGTGCAACACATACATGAAGATTCAAGCTGATAGAAAACATGAAACAACTTTGAAAACCACTAACTTTTTCTAGTACAAACATGCATAAGCACACGCACCCTCCCCTCCCCCCCCCACAAAGAGAGAGACAGACCAACAGACAGAGACAGACATATTCTTCAATATTTTCCTAATTAAACATTTAACTCAGCAGAAAATCTAACCAGGGAATTGTGTTCTCTGACTCTCTGTCTACCTGTAGATATAGAACTTGTTCAATCAGAGAAGTCTTGGTGGTGGCAGGGAGCTTCCTGTGTGGCCTGGCTCTAGAGCTCCACTGGCTTGACACACACTCATTCACCTTCAGTCCTACTGAAGAGTACCCTCTCCTCTGAGAAGATCATCTCTGTTCACCCAACTTAATGTTCCCTCCCCAGATGCCTACCACGCAGCTTCTGTGTGCAAAGGCTGGGGAATGTCAGTTCTCTAGTGACGGGACTGAAACAAAAATGAAACCCAGACTGTATTAACAAAGCAAAGGAGCCACATTCATTACCAGCCCAGGCAACAGCCTAACAGCTGTTTTAGTGAAGATTTTAACACAACTTCTCACTTAGCTGCACCTAAACCTGCATGATTATTGATCAGTAGTGCTGTATAGAAAACTTATGGTGTTCCAACCTTGTGCTCAGTACATTTCATGAACTACCGTCTTATTATCTGACCATCTAATAAAACCTGTACCTCATTGTCCCACTGTTCTTATCTTTGTAGAGATAAGAACCCAAGCATTCAGAAGATAGGTTATAGAATCTTGAGTCAAAACCAGACACCAAGATCTCCCAGGCTTTCTGCTTCTCATGAGGGCTTGTTTGCATGTGTGAATGCATTTCTAAAAGATAAAAAGAGGAAGCGAGTTTTTTTTTTTAACTTTTAATAAAGCTGTAACGAAGGATGCATGAAAAGAATGAGGCAGTATCAACATGAAGTAAGGGAAACGATATTTAACTTCCTACTCCAAACAACTGAAAACAAACGCAGCATATGATTACATATGTATATATCCATATGATTATATACACACATATTTATTATATTATTACATCTATGGGACAGAACTTAGTTTCAGAGCATTGGATTTTAGGCAACAAAATAAAATAATAACTCAGTGAAATATAGCAAACAAATCTCCCTGAGATTGTGCCACATTTTTCTCTTGCCAGTGTACTTAGGCTACAGAATATAAGGTAACCCACTTGGAAGCATTTTCTTTATTTTTTTTT